>CM028363.1:9258504-9718999 GCA_016624345.1 Platycodon grandiflorus
TTAAGGAACGACGGACGTGACAGACGGAGTCCCAGAGAATCTCGAGCTGACGACTCTCCAGATGGGGCCCTAAAAATCCTCCAGGAGCGCTTGGAGGCTCTGGAAGCAGGGAAACTAGGCCTTCCCACACAAATACTGGAAAGTCCATTCTGTCGGCGGATTCAGAGGACGCCACCCAATTCCCGACTGAGACTTCCCGAGTTTAAATCTTATGCAGGAAAGACACATGCCGAGACCCACCTCTCCAGTTTTGAGGCCAAAATGGGTGTTTGCACCGCACAGCAGGATATGTGGTGCAAAGTCTTCATCAGCACGTTCGATGCAACGGTGATGAAGTGGTTCAGAGAGTTCCCTAAGGAGTCTGTTGCGGACTGGAGCGACCTGAAGAGAAGGTTCCTCAAGAAGTATGCTTCAGCTGGGGAGCTTCCTAAAGATAAGTCGGACCTTGCAAATACAAAGCAAGGCCCTACTGAGACACTGACAGACTACATCCAGCGATTCAAGAATGTAGCTGACAAAACAATCAATCGACGAAACAATCATGGTCTGCTTTGAGGGTGGACATCAATCAGACAGATTGTTGGAAGAACTCAACCTCCGGACTCCAGCCACCAGCGCGGAGATGTTCATCATGGCAAAAGGTGTGGCAAAGACAGAGAAGATCTTGGCCGGCAAAAAGAAAGCCACGGAAACAACCTCTGCGCCAGTGAAGGTCGAGGAACCGAAGAACCCGGACCGGAGAACCGGGCAATCAAGTGCCAGGACGAGGGCGCAAGAGAGAGAGGATAAAATGGTTTATACCCCGCTGAATGCATCCAGGGAGCACATCATGACCGTGCTGCAGCAGGAAAATAAACTAGAGAAGCCTCAGCCGATGAAGGAGAATAGATATCCTCGGAATCCGGCCAAACGGTGTGAATTCCACAAAGAGAACGGTCACACCACCGAAGAGTGCTTTTAGCTAAAGAGAGCAATTCAGCGGTTGATAGATCGGGGGGCCCTCAGACGGTTTGAGCAGAAAGAGGAGCCAGAACAGAGGCCAGCAGCACAGGATCGCGAGCACGTGGATAGGGAGGAATTTAGAATTTCCACTATCCTCGAGAATAATCTGAGCATCACTCAGCTCAGCGACACCATGTACAGCCTCAACAACGTGGTGTCCCAACCTCGGATTAAGGACGAGGTTGGCATTTGCTTCTATCCAAGCGAACTGGCCAGCACCGACCTGGCAAAGGTGCAGCCTCTGACGCTACATCTCGGAGTCGAGCAATACATGGTGAGAAGGGTATTGATAGATACCGGAGCGAACAGAAACATCATGTATTATGACTGCTTCAAGAAAATGAAGCTCGCAGATACCCGGCTAACTCCGAGCAACGTTTAGCTAGAAGGCTTCACCAGTCACAAGGTGGTGACTAAGGGCACAGTGACGCTGAAGGTAACTATAGGAGAGGGAAACCTTTTCAGGTCCGAGGAAATAGAATTCCTGGTCCTCGACATCCCTTCACCCTACAATGCCATTTTGGGCCTACCTGCTCAGGCAAAATTTGGCATGATCGCCTCCGTACCTCATCAACGAATCAAGTTCGCGACAGACGGAAAGGTCGGCATGATGAGGAACGATCCCAAGAGTACTCTATTTCATATAATAGAGACCCGAAAAGAAAAGGAGGCGGCAGTCCGGGGAAAGGCTGAGGCTATGGAAACAATACAAACCTCTGCCAAGAGAGCCCGGCCCTTGACAGAAGAGAAATCCCCGGAGAAAGTAGAACAGCTCGCAGTTCCTGAGAACGCGACCTCTGCAGGGTGCTCGGGCCAAAATTAGCAATCAACGCGGGCTAGCAACCATAGCTCGCAAGAACCAGGCTCGAGCATCAAGAAAGCCAGGATGATCACGATTGAGAGCCTCGACAGCCGCGATTTTCCCAATATTCAGCCTCACGAGGATTTCGACGAGGTGGTCATCAACTTCAATTTTCCCGACCAAAAAATAAGAATTGGTCTGGATATCGACGAGGGAGAACATCAGGCCATTATTCAGTTCCTCCGAGGAAACACTGATGTATTCGCTTGGAGAGTTGAGGATATGAAAGGCATCAGTGAAGACGTCTCCGTCCACAAGCTTAGCGTGGACCCCGCAATCACTCAAATACAGCAGCGACCACGGGTTTTTTCCCCAGAAAAACAAGCAGCTATCAAGGAAGAAGTTGACAAGCTGCTCCGTGCCAAAATAATAAAAGAAATCTTTTACCCGACTTGGATCGCAAACGTCGTCATGGTCAAGAAGACTAGCAACAAATGGAGGATGTGCGTGGACTACACCGATTTGAACAAAGCTTGTCCAAAGGATTGGTACCCGCTGCCCAGGATTGATCAGCTCGTTGATGCTATCGCCGGCCACAAAATCCTAAGTTTCGTTGATGCATACTCAGGATACCACCAAATCAGAATGTGGTTGCAAGATCAGAAACTCACAGCATTCCGAGCTGCGGGGGCTTTGTACTGCTACGTGATGATGCCCTTCGGGCTAAAGAACGCGGGGGCTACTTACCAGAGAATGATAAACAAAGTGTTCGGGGATCAGCTCGGTCGGAACGTGGAGGCTTACATCGACGACATGGTAATTAAAACCAAGAGAGCCAACCACGTCGAAGACCTCCGGGAAACCTTCACCAACCTAAGAAAGAACAACATGAAGCTCAACCTCGCAAAATGCGCCTTCGGGGTAACTGCGGGGAAGTTCTTAGGATACATGGTGAATGAGCGGGGATTGAAGCAAACCCGGGAAAGATCCAGGCACTGCTGGACATGAAACCCCCAACAAGCATCAAAACCGTGCAGCAGCTTAATGGCAGGATAACCGCCTTGAGTAGATTCATTGCCAAAGCCGCGGAGAAGAGCCTCCCTTTTTTCAATATTCTCAAAGGGAGTCAAAAATTTGCTTGGGGTCCGGAATGCGACAAAGCCTTTGCCGAGCTGAAGCAATACCTCGGAAGCCCGCCTTTACTTTCAAGCCCGGTGCCCGGCGAGAAACTGTACATCTACATCTCTGCATCGGATGCGGCGGTGGCTGCAGTGTTAATCCGAGAGGAAGGGCCAATTCAAAAACCAGTGTATTATGTCTCTCACGCGTTATCCGACGTGGAGGCACGATACCTGAATGTCGAAAAGGTGGTCTTAGCACTGATAGTAATGGCAAGGAAGCTATCACATTATTTCCACGCCCATGCCTTGGTCGTCTACACAGATTTGCCTCTCCGGAGAATGCTGCACAAACCCGATGTGGCTGGCAGAATGATGAAATGGGCAGTCAAGCTTTCTGCCTTCGACATTACTTACGAACGGAGGAAAGCAGTCCGAGGACAAGTTCTTGTCGACTTTGTGACAGAAACCTCGTTCACTTATGACCCATCTCCGGAAGCCTCGCCAGACGAGCTAGAAAGCCGCGAATTACAAATCGCCGGCCCAGCCAAATGCGTCCACTCTAGCTCGGCGGAAATACGACCACAAGACCATTGGCAGCTATTCGTCGACGGCTCCGTCAGCAGCTCGGGAAGTGGCGTGGGTCTATCATTGGTTTCCCCGGACGGAACCGAATTTCGGAAGGTTTTTCGATTCAAATTCCCGCATCGAACAACCAGGCCGAGTATGAGGCCGTGGTGGCAGGCCTACAATTGGCGAAAGACCTAACAGTTTCACAGATTATTGTCTTCAGCGACTCTCAGCTCGTCGTGAAACAAGTTTCGGGGGAGTATGGGGTTAATCACCTCACCTTGATAAAATACTGCGAGTTCGTGAGACAGTTGCTAGCTAGGTTGGAATACTGGGAGGTCCAACAGATCGACAGAGAGAGCAACACTCGGGCTGATTACTTGTCGAAGTTTGCCTCCATGGAGCTGAAAGACCTACCCCCCGACGTTCGGGTAGAATTCCTCGATTCACCCTCAGTAAACAGAGAGGTTGTCCTACCAATTACGGCAACCACGAGGTGCTGGATAGATGAAATCGAGGACTACATCGAACACGGGACTCTACCCGATGACAAGACCGCAGCACGGCAGATCAGAAAGAGAGCCACAAGATATACAAAGGTTGCCGGTGTGATGTACCGACGATCTTTCTCAAAACCTTTGCTAAGGTGTGTGCGGTCCGAAGTCACGGAGAATTTAATAGCTGAGGTACACGAAGGAGTATGCGGTGGTCACCCCGGAGCTCGGACTCTCTCCGACAAAATCATCTTCCACGGGTACTATTGGCCAACACTAAGGAAGGATGCCGAGGCTTATGTAAGGAAGTGTGATAAGTGCCAGAGATTCGCCGACGTGCCCAGATTACCTTCTGTGCCCCAAACACCGGTTGTCGTGGCCTGGCCTTTCGACATGTGGGGAATTGACCTTATTGGTCCTTTTCCCAAAGCTCGCGGAGGTTGCGAATACTTAATCGTAGCTGTCGACTATTTCACGAAGTGGATCAAAGCAAAGCCACTTGCGGGAATCGCTGAGGAAAAAGCTATCAGTTTTGTACACGATTTCATCTGGTGCAGATTTGGGCTACCCCGGGTCATTGTTTCTGATTACGGGACACAGTTCGCAACAAAGTTTACAGCGAACTGCGAGAGGATGAATGTGAAGCACTGGATGTCTTCGGTCTCTCACCCACAAGGCAACGGTCAAGCTGAGGCCGGGAATAAAAAGATCCTATACTCTCTCAAGAGGAGTTTAGATGAGAAAAAAGGCAGATGGCTAGAAGAGTTGCCCGCAGTCCTATGGAGTATCAGGACATCTGTGCGAGGTCCGACAGGAGAAACACCATTTACCTTAACTTATGGATCAGAAACAATGGCTCCAGTAGAAATGGCCCTTCCTACAGCCAGGGTGCTACATTTTGATAAAAAGACAAATCAGGAAGCTCGGGGGCTCGACCTCGACCTATTAGAAGAATGAAGGCTCGATGCTCAGCTCAGAATGATCAACTACAAACAACTCGCGAAAGGTCATCACGACCGCAGAGTGAATCCCAGAACCTTCTCAGTTGGGAACTGGGTCCTCAGGAAGATTGAAGCTACGAGAAGAAACACTCAGAGGAACAAATTGTCCCCTAATTGGGAAGGCCCATTCCGGGTTACAGCAATTATCCGAGAAGGTACTTACGGATTGGCCGAACAAGACGGGACCTCGCTGAAAAACCCGTGGCATGCTGATCATTTGAAGAGATATTACCCTTAAGTTGTAACCTTTTCTGACTTCTTGTAATGAAAGCTTATATGAAAAATAGTATTTTAATTCTTTCTTACAAGTCGTCGTCAGACAATGATTAAAACATATTAAAGAGGAAAAACGCTCAAAACATCACCTCGAGGTCGGCATATGCCACTCGGTGATGATCCTTAAAACATCACCTCGAGGTCGGCATATGCCACTCGGTGATGATCCTGAAAACATCACCTCGAGGTCGGCATATGCCACTCAGTGATGATCCTGAAAACATCACGTCGAGGTCGGCATATGCCACTCGGTGATGATCCCAAAGCGTTACCTCTAAAAAATAAAACAAGTTATGTTAACAAACATTCAAGCAAGGAAATACCAAGTAAAATTGGACATTTTCATAGATTTACATATGCATGATTTACAAATATTTGTTCATACTACAAAGTCAGGAGCTCGCAGGCTCAATCAAAAAATTTCAAAAGAAAAAATTACAAAGTCAAAACAGCTAGTCATCAAGGCACTCCGAAGCACGAACATCTCTCTCATTTTCAGTTCGGCTGGTCGTCGTGCCCTCAGTATCCTGGAGGAGCTGATCAGCAATGAGGCCAAGCTCGGTATTCTCCTGAGCATCTCCTCCTCCAGAAGCCTCGAGCTCCATCTGATCAAGCCGCGCCTCAATCAGGGTCTCAAGATCCTGTTAGAGTCCCACTGGTGGCTCCCAAGCTGGTTTCCCAAGCTTCTCATCCTCCTCCTGGATGGCCCGCAGATCCTCCTCGTCAAAAGGCACGAGCCCAGCTCCACTCCGATTAAGCGTATCAAACGGATTAGAAGCCCCCCATTCAACGAGGTTATCAACAGCCACACCACTGTCAGCCGTAGCCCGGAGAATCTGATATCTGCCCTTCATCATCCAGGGAGATACATCAGCTTCGAAGGACGCAGAGGCCTTGTAGCGGGCAATGATGTTAGCCTCGTGATTAGGGTCTTCCAACTCTATTTTCAGCTCGGCGTAATTGGAGTTGACCTTGCTCAGCCTTTGGTCAAGGTCCTTGATATTGACATCAAGCTCGGCATTTTTCGCAAGCAGGAAGACTTCGAGCTCGGCCTTCTCCTCTGTCACATGATCTAGAGCTGGTTCGGCGCGAGACCGGGCAGTTACAGTGGCGGACAGGGTTGCCTTGGTATTTGTAAGCTCTTCATCTTTGCTCTGCAGTTCAGCCTTAAGCCTTGACAGCTCGGCCCCATCATTCTTGACCTGCTGGAGGAGCTCGGACTTCAGCTTCTCCGCCTCCGCTAGTCGGATGTCATAGTATTTGGCATAATGGGACATCTGCAAAGAGGGAAAGGATTAGTTCTCTGCATATACATCGGGTAACGAGGAAGAACTACAAATAACACATACCTCGACCAGCGAGCAGGCGACCGATTTGAAGACAAAGTCGCGAGACTGGGGAAGAAGTTTCTCCATTCGAGGATTATCCTCGCAGGCATGCATAGCCCGGAGGACGTCTTCAATATCCTCGGGTCCCAAGCCGGCCATGCGGGCTGCAGTCTCCTCCGAAGGAGTCACCTTCTTTTTCCCCTTCGATCGGCGTAGGGGGCTGTGCTCGGGAGAGACGTCTATTGTCACAAGCTCTTTCCTCTGCTTCTTGCGGGCCCCTGCCTCGCCCGCTGGAGATGGTCGTTTTGCCTTCGGGGGAGCGAAAGAGATCGGGACCGCATCAACCACCCCCACCGAGCTGATCGATTTAGTGGGGGGAAGGACAGCTTCTGCAGCAGCAGCCGCGGTGTAGGATTGCCGCAGGGCACCCTTGCAGCCTTCCGTAGCTCGGCTCCTCCGGGAAGAAAAGGCATTCGCAGCATTCACCATATCTGCATCAAACACGAACAGAGTCAGATGGTTAACCGAGTAAAAAATACTTGGAAAAGAAATTTGGGAAAAACAGAAGTCTCAAAATACAACCCTCGGGGAGAGGTCGGCAATTGCTCTCCTTCAGGCCGGCATACTCCTCGCACTGAGCGATGTCATATGCGTTTTGTCGAGGAGGGAGCCAGTATGAGGAACCTAGGAGGAAGGGGAGTCAATCAGGGGCAGAGCGACGCATGACGATGCGATGAATGACGTCTTCAATCTTCTGGATAGCTAGGGCTTAGATAAGTTCGGCGTCGGAGGAGGGGGAGTCAACGTGACTGAGATCCACAACTTGGAAGTAGTAGAAATGGCTGGATTGATTACGGTGGGAAAGGAGGCGATATCAGGCCCGGTTCTAGGCAAGTGCAAAGTGATACATTGAACAGGGCCCCAAAATTTTGAAGGGCCCAATTCTTATATATATATATATATATATATATATATATATGTATTATATATAGGCTTTTTATGAACTTTTTTATGCATAAAACAAACATTAGTTCATTTGATAGAGTAGTGTTTTGATATTGGTAAGTATTTTTAACCATCATTAGGTTATTGATTCGAATCCTACAAACTGACCTTTGATATTAAATAATACAATAATATTTTTTCAAGATTTGTACTATAATTATTAAAAATCTATTTTATTTGACATGAAGGTACGGAGATCAATTCCTAGCATTTTCATAAAAATATGTATTTGTCATTTTCGCTCAAAACATCAATCATTACAAGATCAAATGAAGACTTATATATACATACATACATATATATACATACATACATACGTGCATATATATATATATATATATATATATATATATACAGTGTTCTAAAAATCGTTAGGCGGGCGCTAGGCGTCAGAGCAGGGCCTAGCGCCTAGGGGCTTAGTCGGGGCCTAGGCGGGGCCTAGAAATCGAGGCATAATTATACTATACCTGATGCAATAATAATAAATAACTAAATATAACCAAAAAAAATTAAAAGTAATAATTATATTATAAAATTAAAAGTTAAAAATTAAAATAAAATTTAATACTATTTCAAAGTAGAGGGAAAAATAATAATAATTTAATGACTTGAGGGTGGGAAAGAAAAATACTTAATAACTTGAGGGAATAACTTGAATTGTTATTTTGAAAACCTAAAGCTAAAAGCTGGAACAAATAGCAGCTCCCTCATCCCCTCTCTCTCTCACTGACGGCAACAAACAAAAAGTCAAAAAAAAGCTCCCTCATCCTCTCTCTCTCTCTCTCACACGGCAGTGACGGCACAAAGGGAAAAAAAAGGGAAGAAATTGAAGGCTTAAATCCATAAATTCTTTGAATCTCTCGTCGGTGAGTCATTTTAATTTCATCAGATCTATCTCTCTCACTCTTGATCTCTCTTTCTCACGCCCGCAAGAATGGAAGTACGTAGGATGGCACGACGGCGGCGGAATGGCCTGAGGAGAGAGACTGGATGGCGGCGTCGCTGCTTGAGAGTTGAGAGATGGAGAGGAACTGACGAAGACGAAGATGACGACGAACAGACGACGGCGGCTACGCGGCGACTGGGCGGCGATTTTCTTTCCTTGGTGATTTTTTACCCGATTTGATCCAAATCGCGGCGTTTTATGGACGCCTAACGCCTAGGCGGCGCCTAGGGCGATTTTTAGAACATTGTATATATATATATATATATATATATATATATATATATATAGTATTTAATGGTTACTTTTTTATTTAACCATCAATGGTTACTTTCATTATCAACCATTGGATCAAAAATTAAAGGTTGAAATTTAATGGTTAGTTGGAAAATGCAATTAATGCAAGTAGGTGAGTTATTTAATGCACTAAATCTCAACCTTTAATTTTTGATCCAATGGTTGATAATGAGAGTAACCATTGATGGTTAAATAAAAAAGTAATCATTAAATACTTTCTCATATATATATATATATATATATATATATATATATATAATCTTTCTCTTATATTTTGTGTCCCAAATTTGAAGGGGTCTAATTTCATGGAAATTTGTAGCCTAGCTTTATTTTTTATTTTTATTTTTTGGAAAAAATCGATTATGAAGACCTAATAGAAAATTTTGCTTCAAGAAATTTGGAATGATGATACTTTTTAAAGAAAAGTCCGATATTAGTTTGGAGTTTTATGGATTTTGGTACTTCATTTCTAGAAAAATAATTTTAATATGATAATATTATAAAATATGTAACCTATCTTTAATTTTTGGCAATTGTATTTTATCAATTCTAGGGTCTAAGTTTAAATTTAGCACAGGGCCTCCAAAATGTTAGGACCGGCCCTGGGCGATATGCCGATGAAGAGGTAAAAAAAGAGTGAGAGTGAGAGAAATTAAGAGAGAGAGAGAGCGAGAACGAGAGATTGTTGTCGGCGTTGAAATCCCGTCATCTATCTAATAGTGAGAGAGAGAGAGAGAGAGAGAGAGAGAGAGAGAGAGGCATCTGTGAAAACTTTGTGAATTGTGAGAGAAAAACAGGATGTCAGCTTTTAGTTTTAGGGTTTTAATTCACTTTTCAAAATGAAAACCTCCCCCCTCAAGTTATTATAGTATTTTCCCTCCCCCTCAAGTTATTAAAATATTTCTCTAAGTATTTTCCCTCCCCTCTCAAGTTATTAAAGTATTCATTTCTTCCATCCATTTTGAAATGATAGAGAATTTGATTTTAATTTTTAATTTTAACTTTTAATCTTGTAATGTAATCATTATTTTTAGTTTATTTGGTCATATTTAGCTATTTACTATTGTTGCATCAAGTTTGGTATGAACCTAATGTGTAATTATGTCTCGATTTTTAGGCCCCGCCTAGACTCCGACTAGGCCCATAGGCGCTAGGCCCTACTCTGGCGCCTAGCGCCCGCTTAGCGATTTTTAGAACACTGCTATTTAGGGTTTAAGGTTTAGTTTTTAAAGATTTAAAAAATAAAATAGAGAAAAGGGCAAGTTAGTAATTTTGCCGGGGGGAGGGGCTGCGTTTAGCGGATTAAGGAGGGTTGTGTTTAGCGCGTATGTTCACTTAATGAGTCAACTTTTAAAAAATCATGCTTACAAAATTTATAATCTTTAATCTTTCCCTCCACTTGTATTGTAATTATCTTGCCTGCGCTTAAGTATTTTTATAATTATAACCAAATTCAATAACACAAATATATTCCTTAACAATTAAAATTTGCAAACGTGGACTCTCTGGGTGGAACGGGATGAGTATTTACAAACCAAGGAGCCGTTTGGTAGTCAGGTTTAAGGCCGGATAAGATTAATAAGCCAAATTGTCCGTTATTTGGTACGCAATAGGCGGTCGGGACTATTAGCACGAGTTATCTGGATAAGGTCCTTATCCCTTCACTAATCATACCAAGGAAGAGGGTGATATTATTAGTACCCTCACTAAAAAAAACACGTGATTAACATTTTTAATTTCAAAATCACATCATATATATAAGTAGGAATTAATAGCAAGGGCGCTAATAACACCGAAATTAATAAAAAGGGGACGCCGTTGCTACCCTAGAAAAATTCAGCTTCATCCTTTTTATTTTTGCCTTGGATGGCATGGTGACTACTAGTGTAAAACAATCTTCTACTTGTTTTGTTTCAAGGACGACACAAAAACACCAAAGGAAGAGAAATTTAAAAAAAATGGGAGGCAACAAATATAATAGCACAAGCGGCCGCCCCTTTTTCTTGGAGTTTGACCGCAGCAAGTAGCTAATAGAGAAGGATGGATTATATCCTTGTCTCCTTTTGGTGTTTTAGGTTGTTTTTATTTTTAACCTTATTTAATATTTTTCCAACTCTATTAGTTAAATTTTTACGATTTTATGGGTTGAAAATATCATATTAAAATTAAAGTTAGGAACTTATTTCGGCGACCACACACTAGTGTTGATTGGGAGGAATGAATTGGAAGATCGTGATGTCTACGAGCTTCAAGAATTTGAAGGTTTAAAGTGCGCACTAAGAACAAACAAAGAGAAAGAAAATCGTCGAAAGATGTATTTTTCTTTTTTCCTTTCTTTAGTTAATGAAATTTAATTTTGCATGTTTTAATGTTGATATATCTAATATCGATTTTTTAAATCCCACACTTCTGCTTCCGTTCTGTTTGACCAAAAAGTCAAATTTTATTCAACCCGAATTTGATCCGAGACCCAAATAATTTCCATCACTTAATTTTTTGTATTTTATAGAAACTAAGAAAGTTAACTTTTAAGTAATCTTACAAGCACGTATACACAATAGTTGCAAGTGTTTATTTGACGTAATAGACTAATAGTTGGCACATGTAACTTTAGTAAATTCACTAAAAAATGATATTCATTTTGAATCGTAATTTTTTTAAAGCAACGACACTAATTTTGCGACCAAAGGAGTATAATTTTATATGTTCTATGCATAATATTTTGTACTTTTATGTGCATTAGTTTAAACTAATTTTCAGAAAATAATGTATTATTTAATCTTTAATTTTACTCTTAAGTATTTGAAAAAAGAATGCTTTGCTTTAATTGTGTTATCAAAAGGATATAATAGGAAACTCAAAGGAATGGTTCAATAGCTTGATCACCAATAAGCTGGTAATGGGTTGGGCTGGTCAGCCCATCGGGCCAACACATAAAATTGGGCTGAGCAAAAACTGCATCGAGTCTCAAATCTCTAGCCCAGCCCAGCCCAATCCAGTCACAAGTCATCGGACTTTCGAGCCATCGGGCCAAATCTGCCCAAATTTGTACCAAAACATATTTTCTACAAAATTTACAAATTATCACATAAAAAAATCATCAACCTTCTTCCTTCATTTTCCCATGAATTTCCTTTTGATCTATCTTGTATATGACTCAATGATTTGGGTTTTAGAGAGCCTATCCTCCGTGTTTTCTTATTTATTTTCATGTTGGTAAGATTAGTTACTTCAAGAATCATGTCCCATTTTTGAGAGTTGCTATTGATTAGGGAGTCATCCTCCGGATATTTAATTTGATTTTCAAGTTGTTACGATAGTAAGATATAAACAGCATTTATCCTTATTTACTGCTTTGTCAACAAGTTTTTTGGTCTGTTACTACATGGTCTCCTTCATTTTGTTTGCAATTGCTGTTAATTTCTAATATCCTTGATTAGTTGATGTTCCTATTTACTAAAATTTTGAATTGAAAAGTTAATAAAATGACTTAAAGTTAAAGTAGTGAAAATGGTTTGAAAAGTTAATAAAATTGTTTCGGGTTAGGCTGGGTTGGCCTGAAAAATTCAGGTTTTTTTTGCTCGAGCCCAATTAGCCCATGGGCCTATTGGGTCGGGCCAAAAAAATTTCAAAAATTTTGGGCCTTTTAAATTGAAGCCCAAGCCCCTCAGAATATCAGGTTGGCTGGGCCGGACTGATTTTGCCGGCTCTTATTCACCATTGAGTTCCTGTACGGAGCGATACCTCGTGGAAGAAAAAAAAAAGAGAGAGAGTATAATAAAGAAAAATTACTCCAAAAAAGAAAAAAAAATCCAATATTCTTTTTGAAGCTTACTAATCAAAAAGAATAATGATTTGCTTAAAATGAAAAAATTTGAGAGAATATCAGTTTTAGACTTGGTCTTCACGTCCTTAAAGGGTGGCTCAGTGGTAGAGCTGAGGCTTCATAAAGTGTGACGTTTCAGGTTCAATAAAAAAAAAAATAGAGACTTGGTCTTCACAATTATGATGGCAATCGCGAAATGATGATAATATTTTTTTTTTAAATGATGATAATTGAATCCTCCAAATTCATAAACTACTAAAGCATAATTTGACCGACCAAATAACAAAAAGAAAAAAAAAAGTACGCTCATATAAATGAGACGGAAGAAATAATGGTTAAGTTATTGATGCACTTCTCTTGACACCTAAAACCAATAATTTATGGTACCAAAGAGTTAACTAATGGATCAAATATCGAAGAAAAAAACAAAGATAAACTAGTTTCACGGCCGGCCATGGTTGTTTTGGTGGGTCCAAAGTTTATATATATATATATATATATATATATATAAAATATTTGTAAAAATAAATTGTTAGTTGGGTCATCAAATTTTTTTTAGTTGGATCCTGAAAAAAATAAAATAGGTGAAATTTGGGCCGGTACTTTTTAATGAGTTTTCAATCACTTTAGTCCCATATAATTGTTTCAAAACCAAAAAATGATACTTTTGTTGCGAATATTGTCTATGTCCTTAAACATGTACGCTATGCATTGCGATGCACAAATTCATACATTACGATGCACAAATTGACAATATAACTGGGCGCTCTCCACACAGTTTCTGAGAAAGAAGAGAACCTCTCACTAAGAAAAAAGAGAGGAGAAGTGCGAATAAACGCTGCGGATTGAATGAAGTCTTGTATATCACAGCGCATGGACCTGGGTGCTCTTCACACAAGACTCTAATATATGGCTGAGAATTTCAATCCACTCCTGCTTGTGTATGTAAGGTCCCCGCCACTGACTGAGAAAAACAGTCTTTGATTGGAATTCTATTTTCTTGGAAGTAGGGTCTCGTAAATCTATATTTGATAGACTTAAGATGACTCTGTATCCAGATGTCTGTCTAATAATGGAGCACATCCTAAAAATAATCTTTCTTCCTCAATTCTGCAATGATCAAAGACATTCAAGTCTCCGCAAGGACAACTGATATGGGATTGACTCCATGCTTGAGCTGAGAGAAGAGACATTTTGACTATCCTGGGGAGAGAGAGATATGGGGAGAGAGTGATTTGGGATAAAACGGAACCATCTTTCATTTTAGAAACAATTTATACATTTATTTATCAAAGTGGACTTTAGCGATTAATTGAAACAAATATAGTGGACTTTAACGGTTAAATATCCAAAAAAGTGTACCGGCCTGCAATGTTTCCAAATAAAATTGCTTTGATTAAGGCCTAAATAATATTTATTTAAAAAAAAATAGGCGATCTTCAACATTTGTCTCTCTCAACGGGGTCTCTCTCTCTCTCTCTTCTAATTTTTTTTCTTTTAATAATTATTTGATACCTATTTTTTCTTGCATATTCGTAGGTGTTGCACTTTTTTTAATACTTTAAATAACAAAAAATTAAAAAATTGTCTGTGTAGAAATCTTATTTTTATATTTCTATAAAGCTCCAATATTTTTCTCTTTGCTTGTAGGCCTCCAAAAGTTCACGACCGGCTTAGCACTTGTGTATTGCATAAATATGAGAGCATATGCCGGCCATGGCCATCCCTTTTTAAAGGTTACCGAGTAGGTAGCTGATTAAGTAATTTTCTCACTCCTCCTCCCTTTTGAGTTCCAGCAATTTAGCACGAAGATGAATGGTAGCACCAAGATGAATGGTTCTTCTTCCCAAGAATCCTCCAACAAGAGGTAACTTGTACCGTCCTATTTTCGCGTGTAAATGTGTGTATATATATATATTATTAAATTTTAACCTTTGATGATTAAAGAGATAAAGTAAACATTAAAAAGTTTTTCATATATATATATATATATATATATATATATTCAATGAAAATTGAGACAAGAATAAGTGCAAAAGGCTAGGCTTTGAGAGTAATTATGGGTCTTTTCTCTTTTGCAGCTTAAGTGATTTGATTTTGTGATATTGGACTTTCTTTCTCTATAGTCTCACACGCTTTCTCTCAATTTTTCTCTTATTTTATCTTCAATCATTAAGAAAAGAAAAAAAAAACAATATAATTTTTAAAATCACACAACCAAAATCAGAGAATTGCAATGACACACACATCCTATAACTCCCCCCACCCCCACCCCTTGTTCTTTTGAGGGCAACCAACTAATTTTTAGTACACCCTCCATTTTTAGAAAATAATCCATTTTCTTAGGTCCTCTATAAAAAGGTGTCCACTTTCTAAATCACCTATTCTTCTTAGTTTAGAAAGCTGTTTAAGCCCCCTTCATAGTAATGAATCTTTCATTCATTACTGCAATGGTGCTATAGTGTGGTGGGGGGTTTGTTTTCCTTTCAAAATCCCCAACCACCTTCTTTTTTTCTTTTGTTTAAAAAAAAAAAAGTGTTGACTTTCTATTTTTTTAAATTGCTATTTTACCCCTATTTTCTTTTTCTACTTTAATGAATACCAATATTTATAAATAGATTTACAAATAGAGTCAATAAGTTGAGTGTCGTGTCAAACAAACAGAAGTCTGTTTTAGAAACACAGAGAGTATATCTTAATAGATTTTCATATATTTAGCAGAATGTTGGAAGGCAAAGTAGCAATTGTGACCGGTGGCGCAAGTGGGATCGGCGCAAGCACCGTGAACCTCTTTTGGGAAAATGGTGCCAAAGTAGTTATTGCCGACATCCAAGATGAACTAGGTGAAGCTCTTGCTAGTAAGCTCGGGAATCAAAATGTTTGTTACGTCCATTGCGACGTATCAAACGAAGAAGACATAGTCAATCTCGTAGACACGACCGTTGGCAAATATGGACAACTCGACGTAATGTACAACAATGCAGGAGTCTTTGATAGGAAAATTTTCGAGAGCATCATGGACATCAAGAAATCCAACCTAGAAAAACTTCTCGGCGTGAATTTGGTTGGTTCGTTGTTGGGAGCCAAACACGCGGCGAGGGTAATGGTACCACGGAAAAAGGGGTGCATACTATTTACAGCGAGTGCTTGTGCATCGATTGCAGGGCTAGCACCACATTCTTATGCGATATCGAAACACGGGGTTGTCGGGCTAATGAAGAACTTGGCAGCTGAGATGGGGCAACATGGTATAAGGGTGAACTGTATTTCGCCTTTTGGTGTGGTAACTGATCAAATGGGAGAACAAATTGAAGCACGTTATCAGAAGATGGCTAATCTAAAGGAGACTGTTTTGAGGGCTAAGGATGTAGCCAAGGCTGCACTTTATTTGGCTAGTGATGAAGCAAGTTATGTAAGTGGGCTTAACCTTGTGGTTGATGGTGGGTTTAGTGTTGTGAACCCCACCATGATGAATGCTTTTGCCATTAATTAATTAGGCCCTAGTCTGCAGGGGTGTCGATTCATGCCGTCGAACTGTGGTTTCAAACTAAACCAAATCGAATTGTGCAGTTTAAGTTTGATTCCGTGAATCATATGGTTCAATTAGGCTTGAGTTTACGTCAAATCAGTCATTCATTTAATTTCGTGGTTTTGCCTCGTAAACTGCGGATCCAAACTATCACAGGGTGCTTTAAACCAAACATATCATATGATCATTTATTAATAATATACCTTTCATTTCATAAATTTTCTTGTTATTTCTCCTATTGTATTGTTTTCTTTAGATTTTCTTGTAATGGACCTCTAGTCCAGTCTTCTCATCTATAATATAATGTTCTCTTCTTATTGAAAAAAAATAAATGCGTTTCATTTCAGCCATTAGATAAGTAAAAAGACACTATGGTTTGTTTGAATTTTATTTAGTTTGTCAAACTTCATATAAATTCCATCTGGCAAGCATCAAGAACTTGAGACTGTCTAAACAATCTGTGTCTCGTGCCTTCTTTTTTAAGGAAAATTTATGTCCTAAAAAAATTAAATTAAATTAAAAAATACCCATGAACATGTAATATGCTATCTATGACATCAAAATAGGACATAAATTTTCCTAAAAAGAAGAACATTATTAAATTCTAACATGTATAAGAGCTTACATTTGACATTGAATTGTCCTCTCTCTAACTTGATTCTCCCTTCCACATCAAAACGAGACCTCCCCTCCAGAATTCATAATTTAAAATCAAAGTCTAGAACACCATCCGTACAGGAGTTCACCCACTGAATTAAGAGATCCACTGTTGTCTGCCTATAAGGTTGTACACTTGATGTCCAATTTCAAACTTCCTTTCTGTTCTGTGTGTTTATCAGCAAAAAATAAAATGAGTAAGGTCTCCTGTGAGACTGTCTTACGGATCCTAATTCGTAAGACGAAGCCCACTCTCTCACAGCTCAGCCCACCAACACATGGTGGGTCGGGTGAGGGATATCCGTCTTACAGAAAATACTAGTTGCCATATAAAATTGAGCTGTGATAATATTTATAACAGACATCCATAATAGGTTCTCTTCAAAAGAAAATTACTGCAAGTACAATACAATGACGAGGCTTCATGGAAGTAACTTGAAACACCTAGTCGGAGAGACGACGAAGATTTCAGTATTTAGAAAATGTGATGGATGGCACATGTTGTATCTTATAAAGATCTTCTCCTCCTTTGCCATCTGCGGCAACTCGTAGCCTGGTTATGAAGGCTTCAGGCATAGCAAAAATGCTCAATCGTTGGAGGGATTTGATGTCCTTCAATCCATCGAGAAGCATCTCTAGATGCTTACATTCGGAAATCTTTAGTAAGGAAAGATTAGGCATGGCTCCTTTGTCCACCCTCCATTTCTTGATGAATAGACGAAAGATATAAAGGCTTCTAAGCTGCAGAAAACCCACAGCAGAGTTGACCATTTCCCCATATCCGATTCCGACGTTTCTTAAAGAGTTTTTGCAAGGCCGGAAGTTTCTCCAGTGTTTTCATTTGGTTGTTCTCGATTTCAACCTTGCTTAAACTTAACTCGGAGATTATCATCTCACACCCTGGTAGTATCCTAAAAAGCCATGGCATCAAATCTGAAGCTAAATTCCCAATGCTAAGGGATAGTTGCAAACAACTTGTGTTTGAGATGTTGAGATGGTTGATGATTACCTCCAAGTCCCTAACATCAACCGTCCACCCAGTCTCGGTGCACACTCTTAACTTCCGAAGATTTGTGAGAGGAATGAGATCTTTCACGTAAAACAAATTTGTATTGAAGTTTATTAGTGTCTCGAGTTGATTCAGGCCATCCAATCGCAGCTTTGAAGATTTACGCTTCTTCATGGAATGGGGAAAGAGCAGATGCTTTAGTCTTTCCAACTTCCATAGGATATTTGGTATCTCTATGTTTGCCACTCGTAAATCCAGGGTTTCTAGGTAGTGCAAGTTGCCCATAGACGATGGCAGACTCTTGATGTAGCTACAACGGTTTAGACCAAGGTACCTCAAGTGGACGAGTTCTTCAATTTCTTTGGTCATCTTTGCCTTCAAGAAACCAACTTTTTCGAGATCTAGAACTCTAAGTAGTTTGAAGTTCTTGAGGTCAGTCAATTTTGGAGGGCATTCCACGCTTAAGTATTCCCCAACATAGTAGTTTAGGAATAAAAGAGACCGTATATTCTTTGCTGAATCTAGTTCTGGATGAACATATCAATTGACATCAGTATCCAAATAGATGGCATTTCTACTTATCTTAGTGTCACCGATCCAAGAAGAGGGACAACCGGCTCCAAGCTTACTTTCAGAGGAGCGAAAATCAGTCACCTTCAAAAACTCTTCCTTTTTAACAATCGACAAGCACAACTCTCTCATGAGATCATGTAGGAGGAATGATTTAAACTTCCCTCTTGTCGGCACTTCCTCTACTTTCACTTGGACCATGCTTCTTTGCACCATCTCTCCCATATAGCGCTCTGCTACATCCATCATTGTTTCTCCTTCTTTTTTGTCCTTCGACAGAACCATGCCTTCAGCTATCCATAAATGATATATCTTCATGACATTGACCTCGTGATCCTCCAAAAAATTGCCAAAGTAAAGGAAACATGGCTTCAACTGGTATGGTAACTCGCTGTAACTAAGGAATAACACATCTTCGATTTCTTGATGTAGTAGTTTCTTCATGTCGCCCTTTCTTCTTTCATACACTCTCTCCCACTCGTTTAGAGTTGGTTTTGTCACCAATATCCCCCGGAGCACGAGCACTGCCAATGGTAAACCCCGACACCGGCCATCGTAGCATTGTCCTCCCTAACTTCTCCATTCTCGTATGAACATTGAAGTCTGTAAAAAGAATCAATAAATAAAACAAAATAATTCATTCATTTATGTCAATAAGTATATTTAGTTTTGGATCTAAGGAATCGCAAGCGAATTAAGGAAGCAAAAATGGAAACAATAACGAAATAAATCAAGAGAAGATTATATACAAGCTTTGGGACTGACTTAGTAGCACTTGTTTTAATGTATTATGAAAAATATAAGTCCAGTAATAGAAACATATGCTATTAGAATGTCCCCATATATAACTAGAATTTGTTTTTCTTTCGTTTTCCTATCATTTTCTCGAGGTCCAAACATGACTTTAGTAATTGATCTGGCGCTAGAATGAGTTTTTCAGATTCTGAAGTGTAGGGTAAGTTTCACGAAATTACAAAATTGCTGCATGAACGATTGAGCTAGCTAGCGACTGCAGTGTGATCATGCATGTAATCTATAACATTATCAAGTTTGTGCAAAAGAAGAGAAACAGAAAATAGCATTACTCAACTCGACAAGGTATATTAATTAGGAAAGATCACTAACCTCTCCGACTGTCCCACGGGAATGCTTTCCTTCGAAACAGCTCCCAACTCTCCTCATCACTTAAACACGAAAGCGGGTAGCAAAATCCAGTCACTTCCGCCACCTCTACAAAGCGCGTGGTAAGAATTATCTTATATCAAGATAATTAGTAAGATATTAAGATATGTATTTAGTGATTAATTAGAAAAGTGACTTAGTGAAAGTGGTCTGTATTAGGAAAGGTGAGCTGGCCATATTTTCTTTCCTTTTCCTGTGAGGATTTAGTTTCCTAGTTTCTAGTTGATTTAGTGTATATATATACCTTTGATGTTTAATGAGAAGAAGGGGGTTGAAGTTTCACATGGTATCAAAGCCAGTTGAGATCCGAGTCTCGTAAAATTAAAACAAGTGAAACAAAGTGAGATTAAAAGATGACGAAGGACGATGAGAGTTCATCGTCAGGCAAGAAGATCGATATGGCTTACTTCCTTAGTTCCAACGATAATCCTGGCAACATAATTACACCGATTCAGTTGAAAGGGAACAACTATGAGGAGTGGTCGAGGGCCATTAGAACATCCTTGAATGCAAAGAGAAAATTGGGGTTCATCGACGGCACCATTACAAAGCCAACGACCCCTGAGAAACTGGAGGACTGGAGCACGGTACACTCAATGCTTGTATCGTGGCTCCTCAACACGATTGAACCAAATCTTCGTTCAACTTTATCTTTTCATGACGATGCTTGTTCTCTATGGAAGAATCTAAAGGAGCGGTTTTGTGTCGTTAACGGTACTAGAATTTGCCAATTGAAGTCTTCCATTGGAGAATGCAAGCAAGCCAAGGGAGAAGCGATCGTTGATTACTATGGACGATTATCTCGTCTATGGGACGAGTTAGCCACATATGAGGTGACCCCTGCGTGCACAACAGGAGGCAGCGAGTGTGAAGTCAGTGAATACTTGGAGAAGATGCGTGAAGAGAATAGGCTCCATCGATTTCTTATTGGACTCGATGGGGCTTATGCTTCGATACGATCAAACTTATTATCACATGATCCTTTGCCGACTGTGAACCGTGCGTACCAGCGAGTTATTCAAGAGGAGAGATTGATTGGAGGTGCTATGAGCATAACTAAAGATGATCGTGATGTGATGGCATTCAAAGTTCAAACGGATGTGCGAGGAAAATCAAAGCTTTACGATAATAATAAATTTTGCAACCATTGTAACCGTGAAGGGCATGACGAGAGTGGATGCTTCCAACTTCACGGGTTTCCTGAATGGTGGGGCGATAGACCACGTGGAGGACGTGGCCCCGGGCGTGGTGGTTCATTAGCTGGTAAAGGAGGGCGTGGTCATGGCAGGGGAGGAAGCAACGCACCTCCTGCCCGTGCACACAAAACAACGGCAGCAGGCAGCAACATGGTCGGACAGCAGGGCGGTGCGACATCACAGCAGCCCAACCATCCCGAGGCAGCAGGCCTTGCGGGGCTTACACCAGCACAATGGCAGAACTTGCTTGAATTACTTAATCTGCCAAAACCAAAGGATCGATTAAACGGTGAGTTTTCTTGGATTATAGATACAGGAGCAACTCACCATGTGACAGGAGCACTTAAATCACTCATTAATGTGAAGAAGATTCACAATTGTCCAGTTGGATTACCGGACGGTCAATCAGCCGAAGCTACACACACAGGCAGTGTGATCTTGCCAGGAGGATTCAGAATAAATAATGTTCTTTTTGTTCCTAAATTAGATTGCAATTTAATTTCCGTCACACAATTATTAGATGAGGCTCGGTGTATAGTTCAACTAACTAATTCATTGTGTGTCATACAGGACCGAGAGACGAGGAGGTTGATTGGAGCGGGTGAACGCGAGGATGGACTTTTCTTTTTCCGAGGTGTTCCGAAGGTAAAGGTTCTAGCTATTGATGGCGATTCTTCAATGGAATTGTGGCACAAACGTTTGGGGCATCCGTCAGAAAAAGTACTTCGAAAGGTTCCTAATGTGAGTCAATTTAGTAAAACAAATAATGATGGTTGTGATGTGTGTTTCCGTGCAAAACAACCAAGAAACAGCTTTCCTATCAGTAGTAGTAGAGCTATTAGTATTTTTGAACTTGTTCATTGTGACTTATGGGGACCCTACAGGACTCGTTCTTCTTGTGGGGCTTCCTATTTTTTAACGATAGTGGATGATTTTTCAAGATCTGTGTGGGTTTATTTACTTTATAATAAACTTGAAGTAGAGACGATTTTTCTGAATTTTGTGGCTTTGGTGGAACGACAGTTTGAAAAGAAAATTAAACGGGTGCGAAGTGATAATGGTACAGAATTTGAGTGTTTAACTGAATATTTTGTAACGAATGGGATTATTTTTGAAACCTCTTGTGTGGGAACGCCACAACAAAATGGAAGAGTAGAGCGTAAACATAGGCATATTTTGAATGTTGCAAGGGCATTACGCTTCCAGGGACATTTACCAATGAAATTTTGGGGGGAGTGTGTGTTGGCGGCTTGTCACTTAATAAATCGAACACCGTCTGTTATCCTCAATTATAAAACCCCATATGAATGCTTGTTCGGTAAAACCCCTAATTTAGATGCTATTCGGGTGATTGGGTGTTTATGTTATGCTCACAATCAGAAAACTAAAGGGGATAAATTCGCTAGTAGGAGTCGTAAGTGTGTGCTTCTTGGATATCCTTTTGCGAAAAAAGGGTGGCTTTTGTATGATGTTGAAACAAAAGAAATTTTTGTTTCTCGAGATGTACAATTTTTTGAACACATATTCCCATTGTCCGAGGCCTATAAAAATAATACAGAGTCCACCGATGGTAGATCAAACATACTTGAGTATGTTGCGAATGACTGTGAAGAATTAAATATTGGGGTGTATGGTGAGGCTGTGACAGAAGGAGTTGAGAATGTGGGGCATGAAGATTCTGATTTGGAGCATGGCAAAGAGGACACACCTATTGCCACTATTGCCAAGGTGGCACACGGTGAGGGAGGATCCAATGAGGCACAGCAAGAAGGGGAGATACAAATACCAAATATAGAAGGCAGTGATGATGAGATGGGAAAAGGGAAGAGGACTAAATTTCCTAATTCCAGATTTCGTGATTTTGTGACTCATACAAGAGTGAAAAAGAAAAGTCCCTCCGATGGTTCAACCTCTTCATCAACACCCTCAGGTACTCCATATCCTATAACACATTTTGTTAGTTGTGAACGGTTTTCTAACAAGCATAGGACATATATAGCAGCTATTTCTGCAGGTAGCCCTCCTAAATCTTTTAAGGAGGCTATGAGACACGAAGGGTGGAGGAAAGCTATGAAAGAAGAAATACGAGCACTGGAAGAACAAGGAACATGGGAGTTGCAGGCATTGCCGCCTGGTAAGAAGGCACTTGGGAGTAAGTGGGTGTATGCAGAAAAGTACGATGAGCATGGGAATTTGCAGAGACTTAAAGCAAGATTAGTAATTTTCGGAAACCATCAGGTAGAGGGGATTGACTACAACGAGACATTCGCTCCCGTAGCGAAAATGGTGACAGTCCGTACTTTCCTGGCTATAGCAGCAATCAAGAACTGGGAGATACATCAAATGGATGTTCATAATGCATTTTTACATGGTGATTTAGAGGAAGAAGTATACATGAAAATACCCCCAGGTTTTGATAATAAAAATTCTAACATGGTGTGCAGAATGAAAAAGTCATTGTATGGCTTAAAGCAAGCTCCCAGGTGTTGGTTTGCAAAATTAGCAACTGCTTTGAAGAAATATGGATTTATACAGTCCTATTCTGATTACTCATTATTTACATTGACAAAGGGAGAGATTCAGATTAACGTGCTCATATATGTTGATGATATGATTATTGCAGGAAATGATAAAATAGCTTTGAATGTGTTTAAGGCTTATATGGGAAGATGTTTTAAGATGAAGGATTTGGGAGTATTAAAGTACTTCTTGGGGTTAGAGATAGCCCGTAGCTCACAAGGCATTTTTATGTGCCAAAGAAAGTATGCGCTAGACATAATTTCAGAAACAGGACTACTGGGAGCCAAACTCGAATTTCCTATGGAACAAAACCATAAGTTAGCTTTAGCTAGTGGAAGATTGCTCGAGGATGCGTAACAAGATAGGAGACTCGTTGGGAGATTGATATACTTGGGTGTTACACGTCCCGTATTTAGCCTATTCCGTGCACATATTATCCCAATTTATGCAAAGAACCCAGGGAGGCACATTGGGAAGCAAAGATTACGGTAGTACGTTTCATAAAGAAAATCCTGGCCAAGGCATTCTACTACGAGCAGATAGTGACTTGAGTCTGGAAGGATGGTGTGATTCAGATTGGGCAAGTTGTCCTATTACGAGAAGATCGTTAAGTGGGTGGTTTGTGTCACTCGGATATTCGCCGATTTCCTGGAAGACCAAGAAGCAACCTACTGTTTCCCGTTCGTCTGCAGAGGCAGAGTATAGATCGATGGCGGCCATTACTTGTGAATTAAAATGGCTTAAACAACTACTTGGTGATTTGGGTGTGAAGCATGAGAAAGGAATGAGACTTTATTGTGATAGCCAATCTGCGTTGTATATCGCGCAGAATCCAGTTTTTCATGAACGAACTAAACATATTGAGGCAGATTGTCATTTTGTGAGAGATGCAATTACAGGAGGACTTATCAATCCTTCGTATGTTCCTACGAAGTTTCAGTTGGCGGATATTTTTACTAAAGCATTGGGAAAGGCACAGTTCGAGTTTTTACTACGCAAGTTGGGCGTTCGAGATCTTCACGCTCCGACTTGAGGGGGGGTATCAAGATAATTAGTAAGATATTAAGATATGTATTTAGTGATTAATTAGAAAAGTGACTTAGTGAAAGTGGTCTGTATTAGGAAAGGTGAGCTGGCCATATTTTCTTTCCTTTTCCTGTGAGGATTTAGTTTCCTAGTTTCTAGTTGATTTAGTGTATATATATACCTTTGATGTTTAATGAGAAGAAGGGGGTTGAAGTTTCACATCTTACTACCGGCTTCCATATCTTGAAAGACCAAAGAACTCAAGTTCTTCCAAAAGCATCCATTGACCATATATCGTCAAGAACCACAAGACATCTTTTCTCTTTTAGAACCCTTTGAAGACATCCAATTATCTCCGCCTCTCCCATTTTCACGATCTCTTCCTTCTTATCTGGGACAAGCTCATGTAAGATTTGTTGGAAAATGATTCCGGTTTGGCAATCTTGAGTTACACAGGCAAAAGCAAAACCATCAAAATGACATCGAACATCCTTGCTTTTATATACTTTTTTAGCAAGACTAGTCTTTCCCAGACCTCCCATCCCACAAATCGTTATCACGCTGCAATCTATTTTCTCTTTGGATCCCACCAAACAAGACACTAACGTCTTTACGTCCTCCTCCCGCCCAACGAAGTCATCTTCATCATAATGAGAAAAATCTCCAATTTGCTGTCTTGGTATCCAAATGTTCTGCTGATTCTCATCTTCTTTCTTGTTTCCCGATTCACTTAGTTTGTGACTCACAAGATCCTCGAGCTTGGTTGTGAACTTTTGGATCTTCGTTAGGACCTTTGGACGGAGAATACGTTCTCTGAATCCTATCGTCTTTGTCGAAACACTAAGGACATACATTTCAATATCATCCCTTAACACGTCGGAAAGTTTTGCGATTTCTGATGTACGTTTGTCCCGTCTTATTTCTGCATCTTCTAACAATTCCTCCATTAGTGTGAGACTATCTTTAAGCTCTTCAATCGGATTGCCCAATGCCTGCAAGTATTTTCCTTCTTCAATCAACAATTCTCTGAGCCTTCCTACAGAAAAGGTAACTACACATTCGGAGGCCATTTTTCTTTTCCCTGGGATGAGGATGGAAAGTCAAGTGATAAGAAAATGGAAATGGAGCTGAAGATTCTTTGTTCACAGCCACAGGTCACAAAGCTAGTGGGTAGATAGCACGTATCTGCCTTAACTGGGTTTTAAGAATTAAAGGTTTATCTACCATGCCACATCATCAATTAATAAATTTTTTATTTATAAACTTATTCTCCACTATAAATAAATCTCTAAAAGCTTTATAGCATAGACTCATTTTTTAAATATTTTATGCTTTAACAATATACATATAAAAATAATTGGTATAGTGTGTAATTTTCTTTAATGTTCATATTAAATTCAAAGAAAAGCAATACAATAATTTATAAATATATCTTTGTAAAACATAAAAAAATTATAGAAAAATATACTCCCTCCGTCCCTAAATTATTGTCTACTTTTTCTTTTTTGTCCGTCCTAAAATAATTGTCTTGTTTGAAAACTTTCCTTTTTAGGACATCACTTTTATCATTTTACCCTTACTTTTTCTCCTACTTTAATTATGGACCACATACACATGGGCATTAAAGGCCACATACACATGAGCATTAAAGAAAATGACACATTATACCAATATTAATAATTAAATTAATTATTTTTTCTTAATCCGTGTGCCGGATCAAACAAGATAATAATTAAGGGCCGAAGGGAGTATTATGTTCACTAAATAATTTATTCATTTCTTAATTTTATGTTCACCAAATAATATATTTTGCAAAAACAACCATTGCCAATTAATGGGGGTTTGGACAATTTGATTTGTAGTTAAGTAAGAAAGTCTCTTTTTTTTCCTAGTCAGCCGACACTAAAAGAACACCTACCGGTTGGTATTCTTCAACGGTGCATCCTCGTCAGCAACTCACTATGGCATGAAGCAATTCATAAAGCTTTAAAAAGGTTTATAAACCTTCCATTGGAGGTGCTCTTATAAATATTATCTCAGATTTGACTTAAAAAAGGTTTGAATTAACTCGGTTGTTGTTTCGAAAAACACAATAAAATAGATAAACATACATAGAAATCAGCACAAAACGAATTACTTTGGTCACCCCTAGAGGCCTCCAACCCAGACAAGATCCTCTATTCCAAAAACATGTTTCATCTTCTATTATAACCGTCGGATCTTCGCCACATTTACCGGTAAGTGTCAAGCTCCTTCTAATTACCGGTAAGCGGTTAGAATAGGAGATGAAACATCTTTTTGGAATAGAGGATCCTATCCGCGCCAGTCCTCAAAATTTTCAATCTAATCTGGGTTACACAGCACTTGTAATATGTTAGAATACGTGTCAAACTGTTAAGGAATAACTTGTGGATTAAATAATTACCGATAAATGTCAAACTCCTTCTAATACTCTCTACGTTCCTAAATTATTATTATATTTGATTTTTTGAGTCAAACCGACTCTTTTTCAAATAAAAACTTGACGTATATTTATATTTATTTTTTTCAAATTATAAGACACGTAATTTGAATACTTTTTTGATACCACAAATTTTTTCTGAACAAAGGAAATACAATGTAGGATAAATATGAAAATTTAATAGTTGCGCTGAAAAACATGTTTCTTTATTCGATTACATCGGCGAAACGGTATAGCTAGAACTATCCACATTTAAACTTTCAGTCATATTTGTCATAGTCAAACATAAAGGAATCATTGTGGTCTTCCTCATCCTCTTCGAGTACTTCTTCCAGAACGGCAAACTTATTGGGGGACAAATTAACAGGTGGTATGGTTTCTACGGCATCAAATCGATTAGCGAAACAGTAATGGGCTCTAAATAGAGTGTTATCCTCCTTATTTTCCCGATCAAGTATTTGCCCTAATATCTTCAATACTTCAATATTGTGTTCTTTAGCAGCCTCGACAGCGAAGTCTAACCCCTTGCTTATTCTTTTCCAGTCCCATAACTAGTCTGGTTAATTATGTTCCAAATCAGCACATGCAACAGTGCTTGTCAAACCACATTTTCTGCCTTAGAGTGTGACTGATCTGATGTAACATTATAATCCTCATTTAATTGCTGAGTATCACTTGCAGTAGAGTCTGTCCCCTTCGAAGAATACTAATATTCCCTTGCTCAGCCCTAACACACATGCTTCAGAGTTGGAATTTTCCAGGACTTTACTAGGGCTTAGGACAATTATGTTGTTCAGTATTGCTAAGAGGAGCTTGTGTTTCGTGACTATTCCGGATTGGTTTGGCAACCCATGCAAAAGCCTTGTCATTAGTGCTACCTTTGACATCAATAAAGGTAGGATTTTCCTTGTTTTTCCCATCCAGTTTCAGAGCACTTTGGTGGAATTTGCAAAACAGCTGTGTGTGTGTGTGTGTGTGACCTTGTCCAAAACAGTGGATGCAGTACATGGGTAATCGTTCAGCTCGTACTGTTTGCCAAAACCTCAGGTATTTGGTGCCACAATCAATCCAAACTAGATAAGGGAGGGCCTTGGTGAGATCAATTTCAATACACGCCCTAGCAATACTAGGTATCGACAATACTGCAGTAGGGTTATCAATCATTATTGGCTTGCCAATTAGATTTGCAATCAAGAAAAGTGTGTTATGGAAAAGATGTATGGGCAGACCTAACAAGGAAACCCACACCGGCACGATTGGACTTTTCACGTTAGGTCTGAAATCCAGTCTCCACTTTAAAACTCGCATGGGAAAACTTCCAATAAACGATTGGTCTTTCATCGAAAACCTTTGATAGTCCGCTTCATGGTTGACATGTATTACAAGATGCTTAGAATCTAGATGTCCAACGGAAAATCTGCTTTCAAACCTAGTGTGTGAAAATGTTTCTTCAATTGAGTCCATGGTAGGTCTGTCATGGGAGAACTTACCAAAGAGTGCATATTGGAAAGGACTAGCCAACGCACCAATAATGTCATTAGAAATCTTAATGGTTGACTCTCCTTTGAACGTGGAACGGGGAAGAAGATGAATATTCGAAGGGTCATGCATACTCGACTTCTCGTAGAACCCTTTACAAAAGCCTAAACAAACTTGTACAAGCTCGATCTCTACGAGTTTCTTTGTTTTTACAATCATGAACTCCACACAATATTTAGCAGTTAAAATGCATCGTAACACTTATTGAACATATTTTATCTCCTAAATGGAATAAGAGATCATCTTCACACAAGGTTAACATATTCATCAATGGTCCCCCTACTTATTGTAGTAGAGCCTCTAAAATTAAAGCTTAGACCCTCTCAATATCGGTCTAGGTTGGGCCAGTCCGCGGACCAATGCATCGAATTGGACTAATTTTTACTAATTTTGCCATTTTACCAGCTTATCGGGCCAATTCTTAAAATTGGGCCAGCTAAGGCCAAATTTAAATTGGGCTTCCAAAACTAAAGCCCAGCCCGCCCAAATGTCATGTTGGCTGGACCAGCCCAGTGGGTTGAACTGATTTTACCAGCTATTTTGTAGGTCAAATGACATATTTGCGCATGACACTTGACTACTAATTTTGGACATAATTAACGGAAGCATTATTTGTGTTTGGTTTTTGAAATACAATGTGTTATTAGAGACGTTTTTCAGTACATGGACAAATCCTACGGTGAAGAGATCAATGATTTAGTTTGCCAATAGAAAACACAACTACAAAAAGAAAAAAATATATATATATATATATAATTATGTACAAGAAAATGCCATCTAAGAGTCCGTTTGGTCGAGCGTTTTGGCCAAAACGCAGGGATAAAACGCAGCTTATTTACAAAAATGTGTTTCAATATGGCGAAAACGCAGCGTTTTCAAACGCATGCGTTTTAAACGCTGGAATTCCCTTTTTCCCAAAACGCAGTTTTAAAACGCTACTAGGAAAAAAAAGCTGCGTATTGAAGTGATATCCCAAACGTATTTATAAGGAAAGACCTCCGTTTTTAAAACACTGCATTTTTTAAAACGCTGCGTTTTTAAAACACTGCGTTTTATAAACGTTGTACCAAACGGGCCCTAACATAGATTTTCCTACTCTTATTCAGTAACAACCTTCATCTATTCGCGTAAGATACCTTTACATTGACAAAAGCTCAAAACAAATATGAAAAAAAAAGATAAAATTAAAATAAATTCTTTCGCTCCCCACCCCCCTCCCTATATCTTCTCTTATAATTGTAAAAGATTTGCTATTACATCGTCTAAATATACAAAAATTCAGTTGTATTTTCCTTTTACCTTTTTCCTTCTTCTATGGTCCATCAAATCCACGCATGCAACGACATACATAAGCCTCTGGTTCTTAAGAGTACCCGAGATGATGTTATCATTCCGTGCCACGGCAAGACGTATTCACTACCTTGGCTTCCACAATAGACTCGGGCTGCATTTTGTGTTCTTCTACCTTAAATGTAGAACATACGAGATGATCAATTGCTAATCGTCTTCTTGGAAGAAAGTATAATCTGAACTGGTCTCAGTCTTTGGAATCTATAGAAAACAAATGCAAGACTTCATATCCATGTGATGGGGGGGGGGGGGCGAAGGAAAAAAAAGAAAAGAAAAGAAAAGAAAAATGAACCAATAAAGAGAAACGAGTATATCTACTTTGGGCCTTGTTACTCTTGTAAACCTAGTAAGTGTTCGGAGTTGAGAAGAACTTCAGATGAAAAACGGACAGTTTGGCGGCGCTTATTAGAGCACTGGAAAAACAACTAACCATGACGATTAATGGAAGGTCAAATGTTACAGGAGTAAAATCATCAAGGCAATTCCATTCAACCGAATAGGCTATAAAACTTGCCAATTCATGCAACAATTTAAATTTTCAGAAGCATCAAAATCCCCTTAGAACCAAAAGTTTGTGTCAAAGCATTGCTTGATGCAACAGTAAGCTCTAAAAGAGCAATTTTACAAATGAAAGTGAGTTAGGGGAAAGATGTTTCACACATTAGTGCCCTGACATTTACATAAGGTGAGGATAAGTTGAGAAATGCCACCAGGAGATTGTACTGTTATCAATGTGATCATCGGACAGGCCTTAACTGTGAACTAGCCAAATAATTTATAATGAGTTCTCGGTTTCCCACCGCTAATCTCATTTTTGTATGAGAGGTTATGGAAATAATTTTACAACAAAATATGAAAAACTAGTCCTGTCAAATTTATTCTTCTAAAACTGATAAAGATTGCATTGAATGGTTTCTGTGTTACTAATTACTTTCCATATCTATTTGGCAAGATATGTAGATTTTATTGTACTTAATAGTGTGCTAATACAGCATACAGATCACCAAGAGAGATATTACTGACCTCGACAGGACGAGAAGATCCAGCAGGAAGAGCAGGAACAAGGGATGTCCATAGAGTAGGGTCTGCCAAGGGATCAATATTGGTGTAACTTGTCAGAAGCGGTGCAGATAAAAAGGGAGCCAACGGGTACATACTTCTCTGAAGAGGCAATCCCCCACCTCCCATCCCTAATGCAACTCCAAATCTCTCATTTACGCCATCATGACTTGATGATTTCTCGACTGCCTTCCCATAATCCATTTTATTGATGTTACTTTTGTTTTCATTCTCATCATTCTCAATGTTCATTTCTTCCTTTTTTGATGCTTTGTCTTGCAAGCTCTTGTAGGCTGCCGAGCGAGACAAAATACTCATGGCAGATACAGGGGAGCCCTTATGCTTTTTTCCTTCATGTGATACACCCAAACGGGGCATCTGGAAGGGCTCAGTGGTCTGGGTTGCCCATTCCAATGCTTTAAGTTCACTGCCAATGTCCTCTGAACAATCATGTTTGTTTTCCTCTGAAGATTTCGCATGAGAATCTGTGGTGCGGGTCTTGTTGGGTCCCCACCACTTGATATAATTTGTAAGGTCAATCTTTCTATCAATACAAAAACCACCTACATACTCACTTTCTGTTGTTGCATCATCACCTGCAGCCATAGTACGAGAGGACAATCATGTAGTTGCCCCAATGATAAGTTAAACAAAATAAATGGATTAAATTAACAAAAAACCTAAATTATACGAGTCTGTACTTTGACAACATATTCTACTTCAACTTCTGAATCCAACACCTTACTTACCATAATGCATGGTGTTGCAGTAATCAGCTCCAGCCATGCGTCCAAAGGATGAGTCCCATCTACATTCAGTGTAGCAAATAAGATAAAACAAAAGGCAAAAGTACATCATAAACAAAGGAAAATGCAGATTTAGAAGTAGCATACCCACTTAAAAAAAAGATGGCGATAACTGAAACATGCCAACTATGTTATGCCATTTATTGGTCTAGCACCATATCATGCACTCAGCTGATACTAAGTGTTAACTATTGTTCATAATGGGAGCAGAAGTCCTGATGTGAGTTGTAAGCATACCTGGAAAGCCCACGATATTTGGAGATTCCCCTAGAGAAACCACTGCTCTTTCTGCATTAAACAGATACATTTTTCTTATAGTGCAGTGCACATGTGTGTAAGCAAAAGCAAGCTTCCAGAAGCACTATATTTACTTGGAAATAATCTTGTACACACCTTCGGAGTGATGCAAGATAATCCTCTCTGGAAATATTTTGCATCTCTTCAAGATCTCGCGAATAATCTGTGACCTGGGCAGTAAATTTAAACGCATTGCAATGAAATAAACCAGAAAACGGCAACAAATATAAAAATACACTACTCCAAACCCAAATCAACTTCTACACCACATTTCAGATATTTGCAAGAAATCAAAGACATCAGTGGAGTTATACTTTAGCTCATCTAGTACCATAAGCTTAAATAATTATAATTATCAGCCCCACGAAAAAAAAAAATGTATTGACCAAATACATTTTGGTGCCTAAAGTATGCACCAAATCCCAGTATTTCAAAACTCCAATTGTGTATTTAAAATTTAACAATCAGCTATTTGAAAAGAAACAGATCAAGATGCATGAATTAAAATGAAATCTGCATTCTCTCACTGGAAAATTAATAAGTGTCCCAGGGCCCCAATACTTTAGGGCAGCAAGGTCATATGCTCTAGCTGCAGCTTCCTCATCATCATATGCACCTACAGGTGTGTTTTGCACAAAAAATGGAAAATGAAAAGAATGTGAATCATTGTTTGACCAGTCAAAAGAAGGTTCAAGAAATGCATCCATCAAACTACTTACCTAAGTAAACTGTTGAAACATGTCAAGTGATCCGTTAGCAAACCCCACGTATAAAAGAAAACAAGAGAGTACATATTAGACTTGACAAGAAACTTTGAACTCTTCATACATTCTCATAAACAAATAAAAAACTCATAGGGGACAGAGAGAGAGAGAGAGAGAGAGAGACCTTGTTTTCCTTTCTTATTTTGATTTTGATTCCAGGTACTTTTATCCCAAAGGTGAGCTTCATAACGACCTGTCCATCTATGCCTAGTACGAAGAAACTAAAGCATAAATTTGCAAATTCAAAAGCAGAGGACGTACAAATAGCATTCTTGACCACTGTTGAGATGCTGTCAAAAAAATGTACGAAAAAATTGACGGAAGACGTGGTTGTTAATGGAATGCAAACCATTGCTTTGCATTAACCTTACACAGTGCTAAGCCCTGACCAGGTGAGGAGCTGCCCTAGATAAAGCTCCTTGGCCTTTGCGGCTTACTTTCTGTTTATTCCACACACACTCACACAAGGTCCATCTTAGAATTTCCGGTGTCATATTATGCGAAGAACCATCACCATCCTACTTTACTCACAGGAGTACTACATTGCTATATTTCATAGTAAAATGCTCAAGATCCCAAATATTCCCCTCATTCATAGGGGTTATCTATTTGGGACACCCTCACTAGATGCAGGGGTTAAGAATTAGATGCCAAGTAAACTAGATTACATCCACGTGTTTCCACCAACATGATGATGAGAACAATATCAAAACATATAATAGCTACATCCTCTCGATTGTCCTTAAAAATCAATCCAGATGGAAGTTTTAACCTTCAACATGCACACTATTTTCACTGCGATCAATTGTAAGTGAATCTGACTATGCTGCTTCTTCACCTCAATCAGGTAATGATACATATCAAAGGTCTGTAATCTTAATTTAAGGCATTGACTTTGTCCTTGGGAAATCCCAGAATGAAAAGCTGAACTATTCTCATCGATGGAGTGTAAAGAACCAAAAATGTAACTTTAAATTTGAAAGTGCTTACAGAGTTCAAATACTCAGAAATTTATTCCAATTATGGAGCTATTTTACTTTGATATAAAATTATACACACACACACACACATATATATATATATAATATATATATATATATATATATATGGGGGAGTATTTAATGGTTACTTTTTTATTTAACCATCAATGGTTACTATATATATATATATATATATATATATATATATATATTCCATTTTTGATATTGATCCATATTAACGGCATTGCTTTTTACTTTCTCGATGCGCTTATTAAATTGGAAAACATGTTACACTGAAATACACATGAATTTAACAAAATGTATTTATTTCTAAATTATTAAGACAGAAATAAAAGGAATTTCAATAATTTCACACAAAAGAATCTCAATATATACCAAAACCTCACCCCAACAACAAATAAACAATTTTCGCAATCATATAATACATAAATTCGAATACAGAGTTGAATAATTTATATATATATATATATATGTGTGTGTGTGTGTGTGTGTACCTGGTGACGCCACGGTAAATGGAGCTGCGTTTGCCGGCGGCGCAAGGGGGCATTTTACTGATACGCTCTTTGGCCGTACAACCTCTCTCTTTCTTAGGTTTCTTCAGTCCTCTGTACACCATCAGTTGCTCGTTACTTATTGTTGCTACCGCTGCTACTCCTCCTCCCGCTGCTTCCGAAGTTTCTCCACTGCCTCCGCCTCCGCTTCCACCGGCGCCGCCTTCGGCTTTCATCACATGATCAGCCGAAGAACTTGCCATCGGAAAACCTAAACCCTAAGGAAAAGGTATCCAAAGAAGATCCAGAGTATATCTTATAATGTGTGTGTTCTTGAGTGTGTTTTCGTGTGTGTTTGAGCGAGAGAGAGAGAGAGAGAGAGAGAGAGAGAGAGAGCAGGAGAGTGGTCATTTGTTTTCACCCATGGGGAAAACTACAGTAGGAGGGAGGAGGTCATCAAATTGACGGAAATGACCTTGTTGTACTTATGAAATTACAGATATGGTTGATGGGTTGAGGTTTCTTAACGGCTATGACCGGAGTGAGGCTAATTATGTAAATTCGCATGCATTTGAAACTGTATGCCGGATCACATGGAGCTCAACGACACTTGTCCCCCTCAGTTTGTTGTTATTCTGATTTTACAAAGACAAAAACGACATCGTCTTCCTGGCCGTAATCATGAACACGAAAAAGGGTAGGAAAGTAAAGAATGAAAGAACAGTAATTTTGTTCAAAGTTAGAAATTCAAATCAAAGTTGTACCGTACAAATGATAATTACTTTGAAAGTCCAACGTTCATAGGCGCTAAATACAATACCCAAAAAATGTTAAATACATCACACCTCCTTGAAACAATTCTAGTTTGCCCATCATTCAATTATTCAAAAAAAAAAAAAGACCACCTCGGGGTGGCGGCCCTCTAGGAAGAAACTCACCTCGGATGGCGGTTCTCATGGTGGGGTGTTGTAGATCCGTTAAAATTTAACGATTTCGTTAACTTTTTAACGAAAATGTCAATTTTAGGATATTAAAGTATAAAAATAAAATTAACGAAATAATGGATGGAAGTCAGAGGACCGCGTAGTCTGGGTGGTTGTTTGGAATATGACCGCCTAGTCTAGTTAGTTCTTTGGAATAAGACCTACTAAAGGTGACGGTCTTGTCAAAAAAAAAATTTATTTATAATATGAGCAAAATAGTAAATTTTCCCGGGAGAGTGTTGTATTTAACACCTCTCTCGAATGTTTAATGAAGTAATCTATTTGAACTTCTATATACTCGCTTCATTAACTAATGAGTCCCACTTCTTTATAAATATTATCAAAAAAATGAGTAAAGCAAGAGTCACTCAAACTCAATGAATACTCAAATTTTTACTGGTGGAGCTAATGTGGCTTAGTGGGTTCCATTTTTAACTCACTTACTAACTCAATTGATTAATTAAAGAGGTTTACTATTAACACCACATTTTTCTCTTAATACACTCATTTTCTCAATACACCATCTCCACTAATTTCAAACTAACTTAATTTTTAAATACACCACCCAACATTTCCTATTTTACCCTTTCCCAAATATTTCATTTCTCTAAACCTAACCCATCCAACCCCCACCCGACCCCCCCTTCCCTTCCCTTCCCCTCCCCTCCCTTCCTTCTTCCCTTCCCTCCTCCTTCCAAAGACCTCCATTCTTTCCCTCATTCCCTTTTTTTTCTTCATTCTAAACCTAACCCCCACATACACGGCATGGTTGAACACCCCCCCATCTCCTCATTCTCCCTTCTTCCTCTTTTTTTTTTCTTCTCCACCCTCCTCTTTGAAGTCCTTGAAAAAAAAATTCCGGGCGATTTTGTTCGGGTGAACTCACAATCGGGGTTGTTCGGTAGTTCGATCCGACGAATCGTCGGCCTTTGTTCGGGGAACACAAATCGGGGTTGTTCGGTGGCATTTTCCGAACATCACGGTGATGTTTGGAAAATGCCACCGAACAACCCCGATTGAAGTCCCACATCGCCGAAATTTTTCAAGGGGTGGGTAGAGGGAAAGAAGGAAAGAAGGGAGGAGGAAGAAGGAAAGAAAGGAAAAAAAAATAGGGAAGAACGGATCGGTTTGAAAGAAGGAAAGGGGGGGTTTAATGGGTTCGGGAGGGGTTTTGGAGAGAAAAAGGGAGGGGTGGGGAAGAAGAAGAAAAAAAAAAAAAAAAAAGGTAAATGGTGTATTTAGAGGTTTAGGTGGTGTTTGAATATTTAGGTTGGTGTATTTAGTAAAAGAAGGGTATTTATGTCTAACAATATAATGACATTTTTGTAATTTAATTGGGGGGTGTATTAGTAGGAATTGGTGGTGTTAATAGTAACCCTCTTAATTAAATTCTAACCCAACTTAAAAAATAAAAGTAAAACAAAACAAAAAAATCAAAATTAATCAATTTTTCCCCCAATATCATCCGAGAGAGACGACGGGTGCGCATGGGAAAGCTCCACCGGCGAAAGGGACGGGAAACGGTTAGACGGCGTTGGTGAAGTGACGAAGCAACCGGAATATCGTCACATGTAGTCTCGCGCCTTCAATCAAAAAAGTATTCTTCATTTTTCAAACCCTAAAAAATTAAAAATTGGGAATGGAACTTGCACAGTCAACTTCAATTGCAAACCAAGAGACTTCCCACAGTCAAGCAACCCGCCTCCCTTCTTCTCCCCCCCCCACCCAGTTCAAACAAAGGCTAAGATACTTCCAAGGTTGTTGACAAGAATCAATCCTACGCAGACGTGGCCCCAAATCTTTATCTCTTACGAGCCCATATTCAAGTACCTAGAAGAAGGCGTCAAGCATTAAAATTCCAGCAGAAAAGTCAATAGGCGAGCCCTCACCCCTGTAAACACATCCGGCTACAAAACAAGAAAAAGATTTCAATTCCCAGTCAACTAGCCCGTCTCCCCCTCCCTCCTTCCTTTGAGTTTTATTTTTTTTTGGTGGTATTAGTCAAGTATAGCCATTTAACCTGAACTTTTACTTTTTATGGTCTCTTGACCAAAAAGTTTGATAACTTCTTAAAGAGCATTGCTATTAACACCACCCAATCCTCTTAATACACCCCCCCAATTAAATTATAAAAATGCCATTATATTATTAGACATAAATACCCTTCTTTTACTAAATACACCACCCTAAATATTAAAACACCACCCAAACCTCTAAATACACCACCAAAACACCACCACCTAAACTTCTAAATACACCACCAACCAATTCATCAATACACCCTCCTCCATAACAAGCGGCTATAACGTATTACGCTGTGAACATTTCTTCAAACTTCAAACCCAGCTCTCAACCAAGCCAAACTCTCTCAAAAACTCAAGAACTTCAAACCCAGTTTAGCATCCAAAGCTAAACTCACAACATCCATACTTCCAAACTCAACTACATCTTCAATTTACCATCTCATATCAAACTCCCATTACCCACGAACGACGTAAAGCAACCACATTGCAACAAAAATCAGACATGGATACTAAAGAAGTAAAGCAGACCATTGATGTAAGTATTCTCTACCGTTTTCAAGTTTTCAATCCATTTTTTTTGAAATTTCGGACATACTGGGACGTCGTTTTTGTTCGGGACTGGTCTATGGAACACCACAGTGGTGTTCGGTGACCACCTACCGAACATACTTGATATGTTCCATCGCACTGCCCGAACACCACTGTGATGTTCCTGAGGTAGTAACCGAACACCACAGTGATGTTCGTTAGGTGGTTCCCGAACACCTCTATGGTGTTCTATAGCTTGTCCCGAACTCCACCCAGTTGTTCCAGCATCTCTCCCGAACACCACTATGGTGTTCCATAACCCCTTACCGAACAGTAACTTTTCAGGATATGTTTTGTTGAAATTTTTCTTTTGTTGTAAACAGGATTCAAACACGTTGTCTACCGAGGGTAGTGTTGCGCCGGTTAATAAGGAAATTGAACCCGTTCAAGATATCGTTATGGATTACACAAATGTGTTCACGACGTATGAAATGTTTACATCTCGTGATGCATTGTTTGATTGGGTGCGTGTTACGGGAAAGGAACATGGAATGGTGATTGTAATTATCAGATCCGATAGTGGGTCGTGTAAGAAAAGAGCTCGGTTAGTTCTGGCATGTGAACGTAGTGGCAATTACCGTGAATTCAAGAAGCACGGAAAGTTGTCTCAGTAAATAACGAAGAAGCTACTATGGAAAAGGACGTTGTGAGCAAATCAAAGAGGAAAAGAGAAACCGAAACGAAGAAGTGTGGTTGTCCATTTCGGTTGAGGGTAGACAAATATCAGGTGATGGACCTTGGGCATTGGATGTTCAATGTGGTGTCCACAATCATCCAACTGCAGACTATTTGGAGGGCCACTCATATGTTGGTCGATTATCACCCAAGGAGAAAGACTTTGTCATTAATTTGTCTCACACAAATAGTAAACCCAAGGACATTTTGTTTGGGTTAAAAGAAAATTTTGTAGATAATAAGTCCACAATAAGGACTATCTACAATGCTCGGTTGTAAAATAGAGTTGTAGAGCGTCAGGGTCGATCTCAAATGCAGCAGCTTATGTTCAAGTTGAATGAGCATGGATATTTATATCATCACATTCGCTGTGAGAAGACCGACGTTGTCAAGAATATTTTCTTCGCTCACCCAACGAGCGTTGATTTATTGCGATGTTTTTCGAGAGTCCTATTTATGGATTGTACATACAAGACAAACAGGTATAAGTTACCTTTGTTGGAAATTCTTGGTGTCACCTCGACGCAAATGACATTTCATATTGCCGCCACGTATTTGGAGTTCGAGCGGGAAGAGAACTATACGTGGGCGCCAGTCTTAAAGGATTGATGGACCAATTCTCTCTACCCCACGTGATTGTTACGGACGAGAACTTGGTCTAATGAATGCAATTCGAAAACATTTCCCGACTCGAGACATTTCCTTTGTCGGTGGCACATTAACAAGAATATTTTGGCAAATTGCAAGAAATTATTCCGTGTGAAGGATAAATGGGATTGTTTTTCTATGCATTGGAATACGTTGGTTCTCGCAAATACTGCGGCAAATTATGATGCCTTGCTACAAAGACTCCAGTCGGACTTCAAAGATTATCCACTAGCCGTTAAATATGTCATGGAGCAATGGTTGATGCCATACAAGGAAAGATTTGTGTCTTTGTGGACGGATACAGTCATGCATTTCGACAATACCACAACAAATAGGTATCTATCATTTTAATATCGGTGTATATTTTATTGTTTTATATATTTTGTTAGATATATACTTAATAAGGTTGTAACTTGTATTTCAGGGTGGAGAGTCAACATGCATTGTTGAAAAGACAGCTTGGCTCGAGCCAGGGTAACTTTGAGACGTGTTGGCGACAAATTCACACCCTCATTGAGACTTCACACACAGCAATCAAACAGTCATTTGAGAAGAGCAAAAATGTTGTCCAGCATAAATACAAATCAATTGTATTTAGAGAGCTGCGAGGGATGGTTTCGATGCATGGATTGAACTTGATCTATGATGAATTGAGCGCTATTGGTGAACATGGTGTAGACCCTCTGCTGTGTGGGTGTATACTGAGAAAGAGATGCGGGCTGCCTTGTGGTCATGAGATTGACGAATATAAGAGATCGGACATGCCAATTCCACTTGATAAGGTTGACGCCTTTTGGAGAAAATTAGATATCATACCTCCAAAGGTAGAAGATCCTGGCATAGTCGAAGAGATGGGCAGTCGATTTAAACAAGAAATTGTTGAGCTATCGTCCAAGTGGGAACAAGCACCTGGGCCAGAGAGGTTGTTAATCTTAAAGAGATTGACTGAAATAAATCAACCTCCAACGACATCACTTACTCATCCGGTCGAAAAACAGAAAGTGTTGACTCGTGGTCGTCCTAAGTCTGTAAAGACTAAAAAAGACAAGTCAACCAAACGTGATCCGAGTAAGTTTGAGTATGTCCAGTCCATAGAAGATAGCTGTTCACCATGCGAAGAGATTGCCTACGAGGTTGGTCCATCCATTAAACAACCTCTTACCCTCAGTTCGACACCGACACCTAAGCCAAAGAAGAAACAGGTATTTTTTTTTTATCCTTTTTAAGATAGAAAAAACCTGGTTATACGCTAACGAAACAAAGAATTGATACATCTTTTTTCAATAGGTTGTCCGGCAAAGGACTCGAATCGCGACTACGAGTGGTTTTATCCAACAACTACCATCCCATTTGCACAATTGGATTGTAGAGACAAAAAATGTTAAAAGTGATGGTCATTGTGGATTCCGTGCCGTAGCAGACCAACTTGGCTTCACAGAGGAATCGTGGGGTAGGATTAGAGGAGCACTTCATCACGAGTTGACTACCAACCAAGAGTTATACAACAATGTGTTCATTGAACATGGTCACGTTGAAGAAGTGTTGCAGATTCTAGACTACTACAAGGAGCCAGCACCTAAGGAACACTGGTTTTGTTTGCCAGAAATGGGTCATTTGGTCGCATCGGCTTTCAATGTTGCGCTCGTGTCTTTGGATTTACAAATTCCGATGACGTATTTGCCCTTAAGAACCCCAATCCCAAGTGATGCACAGATGATATGTATTGGATTTGTGAATAATGATCATTATATTCAGGTACACATCATATCAAGGATATTATCTGAAGTTATTTATGTTATATATATCCATGATATTGATATGTAGTATATTTTGTAGGTGTTCTTGCGCGAGGGGAGTCCATTACCACCCGTCGCTGATAAATGGAATACATATCGACTTTAATGTGCAGCTGGCTGGAAAAATTGGATTGGCGACCGACTTAATTTGTATAGTGACAGTGTGGGAACCAGCGCTATCGGTCGAAGCGCTGAGACTATCTCTTTAGATTAGCTTCAGTTGTAAATCAATATGTTCATTACTTTTATAAATCAACTTGTGTTGTAGACGCATATCCTTTGCTTATTATGTGAATCAATTTGTGTTGTAAATCAATATTTTGCTTTTATGTCATTTAACTTATAAGTAAATCAATCTTTAATACAAAATGCATACCATCAAAAGAAATAATAGTAACACATGACTACCAATATGCATAACATCTTACACTTAAATACATAACATCGTCTTTAAATACAACAATATCCAAATTGAAATACATAATACAATAGTCAACTTCAACTAACACTTCTCCTCCTACGACTAGACGCAGGTTGCGAAGGTCATGCCTGATGTGGTCCCTCATCATCTGGACCTCCTAATGCATCATATGCTCGTAGGATCACTGACTCAAACTCTTCCCTGGAGATAGATCGGTCTCCAGCTCTCAATCGTTGCACCATCGGTTGCATTAAACCCCGTGCAGATCTGACAATGTCCCAAGCATCTAGCGGAGCAGTATCAGCTGCGTTGCTGACGTAGGCGGACCGACGGTCGGGGTCTTGAACTATGGGATGTGAATGTGTGTAATACCATTCAAGATATGAAGGGTCACACTGTCCTGCTGGTCGGGCAGGTCGACCAAGTCTCTCGTCAGATAACACATGACTATCCCATTGTACAAAGTACTTGACAAGCACCCCCCATATCGCCGCAGTCTGTTGGGTTTCCTTTCTGGGGACACCGGGAGCAATAGGGACGTATGGAATTGTCTGTACATATCCAAACTGTCTCAGTACTCGATCAGGATGATATGGCTCCACAATAGTGTTTGCCGAGATGCATCCATGGTAATACGAGATCAGGTGGAACGGAAAATGTTGTCTCACCGTCTCGGTATATGGCTTCCAAATAACCTGTAACAATTTAAAAAACAATAAAATTACAACATGTATATTTGACAGTCGATTTTCACGTATATAAAAACACATTAATACTCACTTCACTAGGTTTCATGGAGTCAAGAACCTCACGCACTAACATTAATCTTTCTATAGAAGTTCCTTGTCCACCCTTTGGTAGCCACCTCTTTGCAAGAGGATTTTCCTCATTATCGCACGTTATGTGGAGGCCTAAACACCGGAATCGTTCGTATATCCATGCCTACGTGAAATGCAATAAGAAGACACAATAATCAGTTCATAATCTAATAAATATTTATTTCAACATATTGAAAATAAGTAAAAATATGAACTTCTTACCTCCAACAACGTGGAATATCCAGCCATCTGTTTGGTTGTAATCCTAGACGCTAGCCCTAGTGTCTATACGGATAAGCAAGAGTGGCGGCTCCCCATGCATATGTATGAACACTATCAAGCTCAACCAAGAACTCCGGTAAGAAGTATTTACCCGAGTGCCACTCTTATCAGCAAAAATTGTACAACCTAAGGTGTACAATAAATACGCCCTAGCTGAGAATGCACGCCTTTCTGGATCATCTGACATAGCATCTTCACTAAACCTCTCCCTAAGCCACTCTAGCCTAACAGATGATCCCCTCGCACCGCGCATTCCTTCTATGGCTTCAGCGTAAGAAACTCCCAACCACTGCTCAACATCAAAAGTAGATGTTGGTGTAATACTCCATCTTGATAAAACTGGAGTCCCTGTGATCGGAAGACCAGTAAGGCAAAATACATCATCCAATGTGATTGTCATTTCGCCAAAGGGTAGATGGAAGCTATTGGTCTCAGGGTGCCAGCGTTCCACAAATGCACTGACCAATACTTTGTCAACTTCAAAGTAAGAGGTTCGCCTTAATCGAAACAACGTGGACGCTTTGACAACGTCCAACCACAAAGGGTGACATACATCTCTGCGACAACTCCCGAACTAATTTCTCGGTATGGTTATTGCACTTGAGAAGCTCTCTCTCTTCCCCCTGCCATATCAACCGTGCTACGTGCGACTCATACGTAGTCAGTAGAGATGGATTAACAGGACCACCGGGAAATAGAGTATATGTCACGTTTTCTCTTTCCTCCATAACATTTTCTTCTCCTACATCTCCAACATCTTCCTCTCTATTCTCTCCAAAACCAGCATCTCTTTCAAAACTATAGTCAGTCATGTGTATAAGAGAGTGTTGTTGTTCCGGTGAGACGTATGGGGGATCCTCAGGCGGTTGTTGTTCACGCTGACCTCTTTCTCTTCTGTTTGAAGCAGTGGGTCTTCTTCTTTCGTAGACATTTGCTAATTTACCTGCAATAATCACAATATATCAGCAGAGATTGAAGAACATAACATGTAGAGGAAATTGGGAAGGTATGAATGAATACCACACACTGTTCGGGAAACACCAATAGAACAACTCAGTGGTGTTCGGGCAAGAGTCCAGAACACTGTAGTGGTGTTCGGGCTATGTAGTGGAACACTGCTGCAGTGTTCGGGACAACTGAAGGAACACAGGGCAGGTGTTCGGGCTTACATGTGGAACACCTCTTATATGTTCGGGCTGCTTTATGGAACACCACTGTGGTGTTCGGACTGGATATAGGAACACTGCTGTGGTGTTCGGGAGGTACCCCCCGAACACCACTGCAGTGTTCCTAGGACCAGTCCCGAACACCACGTTTTTTTTCGAAGAACCAGGCCCGAATTCCCTTCGATCAGTTATGACTTATAACACAAATTAAAACCCAGCATACAAATTGAAACCATTTGAACTTAAAAAGTAGAAGAATTGCATACCTAGGGCTTTCTTCATTGTTTGAATTTGGTCTTCTTCTACTTCGTGAAATCAAGGTGAAGCTTCTTCTTCTTCTTCTTCTTCTTTCTTCCTGGCTTCCTTCTTCCTTGCACAAAGGTGGGTGCAAGAGTTTGAAATACAACGGTGTTGTTGGTGTTGTGTTTGAAATTTGATGTTAACAACGGTGTAGGAGGGTAAGGTGTTTGAAATTGAAATTGGGTTTGAAATGGGTGGTGTATTGAGAAATAGGATGGGGTGTGATGATATATGGTGGGTGTATTGGGAAAGAAATAATGAGTTAAGTGAGAGGGGTAAAATAGGAAATGTTGGGTGGTGTATTTAGAAATTTTGTTGGTGTAAAATTAGTGGGGTGGATGTATTAAGAAAATGGGTGTATTAAGAGGAAATGGTGGTGTTAATAGCAATGCTCCTTCTTAAAATGCCTTTAAAGTCTTTCAAACCCTAAATACCTCATTTTCAACTCAAAAGAAGCCGTCGTCTCCCCTCCTCTCTCTCCTTTCTCGCCGCGGCCTCCCTCACCACCATATCCTCCGCCGTCATCCTCGTCCTCCGCCTCCTATGTCACTACTATTAAGGTAATCTTCTCTCTCTTTCAAATCCAGTGAATCAATTTATCTCTCTCTTTCAAACCTAGTAAATGAGTCGATCAAAACGACTCAAGGAATCGATTAATCGACCAGGGTCGATTAATGAGTCGATTGATCGACCCATGAGTTGATCAATCAACTCAGGGTCGATTTGAGTCATTTTGTCATTTTGATCGACTCATTGAGTCTTTTAATCGACTCATTGAGTCGTTAATCAACTTAGTAAGTGTATTTTGGAATTTTCGGATGAAAAGTTGTCATAAAAGATGTTTTTGAGCAAGTGTGGTCTTTTATGAATTTGACAACTTTGATTAGACTATTTACGAAGAAACCCCCTTTTTTTTTATGAGACGGTTCATTCGGTACAGTGTTACCGAACACCCACAGTGGTACTGTTTGGCACCCACTAACCGAACATCACTATGAGTATTTGGTACCCCTTACCGAACAGTTTTACCTGTATTCGGTATGGGTGTTCAATCCCAGTCAACCACTCACCTTTTTTTTTTATAAAACGATTCGTTTGGTACCGTGTTACCGAACACCTACAGTGGTGTTCGGCACTCACTAACCGAACATCACTATGGATATTCAGTACCCCTTACCAAACAGCTTTACCTGTGTTCGGTAGGGGGCTGCTGAACATTAATTAATTTTTTTTTAACCTAAAAATACAAAAAAGAAATAAGGACATTTAAGTTAAAATTTATAATTACATTTTTGTAATATATGAGAGGGTGTATTTAGTAAATATGAGGGTGTAAATAGCAACTCTCTTTAAATAATCAATTGAGTTAGTAAGTTAAAAAGGGGGATCCACTAAGCCATATCAGTTGACGCCTCATTGAGTGTAAAAATTTGAGTACTCTTTGAGTGACTCTACCATTACTTATCAAAAAACATACGAAAACTTCATATTCACAATAGAGTCGATCAATTTTTCTTAATATATGTGCCAAGTCAAACAAGAATTTTTTTTTTTTTTTTTACAACGAAGAGAACATATTTCTTTAATTTTCCCTAATGCAGGACATTCCGTAGAATGTTTGGCCTCCTAAAGTGCGTCATTTCTGTAAGGCATGTTAGAGCAACATTATATATTTGGCACGAAAGAATCTTTCTTAAAGCACTAATGAAAAGTTACGACTTAACTTTCAAAACGGGATTCTCTTTTAGAAACAAAATTAAAAAGAAAGTAGGCTCTAAGAAAATGATATTAGCAAAAGAGTCAGGGGTCGTTTGGTAGTCAGGATTAAGATATCGTTAAGCAATGAAGTGAACAAGATATTGTTTAGTACTGGTTGACCGAACATCAAGAATGTTCGGCTAGCCCTAACCAAACATGCTAGTGATGATTAGCTAGTACTACCCGAACTGTGTTGTGATGTTCAACCAACTCTATCCAAACAACATTAACATAGAAATATTTCTATCTCAAACTAGGGGCAAGAACATCTTTTTAAATAACGGCATTTTTACACTGAAAGAGAGAGGATGTATTTAAAAGAAAAGGGGGTGTTAATAGCCCCACTCTTAGCAATATTTATTTTTCAGTTTGGTTTGGTACCATGGAAACTAGTCTTACCAATATTTGTCGTTGAAGTAGATATTGCAGTAAAGCATGATGCAAGGGTTATAGAAGCTTGTACATTACTTCCACAATAAAAGTACTATTTTCGATGCAAAAAAAAAAATAGGGTTCAACGCAGTATACTTCTTTTTATCTATATCGGCTTCGCCTAATACTTGCAAATTAGAAAATTTCCGAAGCAATCCAACTCTGATTTTTACTTGAGCGGCTGCATATGGAAGAATCAGTTTTGGAAGGTTTATTTTCCAAGTTCCAACTCCATTGCAATAAGTAGCAGACTGCAGATTGCTACCAATAAAGTGATTGCACGAACTCTTGTTTGTGCTTCCTTGAGAAAATGAAGTTTGGCTTACCAGAACTCTAATCATTCCATTGGCAAAATTACCAGTTGAAGCTGATGAAGGTACGAGGATGATGTTAACTTCCCTTCATAGTATGATGTATGCATAACACGGTTTTCTCCAACAGACAAAGACATTACGATCTTCTATTTTGAATGTAGAACATGGTGGGTTTTGAATGTTAATCTCTTCTTGGATCAAAGTAAAACCCGGCTCAGGTCTCAGTCTTCAGAACCTGCACAACCTGCACCTGCAGAAGATTTTGTCAACACTTTGTTAGTAATGGTTTGGTTCGGGACAAAATACGAGGTCTACCGCACATCAACAAATTGAACAGAACCGTTCAAAGTCTGGAACCAACCCACAACGGTTCGGTTTCGCGGTTCGATTTTATTATTTCAAAAAACACTCCAGGTTTTCAACTTTTAAGTAAGCAAAAGAACAAATAAGACAAACTAAAGAAAATATCAAAAGAAACAAATATAATACAAAGACATAATACTTTGATGTTTTCATAGTCTCCCAAATTTATAAATAAATAAAAAATAAAAATAAATAAAAACACTTTGGAATAACGGGCTCCACACATTAATACATTGAATCCAAAATACAGTAAAAGTACTTGATGTCTAAAACATTTATGTAAACTTAAAAGAGTCTGAAACGTAGTAGCCTGTAAGAAGACTACTAGACTTAAAATGTGCTTTGAAAAGGCAACCCGCATGAAGGTCATACCTGCAACAAAGAATTGAACTTAATCAATAACAATAATTGAGTTAATGCTGGAGCACAATTGAAAGAAGTAAAGCTCAGGAGATTTCCTTTCTTTCTTAGCATCTATTGTTCCAAAATGGTCTCAACTTCAATTTTCAAAAATAAAATACTTATAACCAAGGCTATAAGATAGAATAAAGATTTTGTTGAAAATGAAAAATTTTACCTCAATATAGGGGACTAAAAAGATCTATTCTTGTGTGAGAGCTTTAACATAAAAAAGAAAAATTAAAAGGAGATAAAGATTTCAACTTAAAGGAAATTGCAAAAATAAATATAACCGTAATTTCAAGAACTTACTTGATTCTATCTCAGTCATTTCCCCCAATCTCATTTCAACATCAATTGGAAGAGGTGAAGCTCGCAACCAATCTTGTGCACAAATCAAATATTCCACAATCTTAGGAGTCAAGGAGCTACGAAATTGGTCAAGCACACACCTCTAGTGCTAAAAGCCGACTCGAAAGAAGCAACCGTATTGACGGGAATAGCCAACACATCTTTTGCAATTAGAGATAGAACACGATACCTATGAGCATTCAATCTCATAAGAGGGCCACTTAGATTTGATCCAGTCCACAAACCCGAGTTCTTTAAGCCACATATTCTCAAACCTAAAGGGGGATTTCCCTTTATCCACCCCACCACTTTCCAAAAGAAGAGGAAAGTGATCGGACACCAACCTTGTTAAACAACTCTGAAACTTCCTGCTGAAGCAATCTTCCCAATCCGACAATACTAAAAACGTGTCAATTTTGGAACACTAGTCTAGCTCGCTAATTATTGGGGAGATATGAGTAAAATTTAATACGATGTGCTTGCTTGCAATGGTCTTAAGACCTCGATTCAAGTTGAATTATGTAAAATTTTGTTATGGAATAATTTACAAGAAGGAAAAGGTGGATGAGTTGGAAAAGAATTTGAAGGATCATATGTTTTGAATGTATGCCTGTTATGAATTGATTGAGAAAAACTCTCAACCAAAAGTGGCCGAGAGCTCAATTGACATTGAAGTGGACCAAGTGTGTGATTCCAGATGTGAAGATGACATAATGGCTATGCAAACATATTATAAGCACATGGAAGAAGAGAATGTCAGTGTCAAGTCGGAAATTGGTAAGTAGTTAGATGAAGCAATTGAGAAAAAGGGAGATGGGAGCTTTGATATCTTGTCTTGGTGGAAATTGAATTCTAATAGGTATCGTGTTCTATATCTGATTGCAAAAGATGTGTTAACTATTCCCGTGTCAACAGTTGCTTCCGAGTCGAATTTTAGCACCGGAGGGCGTGTGCTTGACTAATTCCGTAGCTCCATGACTCCTAAGATTGTGGCGTGTTTGATTTGTGCACAAGATTGGTTGCAAGCTTCACATCTTTCAATTGATGTTGAAATGAGATTGGCGGATATGACGGAGTAGAATCAAGTAAGTTCTTAATATTATGGTTTTATATAGTTTTGCAACTTCCTTTAAGTTGAAATATTTATCTCCTTTTAACTTTTCCTTTTTATGTTAGAGCTCTCACTCAAGAATCAGATCTTGTTAGTCACTTAGTCCCACCCCCCACATTGAGGTAAATTTTTCCTCTTCAACAAAATCTTTATTCTATCTTATAGCATTGGTTAAAGTATTTTATTTTTCAAAATCATAGTTGAGACCATTTTGCAGTAATAGATGGGAAATAGAGGGGAAGAAGACAGGAAATCTGGTCAGCTTTGCATCTTTCAATTGTGCTCTAGTATTAAGTCAATTATTGTTAATGATTAAGTTAAACTCTTTGTTGCAGGTATGACCTTCATGCGGGGAGCCCTTTCAAAGCACATTTTAAGTCTACTAGTCTACTTACAAGCTCTCCCTTTCAGACTCTTTAAGTTTACATAAATGTTTTTAACTGGCTACTACCTTCAGACTCTATATGTTTACATAAATGTTTTAGACATACAGTACTCTTACTGTATTTTGGTTTTATTTTTTGGATTCAATGTATTAATGAGAGGAGCCCTTTGTTCAAAAAAAATTTTTTTTTAATTCGGGGGACTGTATGAAAACATAATAATATTATGTCTTTGTATTATATTTGTTTCTTTTGGTATTTTCTTTAGTTTATCTTCTTTATTCTTTAGGTTTCTTTAAAGTTGAAAGCTTGGAGTGCTTTTTGAAATAATACCGAACCACGAGATCAAACCGCGACCAGACGAGACAAAAATGCGAAACTGTGCCAAACCGTTGTGGTTTGGTTCAGTTTGCTTCGAGACTTTGAACGTTTCGGTTCAGTTTGATATTTTACAAACTGATGACTTGCGGTTCAACTCGTATTTTGTCCCGAACAATTTACACCCTTAAATTTTAATCATGACTTGATGCTTTCTTGACTGACATACCATAACCCATTTTATTGATGTTATTTTTGTTTTCACTCTCAATCTTCACCTTCTGCTTTTTTTGTCCTGATGTTTTCTCTTGCAAGCTCTTGTAGGCTGCACACCACACAAAATACATAGGACAAAAACAGGGGCATAGTCATCCTTTCTTTCCTTCCTGCTACACATCCAAACCAGGCATCTGGAGATTGTTTCCGAAAATAATTAAACACAGAAATAAAAGCCATTTCAAAAGTTTAACAGAAAGGATTCATAATATACCAAAACCTCAGATGAACAAATCAAATAAGCAACATTTTGCAAGCATAGGAACTGTGAAATAGGTCATTATTATTACCTGGTGACGCCTTCGTAAATGAAGCTGCACTTGCTGGCGGCACATGAGGCCATTCTAATAATACGCTCTCTTTCTTTCGTAGCTTTTTTCAGTCTTCTGAACACCAACTGTTGGTCTTAATGAATTGTTGCTGCTATTCTGGAGCCCCTCCACAGCCACCACTGCCTTGGGTTTCCATTAGAGTCTGAAGAAGTAGCCATAGGAAAAACAAAACCCTCAAAAAGAGGTAGCTGCTTTCTTTCTGAGGATCCTGCAGAAAAACAGTTCCAGAATGGAAGCAGCACAAGTTGTTGCACTACCGGTATGGGGCTTCTCGAGATTCTACATCATAACCTACTTTCAACACAACTCAATGCTGGGAGGAGCATTCGACAGCTTACTTGTTGAAATTTGATCTTCAGATTTACTTTTCAAGCATTCTGTCAAACCATCAAATAACCAAATAATTCGGATAAGTTTGCATCCGTAGAAGCCTATAAGTCAAGCACAAGTTCATATAATTAAAAAGAAAAATAAAAATAAAAGGTGGAAATACAAGAGCAAAAACTGTGGACTGAAAAATCTTGAGACGTATGGCATTGGCTACACATACAAGCACCATACACAACATTTTTGCTCTTCTGGAATAAACTGGAAAGTGTCTGGTCCTTCTTAAAGATGTACGCAAATGGCATCCATGGCCAGAATATTGCAACTGAAATCCAAGAATCTGCTATACGCGGCATAGATACAGTCTGCTAATGGTGCAAGAAATCAATCCTGATATTAGAGGTTGACAGCAGAAGTGTCTGTGTCCATTATACATTCTTGATATTTTCCACAAGATTTGAGGGTCGAACTCTTATTCTGGTATAAATAATGGTTTATCATTATGACCAGATTAGAGAGGAGAGAATTCTTTGGTGACCATCACCCATCTTTCATCGTATAAATGTTATTCTTCAAATTCTAGTGGCCACAGAAAACATAGTACTCCCTACATCCCAAAGAGAGGTGCGCCTTTCTTCTTTTGTTCATCCCAAAGAGAGGTACTTTCCCTTTTCGAAAAGGTTTTTTAACAAATTGACTTTAATACCTTTGCCAGTTTTAAATGATACATGACATGGGTCCACCATAAATATGGCGAATGACATAAATAATAAGGGTCCACAGTATTGATGAGGGGTATTTTAGGAAGTTAAGGGATTGTCAACCATATTCTTTATTTGGACATTGGTCAAAGCTTAGCTCTTTTTCGGGACAGACAGAATAGTTCTGAAGTGCTAGAATCAGTAAATAAAGGGTTAATGACACATCGTACTTTGCTTAAGCTCCGTTTTTGCATATCGTACTTTATTTTTCACTACTCTTCCCATGATAGGCACCTCACTTAACCCCCAACCCTTAACTCCATCCAAAAATAGTAAATGGAATCTGAAATTTAATACTCCCTCCGTCCCTAAATTATTGTCTTGTTTAACCCGGCACACGGGTTAAGAAAAAACAATTGACTTGATTATTAATATTGGTATAGTGCGTAGTTTCCTTTAATGCCTATGGGCATGTGACCCATAATTAAAGTAAGTTGAAAAAGTAAGGGTAGAATGGTAAAAATGTTGTTCTAAAAAGAAAACTTTCAAACAAGACAATTACTTTGGGACGGACAAAAAAGGAAAAGAAGACAATAATTTAGGGACGGAGGAAGTATTTATAAGAACCCCTTCTCTTTTTTTTTTTTTTTTTGCACGAAATTTGTCCTTTCGTCCAATTTCATTAGATTTTGTGCGTTAAAGTGCACATGTAGTTTTTATTTGTATTATCCTAATAACTTGAAAATAATACCCTTAAAACCTAATACCAAACACTTACCCTCTCTCTCTCTCTCTCACACACACACACATATGTTGTAAAAATTACAATGCTTATAAAAATGATGATATAGACTACCTTTACATATAGATGAGGATCACTTCAAATTTCTGTTCTAGTGGTACCATGAATAAACTAGTATCACTCATGCCAGCAATATTGAAAGTGGAGTTGTGCAAAAAAAATAATAATAAAAAAAAAAAAAATCAACTCGGACCAAAAGAACCGGACCGAACCATTACTTTTGGTTTTGTTCCAGCCCTAAGTTTTAGAAGAACTGCTGAAATGGTTCGGTCCCGTATTTGGAAAATGTAGAACCAATTAGAGCCGGACAAAACCAATACGTATGCATATATTATATAATTGTATTTTATATGCATAGATAGGATATGCAATTTTTTTGTAGATACATATTTGTACATTTTTAATTTTTATTCCTACTATATATACTAACTTTGCTTTTTAGTTTTCAATTTCTATCCCTAATGTGTCAGATTTGGTTGTTTTGCTGTTCAGCAATTTAATATTTCCTGTATTGATTTAAAAATTTAAGAAAAGAAATCATGTCCACGTTACAAGAACAAAAAAAGAAGGTAATGCTCCGGACCAATAACAGAGTGGAACCGGACCAATGGAACCAAGACCAATGTTTCGGTTCTCGCACGGTTTGGTTTGGTCCTGATTCCAAATTTTTAAGAACCAATTTTTGGTTTTGAAAATGGACCAAGCCAAATTTGGAACACCCCTAATTAGTTTTGAATGGTGGTGTCATTGTTTCTTGAAAAAACGAGGCAAGTGAAGGGGAATAAGGCACAACTTTGGGATTTGGGGGTTTTGAGCTTGAAGATGAGAGAAGGAAGACACAGGGAATACGAAGTTGGCAGTTATGAATGAAGGGGCAAGAAAGCTCGGGATAGTGGTGGGAATCACTCTCCTAGCCTTGCTTCTTCAGTGATATTTCCAGGTCATCTAATGGTCATTAGTCGTTATTACGCCTGGTATGCCTCCGCCTTGTGTCCACAATTCCGGACCGTCAATCCAGAGTTGATATAGACAAGAGTTGATATAGGCTGCCTTTACCTATAGATGAGTATCACTTCAAATTTCTTTTCTAGTGGCCCCATGACCTAAACTAATATCATTCATGGGAGCAATATTGAAGGGTTTTGAATGGTGGTGTCGTTTCTTGAAAAAGCGAGGCAAGTAAAGGGGAAGAAGGCCCGACTTTGGGATTTGGGGGTTTTACATGGGAGAAGGAAGACAAAGTGGGTCATACTTCAAGAGGAGAGAGAAGGAATAAGAACTGGCAGCTATGGCTGAGGGGGCCAGAAAGATGGGGATGGAGAAGAGAAAGGTGTAGAAAGAGAAATTAACATAAAGAAGAAAGGAAGGGGTTTCAGATGAAATTAAGAAAGAGAAGGGGGCTTTATGAATATTAAATTTTTGAATCTGTTAGCTATTTTGGATGGAGTTAGAAGTCAAGGGTTAAGTGAGGTGCATATCACGAAAAGAGTGGTAAAACGATTTTAAAAAAGTGCAGTATGTAAAACCGGAGCTTAAGCAAAGTATAGTGGGCCATTTTTTGTTGTTTACCACCCATATATAAATACAAATACTGGTCTTTATACGAGCATCAAACTAAGCTTTAAATCAATCCAGCTTCCAGCAATAAATCATAAGTTAATAAAATATCAAATAAGAAACCATACCAACTCTATCTTGAATGATAGCAGCATATTCATTCGTAAGTTACTAAAATATGAAATAAGTAACCATACCAACTCTATCTTGAATGATAGCTGCATATTCAGACCCGCTTCTTGATTGTGCAAAGACAAGTATGTCGCGATACATTTCGAAAGATGGCTTACTTCCTAAATCCTCCATCCATTGCAAAACCTGCATCAAAAAATTCTCTTGAAGGTCTCCTTTGAGCAACAAAATTACCCATTGTGGATTTCTGGACCGGCATGAGGGTTTATGAAACAAGCAAAGATGCTTGAATGTGTGAACACTATAACGTCACTATAACGTCCACAAAATGTGAAATATCAAACAAGTTTATCATATTAATGTATATTAAGACAATAAGCATGATGCATATCTTCTTTGCAGTAGCAAGTCATGGTTTCTTCTCTTGGAAAAAGACATACAAATATCATTAAATGATTTTTAAATGTGTTGCTATTTCTCACAAGAAAACTTTTAGAGGATCACCAATGCAAATGTGAATTAAATTGAGTCACTTAGGATTTACACATTTTTCAAAGAAAAATAAGTCTTCAATGAAATTGTGGAGGGTTGTGGTACTACGATGTGTCAACTAAATTGTTTCACATTGGTTATGAGACTTTGTTTTTTGACATTCAATGCAACTGTAGAAGAGGGTTGTGATTAGAAGAGATTATATTCACATCTCTCCTCTACAATTGCATTGAATGTCAAATAATCAAGAGTCTCATAATCAATGTAAAATAATTTAGTTGACACATTGTATCCACAACCTTCCTCCACAATTGCATTGAAAATTGTAGGTGTAATTTAAGCTTGATTTGTAAATGACATTCACATATTAATCGTGCAGATAAATAGAAATGTGATTGAATAAACAGAGAGCGAATAAGAGTGGTAGAAGAAAGAGAGAATTCACTTGGATAGAAAGAGAGAGAAAACTACACAGCTTATCTTTATCTGAAATTATAGATTCACCTCTTAACTAGATACTAGCCAAGTATATATACTATATACCTTGGCCCAATACATAGCTAGCCCATAAACCACAACACTATTATTCTCATAACACTCCCCCTTCAAACGATCATGCCAGCTGTTACAAATATAATCCACCCTCACTCCAATGAGATCCTTAGTAAGCAAAACAGCGAGTTGTTCTCTAAGTAGAAATTAGCTTTTGCTGAATCTTCTATCGCATAAAATGACAATCAACCTCTATATGTTTTGTTCTCTCTTGAAAAAACAGATTTGTGGAGATATGCATAGCAGCCTAGTTATCGCACCGTAACCTCATTGCAAAGCAACACTAAAACCAATCTCTTCCATTAACTGTTTTATCTGAATAAGTTCAAACATAGTTTGAGCCATTGCACAATACACAGATTATGCACTAGACCTGGCCACCAGACACCACACTCTATTTCTTTCTCCTCCAAGACACTAAATTTTCACCGACAAATATAGAGTACCCTGTAGTTGATCTTCTTTCACTCACCGACCCTGCCCAATCAACATCAAAAATTGTCTCAACCTCCATATGCCCTTGGTTGGCATACAAAAAACCTCTACCGGGCGCGCCTTTCAAATATTTCACAATCTGAATCAATGCATTTCAATGAGTAACAGTAGGAGTCTATATGAATTGACTTACAACACTTACAGGAAAAACGATATTCGGACAAGTCACTGCACGATAATTCAATTTTCCAACCAATCTATGGTATTATTCCAAATCTTACAACACCTCCCCTTCACCGGCAACAAGCTTTTCATTTGAATCGATGGAGTGTCTCATGGTTTTGCTCCAAGAAACCCGGCTTCTTCAAGCCAGTCAAGAAGATACTTTCGGAGTGAATCTACTGGGAAATCTGCTGAAGCTGTTGGTTTTGTGACAAAATCTATTAGGGGATTTGCTGGTGGTGTCAGATGTGTAACGCACACAGGTATAGTAGGGGGCGCGAAGTATATACCTAAATGATAGTAGGATGAGAAGAGACCTTAGAACTGGTACCAACCTCGGAACTAGTGGAACGAATAACTGTATAAGTTAGAATTATCAGATAGCGTACCGTGACATCGAAAAACAACCTAAATCAGGAGAATAACACTGATGCCTTTTTTGAGTCCGAGAACAACCTAAAAACACACATTTTAATGACCGAGGATCCTCCAACGTACTCACCTTTTATTGAACATCCTGAACAAAATAGGTACATCCAAACACTTTAAGAGGAATTGGGAACAAAGACTGAGATGGACAAAGAATAGAATAAGGAATCTTCCCTTGAAACTGAAAATGAAGGCGAATTATAAGGAATGCAAGTTCTGCCTAAAAGTATTTAGGAACATTCATCTTAAACATTAATTCCTTGGCTCCAACGGGTGGCGATTTTTGTGTCACCTACACCATTCCATTGAGGGGCGCGATACACGAGGATTGATGAATGATTCCATTTTGTGACATATGAAGAGAAAATTCCAGGAAAATATTCCATGGAATATCAATGCGAAGATTTTGAGCAGGACAGTTGAAATTAGTTTAAACTTCAGCATAGAAAGAAAAAATATTTTGAACAACTCATCTCTTGACTTCATTAAGTAACCAAGCACTTCTAGAATAATCATCAACACGTATCCCAATTTTGGACTTAACGGGACATGGAACCCAAACATCAACCAACTCAAACAAGGACTTAGCCCTTTTATCAACCCTCGGAGGATACGACGCATGATGGTGCTTAGCAAACTCACATGACTCAAGGTAAACTAGAGATAGAATCTTACTCAGAACAAAACTTTTTCAATACTGGTAAAGAAGGATGACCATAACAGCAATGCAGTTCGAAAGGGGACATGACTGAACACGCAACAAATGCCACATTAGAAGGATGAGTAACCACTACTTCATCGAGCATGTATAACCCTTCAGATTCACTTCCCCTACCACAAATGTCCCCATTCAATAGGTCCTGAAAGAGACAATATCCAGGAAAAAAGGAAACACAACAATTCAAAGTTCTTGTAATTTGACTCACAGACTTAAGGTTGAATGGAAACTTTGGTAAATATAAAATAGATGATAATGACAGAGTGATAGTGACACTACCACTACCAAAGATTGTGGAAGATGAACCATCAGCACTAGCTGTGATATTTTTATTTGAAGACTTATAAGTGGACAACATACTTGGGTCTTGTGTCATGTGATCATGACAGTGCCCCTGAATCAATGACCTAGTGCCTAGATGAAGAAGAGAAACATGCTATGGATTTACGGCTAGAGTTGTTTTAGAAGCGCAAATGCAGCAATAATCTCTGTTATTGTATGAACTTAGCAAACACCTCATCACTCATATCAACTATATGATTCTCTGACCATAGTTATTAAAGGCGAGAGGTGGGCGAGAGGTATTTTTTTGGGGCGAGAGGCGAGGCGAGAGGCGGGCGACTGAAAGGCAAGCAAGGCGACAAATTAAGAAAAACAATATATATTTATTTATTTTATTGTATCAAATTCCAAAGCATGTATAAATGAGAATATACACATAAAAAATAGATTTTTTTTCATAAATACACAAATAAAAAAACATAGTGAGAAACATGGGCCTTATATTTAAAGTAAGTCAGAATTAGTTAATATAGTAAATAAATAAAAACACTCAAATCCCTAATTAAAAATATTAATAAAATAAAATGTAGAAGTCCAAATAAACACACAAAGAAATAAAAGAAAAAAAAATTGTTTAAGAAAGAAGCAGAGTAGAGTCTAGTGAGGAAAAACAGAGTTAAATAAATAAATAGAAAAGGAACATTACTTGTTTCAGCCGAAGACAATGAAGACCGAACAGTTTGGAGACTCGCGTCACTCACCTAGGTCTAAGACTTAGTGTTGCAGTGGTCAATGATGAAGAAAGCCAAAGCCAAAGTCGATTGTCGAAGTCGAAGACGAAGTTGACCATCGAAGTCAAAGTCTACAGTCGCAGCTGTCGCCGACCGGTTTGTAGTCGCTGGAGGTGGAGGAATCAAGTTGTTTGCTTCTCTTCTTCGTCGCGGCAGGTATGTGTTCGCGAGAGAGTCTGAGTCGACCCTCACGGCCTCGCCTAATTTAGATCTAGGGCTTCCTTTTTTGTTTCTTTACTACGTTGTTTTGGTTAAAAAAACATGGCTGTCACGAAGGCGACCCCTTCTCCCGCCTGACGCCTCGCGACTAGGCAAGTGAGGCGACCACCTTGGTCGCGCCTTTCAGTATTCGCCTCGCCTGGTCTTCTTTGAGGCGTTTACCCCTCACCTCGCCTCAGGCGGCCGAGGCAAGCGCCTTTCATAACTATGTCTCTGACTAAGGCTTCTGCAATTGTATGAATTTAGCAAACTCCTCATCACCCATAGAAATTGTATGTAACCTATGCAACCGTAGCTAAGAGTATGTGCCTCATAATAATTGTTGTCCTCTAATCTACTCAACCTGGACTAGTTTGACACAAGTGACATGCTTTGTCCCATAAAACTCCTCACAAATTTGTCTTTTTTTGTCATTTGATTCACATGCAATGGCAACTTACAATACCAAAATCAAAAAATTAATATACTCACTAGTCACCTCGGCACAACTAAAAGAGTACTATAAACTGAGAAAACTGTCAAAGTCAACCCACCAAGTTATCAAACTATTGAAATCAACCCTCAAGTTATCAAACTGTCAAAACCAACCCTCAAAGTTACCAAACAGTCAAAATTGGCCCTCCAAGTGAATCTCGACTGAAATCACAGCACCAAAACCAACTTATGTTCGATTCACATCAAGAAATACCTGAAATTGCTGTTTTAGCAATCCACAATTACCAAACTATGAACGACAAACCAACCCTAAAATCGCAATCCACTGGTCGCAAAAACTAAAACTATTTCACATATAGCGTGGGCAAACAAACTTCGACCGGACCCCGGCAAAAATCTCGTCAAAATACCTCCCCACACACCGACGATGGAGGCGCATGACGCCGTAGCTCAGATGAGACAAGCGGCGTGTGGCGGCGCGTGGAGTCGTGGACGTTTCTTTTGTGATGGCAATGGTGATAAGTGTTGTCGTCACTTCATTCCGAACACACCTATGTGTTCAAATCATTCCTCTGATCCCTTTTGCTTGACTGAACTCTTACCGCCCTGGGTCTAAGTTACATTGCTAACGTCAGTAGGGCATGGGGCATCAAACCAAGGTCTGAGTGCTTATTTTGTAATTATTTTATTTTATTTAGTTATTTATTTATTTTTGCTTTGTTATTCAATCAACAATTAGCTCTGATACCATGTGAGAGAGAATTCATTTGGATAGAAAGACACAGAAATACACAGCTTAGCTTATCTTTATCTTAAGTAATTGATTCATCTCTTAACTAGATACTAGCCAATTATATATAGTGTATACATCGGCCCAATAGATAGCAAGCCCATAAACCCATAACACTATTATTCTCATAACAAGAAAATAGGGGATGCATTATGTACCAAACCAAGAGATGGGACAAGTAAAAGCTGAAGGAAGTTGAGAAGGGTACCTCGAGATATTTCCTCCAATTTCCAGCAGCCAAAAGGTTCTTCAACAGAACCGAGTATGTAGATAGGTCAATTGCTGCACCCACCTCCACTCTCTTATAGAATAGCTGCATACATAATGATTTAAAGAGGTGGCATTCATGCTCATAACAAGTCAACAACTAGATATGCAAATACATATTTTATCACCTTAATCATGGTCTCAATCTTCCCAGTCTTCCCAATAAAATGCAGAAGCTGGTTCAGAAGTCCAACCGAGATCAGGTGGAATGAAGGCTCCATCATGCTAATTAGCTCAGTTATTGTTCTCCAATCTCTTAGTCTTCAATCAAAAATACAACAATTTAAAATTTATAACGAAAGGGGGAACTACAGCAGAAGTTGAGCAACAAAAAGCTGGAAGAAGAAGAAGAAGAAGCTTCAGCATTTCATTTAACACAAGCAAGGGAGCAGAAGATGGCACGGAATGCATGAGTTTGTTATACAGGCAAGAGATTCAGGATAGAGGACTTACATACTACATGCTTGAACCATTTCAAAGAATATTGAATCACTAAATGGGATATTCTTTTCCCCCATAAATTCTGCTACAATCAGAACTTTGGCAGGTTGCTGTCCTCTATTAAAAGCTCTCATCAGGGCTGAGCAAGCAATAGAGTCTGGCTGAACATTATTCATTTCCATTTCTTGAAACAGCTCAAAAGCTTTGTCCCAATTCTCTGCAACATAAGACTTCCCCTATTAGTTCAGCTTACTTATATTTCCATTGGTCAGTGTCTGAACCATCAGCACTATGACATAAAATCTTACCTGTGCCACTATAAGCATGTAGCATTGATGTATATGCAATAACATCTGGACAACCACCAGCCATCTTCATCATGGTGAACATGGACTCGGCTTCAGCAAGTTTACCCTGAAAATATGTCAGAGAGAAAGAGAAAGAGACAGAGACAGAGAGAGAGATTATATGAGATTTTTTCAGGTTGACAAGTGTAATCAGAGGCACAATATCCAAAGGACTCGCCTGTTTACTGTAGGCACAGATGGCTGAGGAGTAAACCTCCTTGGACAAAGGAACCTTTAACTCCATAATTTCACCAAGAAATTCAAGAGCCTCACTATACTTCGACATCTTAGAGCAGCCACTTAGTAATACAGTATAAGTAACAGAATCAGGTTTAACTTTCTTTTTCTTCATAGACCTATACAAACCTATGGCTTTTTCATATTCTCCCACATTCATATAACTTCCAATCGCAGAGTTATATGCAACTGTATTCAGTTCAATACCTCTTAACTCAGCAGCAGAAAGTATGGAATCAATCTTCACCTTTTGACTGCAGCGGCTACAGGCAGCCAACAAAGTACAAATAGAAACAATGTTTGGTTGCACACCATTTTGTTCCATGTCATGCAGCACTTCCACAGCTTCAGCTAAGTGACCATTAGATCCATATGCATCAATCAGTGCATTGTAACTGACTAGATTTGGCTTGCAGTTGTTTTTTTGCATCATCCTAAAGACTTCCATGGCCTTTTCAGGTTGATTTGATCTTCCATACGAATTGAGTAGAGATGTATAAGATACAATATCTGGACGAAATCCATTTCGCTTTATTTCATTAAATACTAACAAGGCCTCTTTACTCATCCCATGTGAAGCATATGCACCTAAAAGAGCATTGTATGTGACAATATTAGGCTTCAGACCTTCTGCAAGCATAGTGCCAAAAACAGCTTTGCAGTTCTCGATCTGCCCAGATACCGAATACAAATGAATCATGCTAGTGAACGTCACAACATCAGGGTTGCATTCAGATCTTTTCTCCCTCATTGAATGAAAAATATCCGTGGCTTTCTCGTATAGTCCAATTTTTACCAGGCAATGGATCACAATGTTAAGAGTGGTGGCATCAGGGCGAATCTTTGTTCCCTTCATCAACTCAAAGTAGGATATTGCTTTCGAATACTCGGCCCCAGTTTTGTATGCAGATAAAATAATATTGTGAGTCACAAGATCAGGCCCAACTCCATTTTCTGTCATTTTCTTGCACACTTTTAAAGCCTCTCTCCAATTCCCACTAGATCCACAGGCATGAATCAAGTTGTTATATGTCGACCTACTTGGAGGAATCTGCAGTAGGTAGATAGAAAAAACATCTGTCAAAAGCACTTACTTAACAAATATTTCAACTGACTATGAGAAGGAAAAACTGGTATATCCGTGTGTGTGTGTGTGTGTGTGTGTGTGTGTGTATATATATATATATATATATATATATATATATATATATACACATATATATATATATATATATATACATATATATATATATATATATATACACATACATATATATATATATATATATACACATACATATATATATATATATATATATATACACATACATATATATATATATATATATACATATATATATATATATATATATACATATATATATATATATATATATATATGTATATGTATATGTATATATATACATATATGTATATATATATATATATATATATATATATATATATATGTATATATGGGGGAGTTTTCAATGGTTATTACATCTCACTAACGATTGATGGTTAATTTTATTATTATCCATTAGATCAAAAATGGATGGCTAAGATGTAATGGTTAGTTAGAAAATGCAATTAATGCAAGTAGGTGAGTCATTTAATGCAATTAATCACAACCTTTGATTTTTTGATCCAATGGTTGATATAACAATAACCATTATGGTTAGAGAGATGAAGTAACCATTGAATACTCCCTCTATCTTATATATATATATATATATGTGTGTGTGTGTGTGTGTGTGTGGGGGGGGGGAAGCTAACCTCCCCACTAATTGGTGGAGGTAAGCCATCTCCCCACTTTTTCTTGATAACAATGCCCCGTCTTTTTGCCTTTCAAACACTTTAAGTTGGGGCATTTAGGTCATCATGTAAACTTTTTATACATATTTTTCCTCTCCACTTGCACATCTCTCTGACTCACATTCTCTCTCCCATACCCAGTTGCAGACAAATCAATCAATCAATCAATCAATCTCTCTCTCTCTCTCTCTCTCTCTCTCTCTCAAACTCTTCTATGCACACATCGATTATTGAACTTGCTTCAATACATGAAAGTAACAAAGAATTGACTTTGAGAAGTACTTTTATGCCTTCTCAAAAGAAATAGCTTTTTTGGTATTGGGTTGAAGTGGAAACTTGACAGGAGAGGAAATCCATGAATACCAATCTGAGGTCGGTTTCCTTTAATTATGTTTGAGTGGAAATAATTTGATTTTGGATTGAATTGGCAGCTAAAAAGTATTGGAAAGTCAAATAACTGCTGTCTTTCTATTGTGCTAATGGAACGTAAAACAACTGGTGGGTTTGTGTTTTCGATAATGAGGTTTACCGGCATATTTCCAGCAAAAATCCAGTGAATGCAAAGCAAACACCTACATATTAAGCGAGAGGGGAGGGGGGAAAGGAGAACATACGAAACAAGAAAAGAACTCTCAGTTTAGCGCTGTAAAAAAGTAAAAAGAAAATTTGGACAAATATGTCCTCCAAATTTATCAAAAACTGGGGTTATTTTTGTCCTTAAGAAAATGGGGAGATGGCTAACCTCCACACATATAGTGAGAGACACACACATAAAATTGTCGATATAATATAACTGAAATATTCTTGACTAGTTTAGGCAGTCAAAAGACACCGCCAGTCCAACTGCTCTCATGAATCTTAGCATGAAGTTTATAATCCAATCGTATGCACACTATGATCACAACTTTACTGAAATGGTTGATCATATTATGTATTAGAACTTAGAAGTATTTGGCATGTTAACCTGCTCACAAGGCTGCAAAAGGAACTTGTAAAATTATGATCCATACCCCTTTTGTCTCAAGAAAATCATAAAATGCCACATCATTTGGCTACCTTTGGCATGCGTTAAGTCAAACCAAAAGCCCTGCTTCTTCTGCGTAAACTATTGCAACAACAACAACAACAAGAAGACGGAACATCAAAGATGAAAAAGAGTAGTTAATTGGCACAAACTAAAAAAAAAAAAAAGTTAAAAAAACTAGAAAGGGAGTAATATAAATTTGGTACTCCCCCCGGTCTTAAGAAAAGAGTCCATTATTCTCTTTTAGGGCGTTTCAAAAAACGTGCCCACTTTCTAATCTTTTCTTTTTGGGATGTCACTTTTAACATTTTACCCTTCATTTTCTTGCTACTTTAATTGGTGAGTCCCACTACACATGAGTATCAAGAAAATACATAATGTCCTTATATTTATAATAGAGTCAATTAATTTTTCTTAATCTATGTAACAAATCAAACAAGACTCTTTTTCACGAGCGGAGGGAGTAATACTTAAAGCGACCGAAGAGACCAAGAGGATTGACTTCCAAAGTCGAAACGTACGGTGAAGCATAAAGAATTTTCAGATTGTTAAATCAAAAAAAGTTTTGGTTAAAAAGTTGAGAATTGGAAAGAAAATCATTGCTTTTTTAATAGCTAACTCATAAATGTATATCAAGAAAACTACTGTGAAGTTTGTATATTACTCCAAACTACTCAAGCATCTAAGAACACAATTGGCAGCAAATCTAGATGCGCAGATCCTTGAACAGCAGTACTAAATAAAAAACAAATCCATGCATCAAAATCTCATAAGACCAATGAAAAACTATTTCAGCTACAATAATCTACACAGATTCTCTCTGAGAATGGTCAAGAAACATAAACTTCTCCAGATCATAGTTAGACATTTCACGAAAACCACGATTATAATAACTGTATACGAAACCTTAGACCTGTTTCCAACAAAAAGAATACTACTACAGCTAATTTGGACAAAGAGGATGATCTTGAACCAAAATCTATCAAAACACACAGATCAGAGAGCGAGAGAGAGAGAGAGATGATGATGATGACATTAGGAACAGCAATAACAGTAATAAATAACAATCATTTTGAAGATAAAATCCACAGCAGGTTTTAGTAACAATATAACTTTTTACCCGAAAATCTTTTGAAGTTAAAAACGAAAAGAAGGAAGCTCACATCACACCGTCAGAAGTTGTTTATGAGGAAGAATTCAAGTACTCACAGCTGCACGAAGCATGTCATCCATGATATTCATTGCCCAACGCCATTGACCAGCTCGACCATGTGCACTAATGAGAGCATTGTAAGTTTCAACATCTGGCTTGCACCTAGCAGAAGAACAACCAAGCTTCAAAATTGGCAACAATAACAGCAGTAAGGATAAAGAGAAATGACAAAATGCACAGTTTGGCAGTAAGAAGAAAAAAAAAAAAAAGAAGAAACTATGTAAAGCAAAATGAAGCACCAATTACAGAGAGAGAGAAGGAACCATACCTCCACTCTTGCATTTCAAAAAACAAACCACGTGCCTTGTCTATTCGATTGTGTCTAACATGTAGCCTGATCATCATATTGTATATGTCATTTCGTGCACAATAATTCTTCTGATTCTTCATCCAACAAAATACTTGATAACTATATTCAATAGAGCCCATCTGACATAATTCCTAAACCAGGCAGAATATAAAGATAAGTACTGGACATTTTCTTAGATTGAGTTTCTCTTGTTTTAAGTGATTGATAAACAAAAACCATGTACTGGAATCAACAATCGCAACAAGAATTTACAGATGTTTATGGTACAAAATAAGTCAACGAATAAATGACTGGTATAATGACAACAGGCCACCTAAACTTATTAGTTGTACTTCTACAATCATTAATTATAACAATATTGCAATGTGAAGATTTAGGCAGCAGATTGTAGAGTTAGGACTAGCAGGTTCAGAACATTTGTGTCTGGTGGAGAAATTGCACTGCCTTTCATTTTATCCCCTTGCATGTCTTCTCAAGATCAAGATGTTTGAAAAATTAGGCAAGTGGAAGCCTTTACCAAGACACAGTTGTCAGATATACATTTCACACAAGTTCTCTTTTTTATAATATTCATTTCTATTTAAAGTTAATTCCACCAAACTTTTTCAGTATATTCACCAGACAGGCACAACATCTTTGATCTGAAGCTATATTTCACAAAATATTTCAACAAGAGTGCAATTTGTGTAAATACTAAAACCTTGATGACTACAAACAAAAGAAACTCCCTGCATTCCATTCAAAGAATCCCCATTTGAAAAAGTCAAATATTTGCAGATACAAATACTATCTTTAGAGGTAACCAGTACAATAAACTTGTTTTCTTCAACTTGTTTATTACATATATATGAGAGGTGACATGAGAAATTCATGGACATTGCCAGCTTAATTTTCAAAATAAACTCTTTCAGCTGAACTTTCAACTTCTTGTGTGCAACCGAGAGATTGCTTTGTAATATTACCCTAATGAGAAGACAGATATTTCCCTAATTTTATCACCAACTTTGTATATATTTTGGCTTATTCACCCATTTACAATATCCTCAACCCAAGGCTCAATTTTCACAATTAAGCAATTAAGAAATACTCCCCCCTTTCCAGGCAAAGAGTCTACTTTTGACTTTTTTTTAGTCAACTTAGTTAAAGTTTAACCTATAATTTACATATATTTATTTGTTTATACAAAGATATGAAAGTTGTAATCCATAGTATTCCTAATGTAGATTTTAATTAGTGAAATTTTATTTTCTAAAATATAAGTAAAGTATTTAAAATTTTAATTTGATTTAGTCACATCTAAAAATGAAAAGTGGACTCTTTATGTAAAGTGGACTATTTGTCCAGAGCTGAGGGAGTACTAGAACCTCAATAAATAGAAATTAAGGCTGCTACCTCCTTTGCACAAAGGGTCCTAAATTGACTTTTCATGTCAACTTAACCATTTCTTTATACACACTAGTCCTTTTCGATCAAATCGATCAGAGATATTTATTTAGTTTGACAATCATTCTAAATAAAGAGATAGTCAAATGGCAAGGAGGGATGATATAGTATAATTTTACCCTAATAAGAAGGGGGAAATTTTTCCGGGCAAAGCGGCCGGCCCAGCGATTAAGCAAGGCCTCAACACTATCCCACTTTTTAGTCTTGGAAATCTTGTGAACCAGCTCAGAAATGGCCCAATCCTTCTGAAACCGGTCGCCTTCAACTCGCAGACGGTACCGTTTCTGCAAATCGGACTTCCTGAGCCCACTAAGTTGTACGGACACCTGGTGGGTCCCCTTGTCGTAGTCCACAAACGCCACCTTCTTCTTCTCCTTCCAAGCATCCTTCGCCTCGTTGTTGTTCTTCTTGTGTGGTTTAGCAGTGCAGCAGCGGATTGATTGGGGTTTGCTGCTGCGGCGAGTAGTGGGCCGTGGTCTGTCTATTTGGGTGAGTTTGAAGACCGAGGGGTGGGAGCTTTGTAAGGTCGCCATGGTTGCGGGCACTGTGTGTGTGAAAAACAGAGGATAACCAGCTGATTGAAGTTTGAATGTAACAACCTCAGAATAAAGGCGCGTTTGGATAGATGTAATATTAGAGTTTCTTTTTGGTTCAGTTCTCGATTTGTGGCTTCCTTGACTATTAACATGATTAGTTACTTAAGAAAATTTTTTCAAATTTCAGTCCTTTTGAATACTAAAATTAGACACGTTTAGTTGTTTTGGTAAACACCGTTAAGATTTATTCGTTAAGTTAGTCATGTGCTCAATACGTAACTTTAGTTAAGAGTATTTATGAACTTTCATGTGCAAAACTTTTAAAAAAAAAACCCAATTCAACGCAGCAACAACACAGCATCAGCAAGATGAGTAACAAATTTAATGATTCTGACATGGTGGAGCTCACTGAAAAAATAATGGTGGTGGCAATCATCGTTCTCTTTCCGGCTATAGCTTTTGTTTTTGTCCTTCACCGCTATGCCAAATCCTTCCCCCCCCCCTTCTCTCTCTCTCTCTTCAGAGCTACTAAAATGAGCGAAGAAGCGAAGAGAAGCGGACCCAGAGTTGTACAGCCTCTACTCCTCAAGCCTTCCTCCGATGATCAGAAATCCTCATCGGCCTCTGCTTCTCCCGTCGCCAAAAAAGCCATCATCAAAAGCGCCTCCGTTGCTCAATTACAATAATGAGACAAAGCTTATCGATTTTCGGCATTATTCTATCAGATTTCAAAGACGGATTGGAATTCGACTCCAGAGATTTCAAAGATTTCACAAAAGCTGCGATCTTTTTTTCCCAGTTCAAGAAAATCTTGGGGTTTAATTAGCAAAACCCAGAAAAATATCTCTACGAAAGTCTCAAATTAAAGGTTGATTTAAGAGATGGAATTGGGTTTTAATATTTGAGAGGTTGATTTAATAGAAGATGTATCCCAGATTAGGGCACTTTTTTCCTTTTTTTTTTTTTTAATGTCTTGCGCATGAAATTCCATAAAAACCCTTAACCAAAGAGTCGGGTGTTAGGCACATGACTGACTTAACGGATAAATCCTAACGGCATCCACCAAAAGGACTAAAAGTGTCTAATTTTGGTACTCTAGGAACTGAAATTTTTAAAAAAAAAAATTAAGGGACTAATCATAAAAAAGTTAATAGTCAAAGGACTAATGGTGTAATTAACCATAAATTTTAATTACAAAAATATCATCTTATAAAAAGACCTTAATACCCTTAACCCTTCTAAATACACCCCCTTTATTTTTTTCTCCCTTTTCTCTCCCTCTCCTTCTCACTTTCTGCCCCCACCCTCTCTTAATCACATACTTCTGTCATCACCATCCTCAAACCACCAGGCACTCCAACCAGACTTTGCATTTCAATTTCCTATTCCAACCTCAACCTACCCTCTACAGAAATCCACATTCCCTTTTCCAAATTTCAACTCATTCCCCAAATTGACACTCCAATCTCCAAACCCCAGAACCCTCAAACTCTTTTCCGCAAATCTCAAAATGCGTGACACCAAAAGACCCTCCACCGTCCCAATCCCCGCCCTGGAAATCGGCAATAAACTCAAATTAGGCACCCCCATCAGCTCTAAACCATTGGTTTTCCCTCCAAGACCACTGTTTGATAAAGAGACCGAGAGAGTTTGTTCGGCCACTGCTGAAGGAACATCACAGTGATGTTCGGTCAGCACTAAGTGAATATCATTGCGATGTTTGGTTTTGCTGGGTGAATATCACGATGATGTCCGGTTGGCCCTAGCCGAACATCACAGTGATGTTCCTCCAACCAGTGCCAAAAAAACACCTTCAATTTTTGTTCAAACCCCAAGCAAATCATATTTACATTGCAAAGAAAATGTCATTTAACACACAAATTGCTTTCTTCCTCTTTTTATTCTTCCTTTTTCTCAATGTACATATGAGGGGGAGCTTTCTTTGCGTTTGAAAGGGGGGTGCGGGTTTGGTTGTTGCTTGCAGTTGAAAAGGGTTGTGAGTAAGGGGTTAGGTGTATTAAGAAAGGGGGAATGGGTGAATGAATAACGGGTGAGTGTATTAAGAAGGAAAGAGTGTGTTAATTGGGAAGGGTAAAATAGAAAACATGGGGATGGTGTATTAAGAAATTAGGTTGGGGTAAAATTTTTATAGTGAGTGTATTAGGAGAATGAGTGTATTAAGAGAAAATGTGGGTGTTAATAGCCCCACTCTTCTAGATTTTCTTTCCCTTTGTTCCAACTAATTTTCTTTCTGCAATTTAATAAAAATCTCTAAACTTTCAAAATTAAATTACTAAATTGCAACGTCAAACTTATGTTTTGTATTTTTTTCTCAATTTATGTAAAAATCAAGAAGAGATATAAATAGTAAAAAAAGAACAATGCTTTCTCCGATATAACAATGGTTATTATTAACCGAATATTTTATACTGTTATACTTCATATCAAAATAGAAAATCACGAAAAACATCCAATTACTGCTTGCGATTGCTGGAACAAATATAACAAGTATTTTTGTTAAAAAGATAATGGGATAAACGAGAAAAAGGCTAAAGAAAAAAGAATGATGATTTGAACTCCACATCTTTTTGGATGTGTTTGGTATAGAGATTTTTTGAATTGAATTTAAATTTAAAATTTTTGTTTTGTAATACTAGTTGGAAAAAAAATAATAATAATAAGGTAAGAGATATAGAGATAAGCTAATGGGGTAAAGAGATAGAAAGTCAAAAAACAAAATTCAAAAGTTAGAGAAACTACAAGATTTAAGAATTTTGATTTTCAGTTTTTAATTTTCTTTCTAATTGGCCCCACCTGTTTATATTTATCTCTCTTATTTTATCTTCAACCATTATAAACTAAAAATTCAAAAACCAAAGTAAAATACACTCTAAATTTGAAAGAAGAACAGATCTTTTTTATTTCTTAAACGAATTTTGTTCCACAAAACGGGAGCTTTTGAGAGAATTTTCACTTTTATTTTAGGGTAAATTACAAAGAACCTCTTCAACTATCGGTCAAATTTGAGTTACGTCCCTCAACTAATTGAAATAATGTGGCCCCTAAACTATAATATTTTTTTAAATTGCACCTTCTATTTAGGCAATACCGTTTGAATTGACGAAATTTGCCCACCTAATACTCACATGACCATCTGTACGTATTATTTTTACGATAATATTTAAAAGAAATATAAGCAATTTTTTTTTTAACCATCTTTTTGTACAAAGCGGGTCTTAGAGCAATAAAGGTAGAATAGTCAATTGAAACAGTAATAGGGCTTTATTATTAAAAAAAAATACTTAAAGATGATCGCATGAGTTTCGGGTGAACATTTTACGTCAACTCAAATGACAGTGTCTAAATAGAAGCTATAATTAAGGAAAATGCTATAGTTGAGGGGGCCACTTTTCTTTAATTAGTAGTTGAGGGGGGCAATTCAAACCCAACCTATAGTTGAGGGGGGTTATTTGTAATTTACCTTTTTTTTAATTTTTAAAATAACTAATAATACACCATACCATGATATATTAGGTTGAACCCAATTATAAGAGATAATTGCAAAATAAACCCTGTACTAGTTTTGAGATTTTAATTTAAATCATGTGTTTCTTTTTTTTGCAAATTAAACCTTTACCTAAATTTTTTTTTAATCTGAACCTTCCGTCAAGTGGCTGTTAAGCCAACTAACGGAAGGCTGAGTTGGTAGATGACGTGGATCCTACGTGGTTTAGGCGGGGATATAAGATCTAAACAATCCTCTCCCGCCAAAAGTATTTCAAAATAAATCCTGTACTATTTTTAAATTTCAAAAAAACCTTACATGTTGACGAATGTTCAAACTAAACTATTTTAAAAAGAACCTTGTACAATTTAATTTTTTCAGAATAAACCCTGGCTAAGATTATTGGTATTTATATACCTTTCATCCACACAAAAAAAAAAAAAAAAAAACTTCTCACAAATCCATTCAATTCTAATTTTGTTGTCATTGGAATAATCATGAATAGAGCAGTTCGTTGCCATTGTGGAAGGATGACTGTGTTGCGGACATCCTGGACCGATCAAAATCCAGGAAGGAGGTTCTTAGGTTGCGACAGATATGGTGTAAGTTATATTATATTTAAAGTTTTTGTTTGTGATTATTTGTGATTATTAATTTTCTAGAAAACTAATTAAGTTTTTGTTTGTTCTTGCACAGTCAGAACATGGTTGTGGATTTTTTCTCTGGTATGATCCTCCTCAAAGAACCGTGAAAGCAGTTGAAAGTAACAGTAACAATTGCCTTTGGATCAGTTTGGTGATATCATGCATGTTCAACCTACTCTTCATCTTAATCATACTTGGTCAGGACTAAGCTATTGTAGTATTAAATATTAATGAAATGGGGTTAATTATGTGGTGTTGTTAACATCTCTATGCTTGAATGAGATGCTTCTTATTTTGATGTGTGTAACAAACCCCTTATGTATGTTATTTTGTCTAGTGGAAATGAATAGAATGTTTCTTATGTTGATTATGTAATTATGTTTAACTTATCAACAACACAAAGAGTGTGTCTCTCTTTGATATATGCAATCCTCGTATAATTATCATCAACAAACACAAAGAGAGTGTTAATTACACAAAGACAAACATAATGTAATAGACCACTAATATGTCAAATTTACAGGGCTGTATTCCATAATGTAATGTACAATGAGTTTGGGTTCAAAAGGAATAACATAGACCACTAAGCCTATCAAATTTACAGGGCTGCCATAACATCTCTAACAACAGCATACACAAATATACATTTCCATGCTTGAAAGACCAAAAAGGCAAACAACAACAGCATCACTTGAAAATAACAGACCAAAAACTCTCACTTTTCCATGCTTGACAGACCAAAAAGCCCTTTTTTTCATGCTTGAGTGACCAAAAAAACATACCCTGTCATGAACAAACACAAACACTTTAATATACACTAAACACTAAAAGCATACCCTGTCATTCATGGAAAACACTAATTCAATTTAGTCCATAAAAAGGAATCAGTCCTTAATATACACTAAACACTAAAAGCAAGCATTAATTAAGAACAAGTTACTAACCTAAACATAGTTTGGTCATCAAGGTCAATTTGTTCTCCAGGCTTGAATCCAGAAGTGGTTGACATCCTTACATTTAGCAATATGTAAGACCTCCTAGGTGTTTGTGTTGGAGTAAGTTCTGGTTGTGTTGGAGGTGGTGGTGGTGTTGAAATTTGATCCCATTCTTGATCTTCTTGTACATGTTACTCATTCATTTGGATTGGATGTACATGTGGAACATTCACTTGGTCTTCTTGTACATGTGGCTCATTCACTTGGTGTTCTTCTACTTGTGGCTCATTCACTTGGTGTTTTTCTACTTGTTGTTCATTCACTTGGTGTTCTTCTACTTGTGGCTCAGGTTCTTGCAGTTGTGGCCCATTCACATTTGTTTCCTTGTTTTTGCACTTTCTTTTGTTATGCCCAATTTGTTTACAAATGAAGCATGTGACTGTGTCTTTCACCTTACTCTGAAGCTGACCAGGTGTACTTGGACATTTTCTTTTACTATGACCAAGTAATTTACAGTAAGAACAAGTTACTGTGCCCCCTCCTCTAGCTACCTTTTGAATCCTAGCAGGCATGCTATCTTGATTCTCATCAGGTTCTCTCCTCCTCAGTTTCTTAGGTCTCCCAGCCTTTTTCCTCTTATTAACTGGAGCAAGTATTGCTGGTAGCCCATACTTGTCCACATATCAAGTCCATTAATGGCATCAATTGTGTTGTTGTAGGTCTTGATATACAATTCTCTATTGTAGCAATGTGCATGCCACAAAGTTTTCCACCTCCAAACCAGCATAACACATGGCTGAGATATCATGAGCACATGGGATTCCATTGAGGTCCCACCTTCTACAAGTACATGTCTTCTTTTCCATGTCAACAACAAACTGTATTCCCCTACTTAAAACCTCAAATTTTGTGCTGCCTGACCATGTGGGTAAACAATGTGTTGACTCTGTCTTGGTTTTTTCAATTATGGCATGAATCTTAGGGCATAGAAGCCCTGTATTTCTCTTCATCTTATCTCTCAAAACATGTGTTCCCTCATCAATATTCCTCTAATCTTCTTCAGCATAGTGATGATAGGCTTATCCCTAGATTCTATAATTGCTGCATTAAAACTCTCACACAAGTTGTTTAGGAGAATATCACACTGTGGCCATGTGCTAAAATGTGACCTAGACCACTGTTGAGGTGGCTTAGCATTAAGCCAATTAAAAGCCTCTTTATCTGTATCTTTTAAAATCTGCATGCTTTTTTCAAAGAAGGCAGGATTTGAAGCCCTTGCACAATCCCATAGTTTGTCTTTCAAAAGAAGCCCTTTGTGTAGAAGCTTGAAGTTGTTATACAAATGTCTCACACAAAACCTATGCTATGAATTCGGACACAAGATTTCAAGTGCAGGAACCAATCCCTAGAATGTCGCAATTAAACAATTAAATATCAAACAAAGATATTATAAACACTTTATATAAATTAAAACTAATAAAATAAAGTAATGTACCTTCTGTTTATCTGACATAAAAGTCCAATGGTAAGAGTTGACCATTTTGATATCCTGCTTCAACAAATCAAGGAACCACATCCATGATTGCTTGTTTTCACTTGCCACAACAGCATACACAAATGGATATGTACAATTATTTCCATCTATGCCCACTGCAGTTAGCAATATACCCCCCTAGGACCCTTCAAGTAGCAACCATCCAGTCCAATGATAAGTCTACACCCCTGTAAAAAACCTCTCTTTAATGGTCCAAGGCAAATATAAAGTCTTTGAAATCTGTTGGAATCACCTGTCAGCAAACTCACAGTTGAACCAGGGCTCTTTCTTTTTAGTTCCTCACAGTAATCATTCAACCTGCTATATTGTTCCTCCTCTGTACCATGGATCAGCTTAAGTGCTAATTGCTTAGCCCTGAAACACTTATAAATTGACACTTTTGTCTGGTGATCACTCAATATATCAGCTTGCAATGACTGTAATGGCATATTAGGATTGGACCTAAATCTCTCCAAATAAGTCTTACCAATCCAGTTTGCTCTAACATTCTTATTAAAGAAACTCCTATAACAATTGTGGATTGGATTGTAAGTCCTCACTTGAAACTGTTTTTTACCTTGAACCTTGGATATATAGACCATCCAATCACACCCTTCCTTACATACTGCCCTCACCCTATCTTTCTCACTTTTGGAATATCTGATTTGTTTCCCCCACTTAACAGAGTGTTGTGTAACAGCAGCCTTAAACTCTACAATATCACTAAATGTCATTTCAATTTTGAACCTAGGGTCAGACATATCAGTATCTTTGTTGAACGCAGTAAATGTTACAAGTTTTTCCCCAGTTTCTTCATCACTTGCCCCATCTAAACTATCCAATTCATCATCACTAGCAGGATACTTATCATTAAAGTGTTCTCCTTCAACATTCATGGAAAAATCAGCAATCCCTTTTCCTTTGTCATTTCTATTCTTGTTCAGACCACCCCATTCAGCCTCCTTATCAACATTGGCATCAAATAAATTATCATCAGCAACATTATAGTCACTGTCATAAAAATCATCATCAGGTTCAGTTGACTTACCACTCCCATTATCATTATATTCATCCCCTGTATGTACTTCCCCTATATTTAATTCCCTTACATTTACTTGGTCCCCATCTACTTCTTTTTCTAAGCCTAAATCAAGATCTAGATCAAAACCTAAATCAAGATCAAGATCAATCCCTGATATATCTATGCCTTTACTGACATTAGGCTGTATAAAGTATAAACACAATTCATTATTCCCATATGGTAGACTCCTTAACTCCTTGTCATCTTTTACCTGAGAAAATCCATCCCCATTACTACCACTTGTTGTTTTGTAGTAATATTTTAAGGACTTTGGATCATAACTGCGACGCCCCGACCCGGATTCCAATACGAAATCCCAAGATCGACGCGCCAACACCTCGTGCTTACATCAAACCATAATAATAAAAACTTGGATAAAATAAAAACCAATCAGCGGCGACATTATAGCCGGAACCCAACTAATAAAATGCAAGTATAAGATTTTTGAGAAAAACCATTTGTACCAACAACTACCTCGGCCACAACATGCCGGAAACTGTACATAAACCACAAGCTACAACATTGTTTGGGAAAATAACTGAGTTAAAGATGTCACAGAGTGCACAAGCTCGACATACACGTGTCGGCTATCAAAAGAATAATAAATACAACAATGTAACAATACTACCCAAGGTAAAGTCTATATGACTTTACATGACCATTCGTCCTCACCAAAAGAATTTCTAACACTAATAACAAAAGAGCTCCAAGGGTTACAAAGCAAAAGACCACCTGCGAGCTAAGCGTGATCACTATCCAACCTCACCGCGAACTCCCTGCCTGGCTCGGATCTAAGGAAAAACATATAAACAACAAACGGGGTGAGTCGAAACTCAATAAGTTACTAAATGCAACTATATGTCATGGCATAATGCTCAACTGGTAATTATAACATGGTAATACATTCGTATATATCACAACTGAACATGTACATCATTATTGATACATAATTCACATAAAACATACGTAGCACTTTGAGGTTCACATAAGTACTCATAATAAACTACATTGTAAAGGATATCATATCTCTTTGTCCATCTTTGCGTTGCTCCTGCAATACACAAATAACCAAATGTGCCTCGACACCTGTGTATGTAGTATCGACGTCCCCGATTAATACCATCGAGTTCAGTCTAGCAAACCAAAGTCATGCGTATTGCTACAACAGTGGGGCTACTTCTCAACTGTGGCCAACAGAAGAGGGTGTGTGAAACTCCGGTACGGCGACTTATAGCGATCACAAACATTGATTTGTGAAGACCATAGGTCGTCTCACCATACTCGACCAACGACGCCAGCTGGACTTACACCATGCACAAGTAGATGTTCTTACTCATCTAATGCAAATAATCATCAAGTTCAAAAGTAGTGAACTTGACAAATAACAAGTAGATTATTCTATTCTACCACCAATTAGCATTCAACAAATATTTACAAGAATTCTAATTAACACATTAGAGTCATATAGGTTTCTACTTTAACAGCACCACAAACACGGAGGACTAGAATCTCGATCAATCGAATTCTAAACCTCGTAGTTATTTAACATTTTACTCGGGAAATCATAAACTTCCCTAAACACGACTTCATGGAGTCATTGATAAAGTTCATAAAATTAAGGTTTAAATGCTATATGCAAGTTTACCCAATTTCAAGTCTCAAGTTCTCTATTTATTCAAATCCTAAGGTTAATGTTCAAACCCTAGCTCATCAAACGCCATTCAACCCATAAACATAGCACAAGTATAATGTACTTATCTCAACCTAGAAATTTGTACATGAACACAACATCCATAGCAAGTCATACATGATTATTGATGATCTAACACACATTAAAGCTTAGAGCATACAAAAAGGGGGCTTAGTAACTTACCTAGAACCGAGTATCAAGCCAACAAAATCACGATTGAAGGCTCTAAAGTTGCTCCCCTACTCATGCCAACACAATGACGGTCTCGGATCGTCAATCAGACGGTTTCATCTTCGGGAACTCAAACACACACACTAATCTCACCAAAGCTCTCACACACACTCAAGAATACCTATGGAGGAAATGGAGTGATTGTGGAGGGAAATGGAGTCTCTCCACTTGACTTAAATGGTCCAAAACATCAGACTAGAGAGGTGGTGACGTGGCTCAATGAGAGCCACCCATTTGGTCAAAATTGTCCAAAAAGAGAAAGTCAAATTAAGCTGCCGGTCTTCTATGCGGACGCCTAGCGCGGCCACATAGATTCCAGGGAATTGAGGGGTTATGCGCGCTAGCACTATGCGGCCGCATAACTCCCAGGTCCAGGCTAAAATGTTTCTAGGCTGTCCAAAGGTGATTCAAAACACTCCCAAGTCAACCTAAGATGATTCAAACCCCAAACTAAGTCCGAAACAAACCCGAAACAATCTATAACGATGTAGTAAACATAGCACGCCAAGAATAATTAATTACAAGGATTTAAATCAAATAATAAGGCGTAATTAATCTAGCAATTCTTATAAGTATGAAATGAAATAAAGGATGAGGACATGAATCAACTAACATGCTACTTAAACAAGTACAATGTATATGTCTAACATGTCAATCATACAATAAGACAAGTAAATCATACATAGGAAGAACCAGGGTGTTACAATAACGTAAAACCTTAGCCTTATCTTTCACTTCAAGTACTGACCATTTATCACTTTCACAATTATCAAAATATACCACCTTTCCCCCAATATATTTGCCCCACTTGAATTGACCCCCATGATGCACTTTTACAGTAAAAAAAGACATATTACCATCTGCAAAAGTTCAAATAACCTTGTTACTATACAATGTGGACCACAAATGACAAATCACATGACAACAAATACACAACATATTATTTTTAAACACAAGAAGGACCACATCATCATTAAACATACTGATGTTATACTAATTGTTGTATACATAGAATAAAATAGGAAATGAATCATTGAGAAAACCAATAAAAAGGAATCAGATGCAATAACACATGCGAATATACAAACATAAAAGGAATCTTCTATACACTAGAATCTTGAAACACAAAGAACATATAATTAATTAAATATACGAACAGAAAATTAATTAAATATATATACACCAAAATCTTGAAACACAAAGAACAGAACTTTGTTTAGTTTAATTTAACATCGCAAACAATCGACTCCAATTTAACACCAAAAACAACGCAAACAATAAATTATATTAAACTAGGGTTAGTGTACTTACCGTAATCAGGAGCTCCATACTCATTGAACAGCCTCAAGGAACGCATTGAATCGATTACTCTTGCTCTTGATCAACAATCTCCAAATGCAAACTTACAATTTTGTGCTTAATTTTGAAAAACCCTTATTTTGTACTGATTTGTAGTTCGCAGTTAGCCCTAATCCCCTTCGGCTAATTTGCGTACAGCCTTTACCTAGAAGACCACGTGACCGTCACGTGATAGCTCATTTCCCCGCCTAAACCACGTAGGATCCATTTCATTTGCCAACTCAGTCTTTCGTTAGTTGTCTTAATAGCCACTTGACGGAAGGTACAGATAAAAAAAAAATTTAGGTGAATGTTTTATTTGCAAAAAAAAGAAATATATAGTTTAAATTAAAAATCTCAAAATTAGTACATGGTTTATTTTGCAATTATCTCTAATTATAACGATAAAGTTTTTTTGTCAAACACCACCAAAACACTTGAACCTCAAACATCAAGGCATGAGAGGAAACTGGACCTAAAGGAAATTGCTTTTCTCCTTTTGAAGAGTTTTCAACTTCTAAAATATGAAAGCTTGAGCTCATTCTGTAGGAAAATAGGAGAGCATTATCAGAGTTAAGAAGGCTGGCTTTGGAAGAACAACTTTTTCTCAGTTGTTTTCTATCTCTTGACATTATTTGGTACACAAAGTTTCTCCCACAATTTCTCGAGAAGAGATTATTCTAGTCTCGGACAATGTCCGGGATTCGTCTATATGACAAAAAGATGATTTATGTGGCAGGTTTGATGACCAAATCTTTCTTGTGGCAAGATCGCATGTATTTTAGTCTTTACGATTTCCCAAGATTTGTGGTATCAAGTCTCTACATCCTAGATCGTCGACTTCGCATGGGGCCAAGCGGATAGGCAAATTTCAACCATCAAATGTGAATTGCGAGAATGGGTTGAAAAAGTGCTTGGAGTCGATCCCCATTGCAAGGAGTTGTTGTGTTCTTATATCACTCTCCTTGAAGCATATTTTCGGCTTGCGATATTGTGAACCCTAGAAGCCATTCGTCTTTTTGGTGCTAAGATGCCAGTGACATCTTCCTACTCTCTCCATTTGCACCTTTTCTTCACTAGACCTCTTACCCATAAGATACTTTCCATTCCATCTCGAATGTGTCAGTTTGCTTTCTGAGTGACTTTCTGAATTTGGCAGCTATTTGGCTTACAAGATCTCTTGATCTTCATGTACTTTCCAAACGGTTTTTGCTTGGCTGAAACTGTGAAAGTCATACCAAACCACCATCCATGTTATACTTGGGCATACATTATCCCATCGTGTTCGAAAAATTTCCTTTACCTTTCAATGATCAGACTATAGGTATCTTTCAAACGAGCTCCAAAAGGGGAACATCAACTTACATTAGATACTGCAATTGCTGAGAGAACAGATCTCACGATGGCTGTTCTACATCCGTCTTGAGAAGCCTACCGACCTAAAAGTCTTCTCTTCGTAATTAGCAGAACTTTGAAAAAATTGCATTCCTCTTTTTGAGAGAAAATTTCATTAAAGCTATGTTTGGCTACTCAATTCTAAGTTTTAAAATGAAATTGAAACTGGAACTCAAATTGTTCTTCCAATTCCGAGCTTTGGAATTGAGCTTTCAAACAAAGCCTTAACAGTTGAACTGAGGACAAATCTACAACTTCATACTTTGCCACCAACGAGAGCTTCTTATGGCAAAGTGGAAATGATCCTACTTGTACAAACCAGTTGAAGATGCGCAACAGATGCATTTGAGATGATTCATCGGCATGTCTACGACACTGAATCCCAACACGATGACTAACTACAAATGAACCAATAATTCTATGTCTTATGGCAGCACTTGTTATCAGGACCATTGAAAACTGATGTAGATACATCAACGTTTTTTGAATATCTAATGAATAATTGCAAAGATCACGAATAAATCATTGCCATTTCCTCTGATTATATATATATATATATAATCTGTGGTACATATGTTATAACATGCTACCGGCAGCTACAATGTCAGAGACTTGCAACACAAGATGTACCTAGGATCCTTGCTATTTATATATTGAAAGGAAATGACCCTTGGATAAATGGCCTACATGCCAGTATAGAGCTTTGACCAAGTTCCATCTCCCAACACCATATTTTCAAAGGAAAGGGATCATTGCTCACGGATCCGTTTTGCAGATTCAGGCTTGATGGCTAATTGCTCCTTCCTCTCCACAAGCTGTTGAAGGGAAAGCCAAAAATCTGCAGATACTTGACAAGCTGTATCTAACGTTGAAAGTTCGATCTAAAGTGCATCTCTTACTTTTTACCCTTTTGCCATTTCTTCCCTACCTTTTTGTGTTTGGGTAAACTGGAAGTTGCAGCAGGTCTATAAGCATCTGTATCACTTCTCTTGCTCCCTCCTCCTGTCGACCCCATCTTTCCCTTTCCACCTAAGGGATCACTGTCAAATTTTCTTTTCTTATTCATTCTGCTTCCTTGCGAGTGACCCTTTATGGATTTATCCCGACCAAACTGTTTGACTTCTCGCTTAGCATCTGGAGTATGATGCTCACTTGAGCTATGAGCTGCACCTTTCCACTTGTCCTCCCTACTTTTCTTTCTGGGCCATGCCGAATCTTCTTCCTTGTGCTTCCTCTTCTGCCACCTGACAAATGCAAATGGTAGAATTATGAGACTTTGACTCAAATGGAAACTACATATTACAAAATGTCGGTTTTGAAGAGGATCAGACCCCCTGGGAGCTGAATCTGCAAGATTTGGCTCTGTTTCAGTTGTAACTGCTTCTTCCTTGGAATTTGTCTTGCCACGACGGTTCTGCAATTAAAAGTTGATACAAGTATAAAACAACTCTTTCTCTTGTACTATATGATAGGATTAATATATAATTTGGTCCCTGATCTTTCCATTTCCTGGTGATTAGGTACTCAATTGATAAAATTTCCTACGGTGGTCCTTGATCTCAACATTTGAAGTCTAATTAGTCCCTCATACCGTTATCTCTAACAGGAGCGTTAAAATTTTGTAAAAATGACACAATTTCCTCTCCCTCTACTTCAATCCACGCCTCCCCTCTCATACCCAAATTATAGCTTGTTTGGGACTGAGCTAGTTTAATTTTAGCTTGTTTTCTGTCACTTTCTCGGGAAAATGAGCGGGAAAATTAATTCTTTCATTTTGGATGATGAACATGGGATATTAATTCTTTCATTTTGGAGCGGAACAGATCCAATCTGGTTATGTACATTCTCACGTACACCGGCGAGCACAACCACCCTATGCCAACTCACCGAAACTCACTCGCCTACCCGACAGAAACCCACTTCATCCGGCGACGAGGGCAACAAACCCACTTGCTCTCCGCTGGTATCCCCGGCAGCGAGCCACTCTTCAGCGACGGAGAAGGCAGAGAACAGGGAAGAGAGAGAGGACAAGGTGGAAGAAGATGATGACGACGATGAGTTTGGAGTGTCTAATATGTTCAAGTGATCCTCTGTCTTTCTCCAATATCATCGTTGTAGTTCAAAAGTTTTCCACTCGCAAACCATCCCCAATTCAATAAATCAATCGCTCTCTTACATACACACACACACACACAAACTCCTCTTCGTCGCTAGAAAAGTCCCGAATTTTTTGAAGGGTTTTTTTAGTTGAATGAAGAGAGGGAAAATCGACATGTTACTGTCAATGAGTGGGTTTCGTGTTTCTTTACTTGTTATTGATGAGCTTTGAAATCCCAGTTGTTTTCAAATCCGGGTTCGGGTTAAGATCCACCGACGGAAGCTCCACCGTCTCTCTACTTCCCCGACCCCTCCAAAATTGATAAAGAAGACGAACTACCCATCACGGGGGTTTCGCCTCGGGTAATGCGTGAGTACAAATCATGTTTTTTTTTTTTTTTTGTGCGCGCGCGAGTGTCGGTGATGGAGGAACTGATGGAGTTAAAAGGATACAGAAGCTATTGGGCACTGGAGATGGGGAAGACTCGGGGAGGAGCAGCGGCAATGAAAATTCTCGGTTTCCGCCCGTATTTATTTTAGAGATCTGCATAAGCAGTTTTCTAGGTAGAGGCGGCAGACATGGTTGGAATATGAAGGGAAGGGCTTCCATGATGGAGGGAATGGTTTGTGAAGATGGGGACAAAAAAGAGAAAATGGAAAAAAATGAGGAAAAGGGAAAAGGGAAGAAGAAAAAAGAAAAAATAAATGAATTTTAAGTAAGTTTTTCCACTAAATCTGTTTACAAATGTTTTTTATTTATTTAATAAAATATAAATTTTCAGCATTCCATCCCAGTCAACCACAATTGAGGGCAATTTTGTCATTTTAAGAATTTTTTTAACGCTCCTGTTAGAGATAACGGTACGAGGGACTAATTAAACTTCAAATGTTGAAATGAAGGACCACCGTAGGAAATTTTATTAATTGAGTACCTAATCACCAGGAAAGATCAGGGACCAAATTATATATTAATCCTATATGATATAACATAGTTTTGTACTTCCATTCCACTAAAATGAGGTGAAGAGAAATAATTCAGCCATGCAGGTTCCTAGCTGTAACAAGTATCACAGCCAAAGAAAACGAGAGAGGATAGGAATCCCCTCAAACGGCAAAGGCATTCTATAGCCACTACATGAATCTAGTCTTACTCCATAACTATCATAGAGACAGAAGGGAAGGAGCAGTACCTCCAAAACACTCTTTACAAAAGTCCTGTATTTCTCGGGAGCAAGTGATTTAACTGATGCCGAACCACACCTCCGCATCATGATCTCAAGGATGACAGTGACCTGTAGTTGTGACGGATACATCATATAAAACTCTCTCAAGGAAAGGAATGCACAAAAACCTACATCTAAATAGTGTAACCACCAAATGATTATTACATTTAGAAACATGATACACATGCAGACACAACAAAATTTTGCTTCCCCATCTTCAACCATACTGGATATGCCCCCAACCAGGGGAGCACAGGATAGTCACCTCAATATTTGGAGATGCTGACCCTATACATATACTGCCTCCATCTCAAAAAAGTAGTCCTACTTTCATATTTGGTTTGTCCCAAAAACATAGTCTCATTTCTAAAAGGGGAAATAATGTTAGTGCAATTTAAAGGAGGTACAAACAAGTAAAGCTGCAATCTAAAAAGTTTGAATTGTCAAACGGGACTATTTTTTGGAGCAAAGGGAGTATTATCTAGGCACACTAATGCATGTTTAAACCATAAAGGCAGTTAATAGATTAAAGTGAACAGACAAATATTTGAATCCCTTGGTTGTTATCACTCTGAGCCTAGTACTACCAATAATGGCAATGGCCTCACCACTTCTAAGCATATCCCAAAAAATATATACACATATATATACATACCTTTGATCTGAAATGATGTCGAGAGACGCTTGACCAAGGAAGAATTCCATTGAGTATATCAGGGAGAAAATTCAACAGGTCTTTCACTTGAAGGCTCAATACTAATACTTTCATGAATCCTAAAGCAGCCTGTTCAGAGCGTAAAATGTAAGTAATAAACATCCAAGTTAACAGTATAGCATTGACTTTATGTAGAGTAGGGAACACTGACTTTTATAACTTCAATTGCTTTACTGTGCAGCAACTCCAGAACTGATGACACAAGATCAGGCATCAAATGACAAATACCTGAATCATTATATACTACTACAGATAATGCAGAGACTGCTCCACTCTTTATGTGGGGAGAGGAACCAGAGAGATAGCCCATTATCTGAGTTCAACATCACAGTTAAATGATGTTAGAATAAGGCAAATTTTTTAGAACAGAACTTGTACCAAGTACATAGTGACTATGGAACTAGAGAGATAACGCATTGAAGTGAGAACCATAGAATGTAAGAATTTACTTGACCCACCCCACCCCTTCTTTCCCTTTGTCAGATGCTTTTAATATGAGAGAAACCATAGCCATTAGAAACCAAAGAGAGCAACGTAAACCAATATTAGAAACTTTAGAATTCTTCATTAGATTGTTATTCTAACATTCTAATAACTACTTCAGAAGTATTATGAAAAATTTCCTATATAACATCAAGTATTCTATTCCAACCAAGTAAAATCCACATCCATAACAATTAAAACAAGTTACTTAAGATGAGTAAGGGCCTCAGAGAGCCCCATCAGTTTGACAAACATTGATTATCACATTTTAGAAACCATGACCTTCAACATAGGAAAAACTGCAAATAGAAAATGAACAGTGAGGTATAAGATTCTCAATCTACTCACTTGACCCACGCGTCAAGAGGCTATTGTTATTCAACTCTATCTAAGGCCATCCCCTGTATAAAAATAAAAGCTACATGTATTTCTTTACCATGTCCATCCACATTAGTTTGGTGATCTTACTTACAGGTGAGCTGCAGTTGATATTGTTTAAAGTAAGCATCTAGTCTACTTTTTTCATTATGTTCATTCTCAGTTCAGTCCTAAATTCTATAACTTAGCAGGACAACAAAAAGAGATACATTACCATTTCTGCCATGTGTGAACATCAACTAGAGCATAAAATCATCCAGATATAATTAAACTTCGAACAGATAGAAAAGCTAAAAGCAACAGCAGATACATAAAACAGAATAAAGTTCTCACTATGATTCGAGATATGCGCATTGCACAAGAATAGGGACAGGATTTGCTTTAAGACTTTCCAGTGATGGTGGCTAGGAAAAGGCATTCAAGGCAAGGTGAAATTCCTACTTAAAATAAGTTCAGGCCAGTAGATGCAGATAGAATTTACATGCTGCACAAAATAGTTCAGCGAAATCAATAGAATTTTGATCAGTATGTCTTCCAACGTTTTCATTGAAGACATAGCTCTAATTTTGAAACATCCATTAAGAAAAGTTGAGATAAAAAAAAAGGACTTTCCATTGCAGGAGGCTCTAGCCATTGTAGGATCTGGGAAGGGTCAAACATTTATAGCATTATCCTTACAAGAATAGAGGTTGTTTTGATAGGTTGTTCCTATAGCATCCAGGTCATAATGGATAAACCTTCTAGTAAGCCAAGACTAGGACTTTATCCATAATCTAATGTTGAGATTGGAAATAGAAAGTAAAGAACATTTTGTACGGTAGCTATCAGCAATGAATGAATCATTTATGAGCTACTTAAGAAAATTAAAATCCAACAGTGCCACATTAATGCATTACCATGTTGACAAGCTTGTGATAAGGCCCATCAGGAATCGCACGTGAAGACTTTTGCAAGCTAGAGCTTATGCCTAGTATGATATCATAAGCCACCTTCCTACGGTCTTCACCTTTCTCCTTGGCCTGGTAACAAAACAAGCTATTAGAACATAATTTGGTGTGATACAAATAATTAGTGCTAGACCAGGCTCAATAAAGAAGAACAATAAGAAATGTAGTAAATTATTTTACTATTGCTACATCAACCAAAGGCCTCTATTGGACCAGCTAAATTGTTCCCCCTTAGATGGATAGAAACAGACATACTTTTTACATAGGAACAAGCAAAGGAGAAAATCTTCCTAAAATATATTCAGAAAGAGTTAATAATCCTGTAGGTATGGAGGAAGTTCGAGTTTCGCATTTTTAGTTCACTGATGACACTATATTGTTTTTTGTCTCATAGTGTTTCTCAGCATAATAGTTCTCTGAACATCCTCCAAGCTTTGAGTACATTTCTGGTCATAAGATCAAGTTGTCTATGCCAAGCACCATTGGGAACAACATTGGTGCTGATAAACTTCGGGATTTCGCACCTTTAGTATCTTGCCTGTGTTCAAGATTTCCTTCTTATTTTTTTATCGTAGGGCGCCTTCAAGAGCTTATCCAATATCTGTGGTTTTCTAGGATCTGTAGTCGCAAAGCTTCCTAGGGCTAGATGGGTTGAAAGAATTTCTCGCTTTGGTGGGGTTGGGGGAGGGGGCCAAGGGAGATTACTTTAGTCATACTGTCTTTGTTCAATCATATCTGTTCAGGTGGCTTCTATACTTGAGAAGTTGATGATATGTTTCTTAGGGTCTGGGTCATGAGCGAAAGATCATCTGTTAACTGGAACAAATTTGCTTGTCAATTGAGGGGTCTGAGCTGGGGGAACCTGGTCTTTAGAAACATGTCTCCGGTGGTTAAATAATTGTGGTGATTCCGCTTGAAACTCTCTTTTGTATCATGTTATCACAAGCAAGTTTTCTCTCCAAACAAATTGGGAAGGATTCTAATCTTGTGACTGACATCACTTATGTGACTGGTTATCTCTCTGCTTTCAGTTTATTTCATTCCCATGTTTCTGGAAGGTATAGAGAATGCATTGTTTCTGGCAGGTTCTTGGGTAGGAGGCAGCCTGCTTGTGTTTGTTTTCATCAGTCTCTTTGGGTTATCAGCTCAGCATGGTGGCCCAGTCTTGAGAGAAGTGGATTCTCTTTCTTAGATAGAAACGCATCTATTCCAAAATCCCGATAATCGCTAATACAAGTTACTCTCCGTTATCACTCTCCTTGGATTTAGTCCTTCGGAGTGTTTGATTGATCATTCTTGTCTTAGCACAGATGGTTCTTACCAGCCGTGTATACTAACGACTGCAGGCAACATAGGAGGCCTTATAAAGTCTTGGCCACGAATATGTGCCGTGCGCATGCAGGATAGGGTATTGCATTCTCACCTTCTCCTCCACTGTAAGGCTGCTTGGTAATCAACTAATCATAGATAACCCTGTTCATTATTTTCAATGAATCTTTGGTGTATCCTTCTTTATAAAGTATATTTCTTCAGGTGGAGGTTTTGATAAAGGTGGAGAATGGAAGTTGATTTGACTGTCGGATGTTTGCTCTTCTTTGGTATGTTTGGCTGGAGTATGATGAGAGAATTTTCAGAGAAGCCTTCCAACTAAACATGCTTTGGGAGCGTGATGTCTTGCTAACATCTCTTTGGGACCTACACAGCAATGCTATCGCAATTGCTGGAGGACTAGTTCTAACTTCATTGGCCCATTTTGGTTGCTTTCTTTCTTTTCCCCACTTTTGTTGTAAGTAGGGACTTCTTGTCCTCCGTCTCTGTACAAACTCTAAATTATCAAAAAATCTTCTTTCTCCAACAGCAAAAACAACATAAATAATCAACTGCTTCGTCATGAAGTTCACATGCATATACAACAAGCAGGTAGTAGTTATGCTTAAGACTTAAGTGAGAGATATGCTGGCGCAAAAGGCAACCAAACTAAGTTTCTTAACATAGCTCTTACATCTTTTAGTGTCAGTATAATCTCATTCAGTATAAGAAAAGCATGTGAATCTTCCCCATCAGAACTTCTCTGCACAAAGAATAAACAAAAGAGATATCAAGTTAAATTTCTTCTGGAAACTTATAGAGATTGTTGGTGCATGTCTATGACAACCAGTGACTTAACAATAATTTAAGCATAACCCACATATCATAGCTGTTAAGCCTGCATAACTGTAAGACCTGATGTGAGCTGTAATCATATGACTCTTATGACATGGACATTTCCAATTTCAAAATTTTATCCAGCATACTATATATTAGTATTATGTAATACGAACATATAATAGATCTGTAACAACATTCAGTTTTACAAGTCTAATATTGAAGGAAAGGTATCATGTTGCATCCCCTAGACTACTTTCTTTATACTTTGTGTCACTTCCTAGAATACTTTCAAAACAAAGAGTCACCTGCAGGAAGCATATAAGTGTTATGAATGGTGATGAAAAATATTATCCTCAAGTATTGCAACCAATTATCTTATTGGCATTAGAAGATTATATACTCTCACCACTCCAGAAGAAAAACAAAAACCCCACGGCCCCCACATTTCTTTTCGGTCCCTATCAATGAAATTACATTTCCATAGTTGGGCCACAAAAATCAATTTTCTTCCAAATCCACCTTAAAATGTCAATTACTACATATTTACTGGCTCACAATTTTATTCTCACTTTCAATCGGGAATAGGTTTAAATCCTGTGTAATTGTTTTCGGAAGACCCGTGATTTCTCTCTACAGAAAGAATACAGTTTCTTTCGGTGCAGAAAGAGATTAGCTATATGAAAAAATATGACAGGGTTTGGAAGCCCAAGCCGAAGTCCGTGGATCATGTGCAATGGAACAAGTCCTTTGGGTCCAAGGGTAAGTTTCCTTGTTAATTTTAGATTAGAACTTCCTTCATCCCAAATTGAGTGTCGCTTTTTGAAATTTTTTTATCCCAAAATGAGTCCCTTCTTATATGAAGTCGCTAAATTACCTTTGCTATCTATCATGTGATCATGTCCCAGTATGCTTGCAATACAATAGTGTGGAAACTAAGGGAATTTATTTATATGTACTACTAAAACGACCTAAAAGTCTAACTTCTTTAAATTTTGCAAAAAACTAAAAAGGGACACTCGTTTTGGATGGAGGGATGTTATTTAAATATTCGTGAAGGTTATTTTAATCTTTTAGGAGTTTTTATCTAGAATACTCCTTGTAGTATTAGGAGAAACAACAATAGACTATAAATAAAGGTTGCAGGCTTTTGTGATAATCAAAATTGGGTTTTAGAGATTAAAGCTTGTGAGCATGTGTGTGCTTCTATCTGTTAACAAGAGGATGCATCTGCTATCAATCCATTGCGAGGGTAGGCTTCCCCCTCTTGTTCTATAATCTGATTCTAATCCCACCCCTATTCCCATCTAGTTGTCCTTGGACACAAAGGACTTGTTGCGTTGCAAACGACCCACTGACTTTGACTTGGTGCAAACCCTGTCATACTTATCCATATAGCTAATATGTGCTCTGCATCTTACACATGAATATTGTCCCTAACTCTATTTGTTCTCCCAAATCAACAGCTCTCTGAACCATCTGAATCCACTCACAATTTTACCTCCACATTCAATCAAACCAAATTTTCTCACTATTGATCGAAGCAATCACTAGACCAAGAATCAAACAACAGATACGCTCAGTCATAAGTTAACCATGATGCTCAAATTGTGCATAGAAAGACAGCTCAAATTTCCCCTTGTTTCAGTATTGATTTTGTCACTGGCCATATTTGTTGGGTTTATACTGCTTTACACCTACACCGCTGTAACCACCAGCCTTCACAACACAGGCTGTCGGCGTCTCCGGATGATAGAATGAGTAGAGAGCGTGGAAGCAACCTAAAGTAAACTATGAAATTTACCACATGCAGTGGCTATACAAACGTCAGATTATCTCTCACCCACCCCCGCAGAAGAAACGCCATGAGAGGTCTTGTCAAAGTAATTGGGGAGCTATTGTTCCTTGACTTGATCTTTCATGCAGTTTTTCTTTCTTCTTATGGTTCGACTTCTCTTTTGCGGACTTCTTGTCCATCTTGTTTTTACATTCTCTTTCCTTATAGATTACACCGTTTGCTCCACTATCAGGCCCCTATTTGAAAAGTCAAATATTTAAGAATTATGAAGAAAATCTTTGCAGTTTCCAAGTTGTTTTGTTTCATATATGAGGGGTAAAGTCAGAACATCTTGCAACCCCAATTCACAACAGGACTCTTTGAGTGGAACTACCCAAAAGATAAGAGTACTCTTGAACAAAACAGAGACGGTGGCTTCTTGTTTAGAACAAATTGCAATCGGAATTTTAACAACGGGACACTTTGAGTGGAACTACCCAATAGAAAGGTAAGACTCTTAAATGGAACAGAGACAGAAGCTTATTGTTCAAAAAAATAAAAAATAGAAGTCCTGGCGAAATTACATTAAATGAGAGATATCCACACAGGAATTTAATTAGATTTTCTATCATTTTTAAACAGAGAGAAGTATCGGACCTCTATTGAGTGAAGCAACAATGCTTTAAAGCAAGCAAAACGACATGTAAGCGCCACGATATCTAGAGGAGGCTTCAGACCAAGTAATAAATCCATCAGCTCATCAAACTTTGAAGAACAAAACCAAGAAGATTCCTGAACCACATCAGTAAGGAAACAAAAATGTGTTAGTCTCTTGCATTAATATACATCGAGAAATAAGAAATTACAAATACCAACCTCTAAAACTTTGTTAAGAGTGAGGTATGCTTCTTTCTCTAGGATCTCATCAGCTTCCTAGTTGAATGAACGCCAGAAATTTTGTGTTAGCCTATAATTACTGATTCTACAAGCCCCAACTTCCAGGGTACTTGAAAAAATGTGCAAAAAATGAGCCATCTTATACCTGCAAACTCTGCTTAATAAGGTTGAAGATTAGATCAATTAGATCGTTGCTGGCTGACCCGACAATAGCAGATGCGAGCTCAAGTATCAGACACCTGAAAAATCAGTTTTAATACTCTGGAATAATGCGTTTCAGGGTAAAACATTTAATAATAATAAAAATAAAAAACATGTGCCAACACTATTTTACCAAGTGCCTCTATATGCGTCATTGCTTTTTATATAGCCCCTATTGCCTAATGGAGAGATGACAGACCTAACAGATATTTATATCACTAAGCCCTCACTAAAATGTTTGGTTAATAACCCAGTTATCCCCATCTAACCCATTAACCCCCCATCATCACTGGCTGGTTCAACTATGGAATATGCAAGCTCAAGCATCAGACACTGAACAAATCAGAGTATTGTATTAATACATTTTAGGGAAAAAAAAAAAAAGTGCCAACACCCTTTTTCCAAGTGCCTCAATATGCTTCATTGTTTTTTAAATAGCCCCTATGACGGAGATATTTAACTAACCTATTTGCCCTCGCTAAAATGGTTGATCTGTAACACTGTTACCACCATCTAACTCATTAACCCCCCATCATTGCACTTGCTCTCTCTCCCAATTTCAACTTCTCTCACAATCTCCGCAACCCAATCAACACCTACTCATAATGCGACTGACAAGCTATTAGTCACCGCTGGAGAGACCTCAAGTCAGCAACTCCAGCACACCAATCTCCTTGTGAAACCGACACCATACCCGGCTCAACATGAAACCAAAACTGTATTCACCACATTGTTGGGACCCTATCTAAAAGCTTAACAGTATGATACATGGATAAGAAAGACTCGTACTAAGGGGGGCAAGATATAATTTGTAGCTGCTTTGAGAAACACAAAGTTCCACACTCCTACCTCTTTGCATCTTTTTCTGTTGAGGATGAATGTTTTGCTGTATCAAGCGAAGCATCCAGCTTTCCACATTCAGCAACATCATTGAAGAGTTCAAATCTTTCAAGAGATGAAATTAGAATCCTTTTGGCTACTGAAGAATCGGTGATCGATACCAGGCATGCAATTGTATCCTAAAATTGAAATACAAAAGTAAATGAGTAAAATGCAAACAACAATTTACATCACAATTCCAGTTACAATCTCTACAGTCCTTGGCAATGTTGCTAGCAAACTGGGTATTGCCATGATAAAATTTGGATATTAAGATGACTGTAATTTTATATTTCTCTTTGATCAGAAAAAGAAAATTAGAATGAAGTACAATAAGACGAGAAGTCCATCAAATCAAACAGAGAGAACAAAACCAAGAACATGAAAATTAAAAAAGAGCCTGCCAATCCCACTGAATCAATGAACTTGAAACCCCTCAAAAAGCTCCCCTTGCCAATGCCCATAGAGAAGCCAATGGACAATTCGATCCCACAAAAGCACCAGAGAAAAAGCATGATACATGACACCACCTCTCAGGTCCCCCAGACCGATTCTACCATAGAGGCCAACAATAGAAAACAAATCCTTCCCGAACACAACTTACAACTTTCATCGTACTGTGCTCTCCAAAGAGCTTTCTTTCATTCCAAATTCACAAAAGGAAGTATAACCCACAACAAGCTAGCATCTTCATCTACCCCAAAGCCTTTGACATGCATCTGAAGAAAGGAGGAAATAGAAGCATGACTGACCAAGTCTCCCCAGAAACTCCAAAAAGGCAATTCTAAAGGAAACGTAGACGCACAATTAAGAAACAAATGGCCAGATTTTGAGGAGTTTTTACACAACACACAACACTGGAGAAATCCTCTAACAGGGCCTACGCGCTTGCAATAAATCATTAGAGCTTGTTATGAACCAGCGACCAAAAGGAAAAGCCTAATTTTAAAAGGGACGCGAGCTTTCCAAATAAAGGAAGAAAGAGGGAACGGAGTCAGATTAGGAGAATGAATCAAGTATGATAAAAAGGAACAACATGAATATAACCCAAAACCCTCCAAAACCCTGGAGGACCATGAGAGATCCGCACTCATGAGAGGATATCCAAAAGAATGAGAACCTCTACAGCCTCCCAATCATTAAAGGTCATAAAACAAGTGAAAGTTTCAAGAAGGCACCACATACCCTTCCCCTGAAAGAACTCAGCAATAGGAGCATATGAAGATTCGAAAAAGACGATGAAACACAGACTTCAACAAACTCCCTCCCCCCACCCCCCAACCCACAAACACACCAATAATTGAATACACATTCTTGAATAGTGATATAAGCATGTCACCAATACTAATAGCAATAAAATACAGTGGTCCTATGGGATGATAAAGTTAATCTGAATAAGCAACATAATAAGGCTACAATTATTTGCAAAAGGTGTGGATAAATTCATAAAGACGGGGAAAATACATAGCATAATATAAATATACATATAATATATATATATATATATATATATAGATAAAAGAAGAATATATTAGATCAAGCAAAAGGAGATACAAAACAGAGAACAAAACATCCATTTTTCATTTGAGTAGAATGGGCTTTGGGGAAAAATGGAGGAATTGGATCAGCTTTTGCATATTAATGGCGAACCAGCGGGATTTTTTCCAAGTTCGAGAGGGCTTCGTCAAGGGGATCCACTCTCTCCCTTCCTCTTCATTGTAGTAATGGAAGCTCTAAGTCGGATCCTAGACAACGCAGTGGCAGGTGGTTCCATAAAGGGGTTCAAAGTGGATAGTACTACGCCTTCCGGGCTGATGATATCACATCTTCTTTTTGCGGATGACACCTTGGTTTTTTGCGAGGTCCAGAGGGCTCAATTGGGGTACTTGCGTTTGGTCCTGATCTTTTTCCAAGCAGCTTCTGTATTAAAAATTAATATTTCTAAATACGAGATTATTTCGGTGGATCTAGTGGACAACTTGGAATCTGACTTCGTTTTTTGGGTGCAAGGCAGCTTTCCTTCCTTCGTCTTATTTGGGCCTTTCACTGGGCTCGCCTTTTAAGAATATTGCTATGTGGAATCCGGTTATTGAAAGGGTTGAGAGAAGATTAGCGGGGTGGAAGAGGCAGTTTTTGTCTAAAGGTGGGAGGCTGACTTTGATTAAGAGTGTCTTGAGCAATCTCCTCACTTACTATTTGTCCTTATTTTTTATCCAGTTTCCGTGGCGAAGCGAATTGAGAAATTAGAGCAGGATTTCTTATGGGAAGGATGCGGGGAAGAGAGGAAATACCACTTAGTAAAGTGGGACACGGTTTGCTCTAGTATTCGGGAAGGAGGGCTTGAAATAAAAAAAATTAGAACCTTCAATTGTGCGTTGTTGGGCAAATGATTGTGGAGGTATCTCAATGAAAGAAAGTCCTTGTGGAGGTTAGTAGTGGTTGGCAAGTACGGAGAGCGGAGTCATCATTGGTTTCCCAAAGAGATCTCCACTTCTCATGGATCGAGTGTGTGGAAGAGCATTAGGGGAGGTTGGGTCCATCTCAAAAGATTTATTTCCTTCAAGATTGGTAATGGTCGTCATGTGAGTTTCTGGAAGGATAAGTGGTGTGGAGAATCAGAGCTGCAAAGATTGTTCCCAAGGTTATTCGATATTGTAGTTAATCAGAAAGGATGCTTCGGTGAGTTCGGTCCTCGAAATTAAGGATGGCAAGATTTGCTGGAATCCTCTTTTCTGTAGAGACTTGCAAGACTGGGAGTTAGGAGAGATTACTCAATTTTTTGATCTGTTATATGCCTTCAAGGGCAATGGTATGAGAGAAGATTAAGTGACTTGGGGAGGGACAACTAGCAGGAAATTCTCGGTGAAATCCCCTTATTTGAAGATGGAAGGTCCTGCGGTAAACTCCTTTCCTTGGAAGGAAATTTGGAAATCGAAGGCCCCCTTCAGGGTTGCTTTTTTTGCTTGGAAGGCTACAAGGGAAGCTATATTAACTGGTGACAACTTGAGAGCCCGAAAGAGAATTCACATAAACTAGTGTTACATGTGTGAAAACGAGGAGGAGACTGTGAATCATCCTCTTTTGCACTGCCCCTTGGCCAGGGAGGTTTGGAGTTATTTGTTTCTCTTAGTGGGGGTATCGTGGGTGATGCGTAGGACAGTTGCTGAGATGTTTAAAGGGTGGTCTTTGTAGAAGAAATGAAGAAAGAATAGTTTTTGGGATGCTGCTCCGTTGGCAGTGCTTGCAGAGTTTTTGGGATGCTGCTCCGTTGGCAGTGCTTGCAGATTTGGAAGGAAAGCAATAGCAGGGTTTTCAACAACGTTGAATCCAATATCGCTTGCATCAAGGAGAAGGTTTTGTGGACCCTTGGCTTTTGGTGCACGGAGGGAGATTCAAGCTTAGGGGATTCTTTTGTAGAGATCATGGAAAATTTTTCTGTTAATAATTCTTTTGTCTAGTATGCTTTCTGTGTACAAAGGACGCGTCACCTGTTTTGAAGCGTTGTTTTTATTCCATCATTATTACTTGTCAATAAATATACAAAAGAAGAAGAAAAAGAGAAAGCTAGCAAAACACTAATGAAGAACCGCCCTCCAGTCTCTTGAAAAATCTGCAATACACTCAAAGGAAAAATTAGCATCATATTATGACACTCAAAATGGAATATAGCATGTAAAGGGCATAGGGAGAAGGTAGAAAGACCGGTCAAAAGATTTTATTCGCGGTTTTGAGGTTGGTCGAGTTAATGAGGAGGTAATCATGGTGTCTCATCTTTTGTTTGCGAATGATACTCATGTTTTTTGAGGGCAGAGCACTCTCAGTTCGGTTACCTCCGACCAGCTTTGCTGTTTTTTCACGCAGCTTCGGGGCTTAGAATTGATATCTCTAAAAGCGAAATTCTTCAGTAGGTGAGGTGGAAAATGTTGGGGTGTTGGCTTCCTTTTTTGAGAGCAACGTTGCAAACCTTCCGTTCTCCTATCTCACTTTGACAATTGGTACTCCATACAAGAGTAAAGAAACGTGGAACCAAAGAGGGGAGGCTTGTGCTATAGTTAGAAATACTTTGTATGTCTACTTATTTTTTGTCGCTTGTTGTCATTCCCGTCTCTGTTTGGAACAGGTTAGAAAAGCTGGAAAGAGATTTTCTGTGGGAAGTAGATGGAACGTAAATATCATTTGGTTAAGTGGGAAAAGGTTTGTACCAATGTGAAGCAGGGAGGCTTAGGGGTTAAGAATCTCAAGGTCTTCGATGCCACATTGTTAGGGAAGTGGTTGTGGAGATTTCTTATAAATAAGAATGACTTTTGGAGGAAACTGGTGGTAAGTATGGTGCAGGGGATCACATGTGGTCTCGTAACGCTATGTCTTCTCCCTATGGGTTGGTGGTTTGGAAAGGTATTAGAGGTGGTTGGACCTCGGCGGCTTGGAAAGGTATTGGAGGTGGTTGGACCTCGTTTGAGCGTTACATATGTTTTGAGATTGGGGATGGATCTACAGTTAAATTTTGGTCACATAAATGGTGCGATGGTGCAATTTGTGGAGGTTGTTTCCTAGCCTCTACAATGTTGCGTCGGACAAGGAGGGCTTAGTAAGCAAGGTTTTGTCTATGGAAGATGGTAGGGTGTCGTGGAGTCCCACTTTTCGCAAAAATTTCCAAGATTGGGAGCTAGATTATGCTTTGGATTTTTTGGAGAAATTGTAGTCTCAGAGGGTTGGGCTTTCAGAAGACAGGGTGCGTTGGGAGGGAACTAAGGATGGCATTTTTTCAGTCAGGTTGTTCTAAGTTATTCTGCTTATGGGTGAAAGATCTCATTTTCCGTGGAGGTCAGTGTGGTGGACTCTTAACTCCTACAAAAGAAGGCATTTTTTGTGTGGGAAGTGGTGAATGAAGCCATTCTAACAGGAGATAATCTGCGGAGAAGGCACAAGATTTACATTAATTGGTGCTTCATGTCTAAAAATAGTGGAGAGAGTGTAAATCATTTGTTGTTGCATTGACCCGTGGCGATGGAGTTATGGGGTTTAATTCTTCGCCTTTTTAATCTTTCATGGGTTATGCCGAATACAGTTAAAGAGCTCTCCCTAAGCTGGTCTTTTTTCAAGCGTAAGAGGAATTTCACTTTGGAGGCTGTGCCTTTGGGAATTTGCTGGACTCTATGGAGGGAGATAAATAGTAGGGCTATCGACAATGAGGAAGGGTCTATCTTTTGCTTAAAAAATACCCTTCTCCGTACCTTATACTTTTGGTGTTTAGAGACAGTCATATCTTCTTCTCTTCCTTCGAATTCATTTGTAGATTATGTAAATAGTTTCTCCATAGCGAGCAAACTCTTTTGGTAGAGTATATTTCTAGTGTACACCGGACGCGTCGCTCATTTTATATATACCTTATTTATCAAAAAAAAAAAAAGAATTAATGGGCGTAAAAGGAGGTACAGAAGTGGATAAGATATTTACCTTGCAGAAAACTGAAAAATAAGTCGTGTATGATCTCCAAAACAAATAAAAGGCACCAGTATTGCCTCCGTATAAATAAATAAATAAAGCAAAAGGAAAAGAACTCTACAGTGCATTTATTTCTGTGTTGAAAATAATCTAGAGAGTATAACATTGCAATCCTATAACACAGATTGACTGACAACCACATTAAAGTCATGAGTCATTATAACTTTTGCACGAAAGAAAGAAGAAATTTTCTAATCCATTACTTTGATCTATTTTCAGAATATGGTTTACATCAAAATAACAGGGCCTCAAGTTTAAATGTAAGCAAATAGAAATACTTTCCAGAGTCAAGAGAAATCAAAAGAGGGCAAGTCTTCAGAATCACCCATTTCAAAGAAATAAATTTACTAATCAAAGTTAGGATGCAAAACCTTTAGATACGTGCGCTGCTCAGGTGAAGACTCAAATAAAACATCTGTTAAAGCCTGAAGCAACTCCTCGGAACATGATGACAATGCCTTTATGTTTCTGGTAGCAGCTTTTTGCGAATAAGAAGGTTTACTTTTGACCTTCTCTGCAGAATCTTTTCCGTCACTCGTCATTGGATGTTTGGAAACCTCCGCAACACCCTGATCAGAATTAACTACACTTTTGTTTTCAATCACAAGTTCCTACAGAATAAGAACCAACATAGTTAACCATAAGTCAAGGAAAATCACTAGGTAAAAATTTTCAAAAGGAAGATATATAACCTGCAATGCAACGGCAACATTTTCAATCATAAAGGAGTCCTTTTTGAGCAGTGGAATGAGAAGTTTGGCCAAAGATCCAAAATTCTTGTGAGTGTCTGTTGGATGGCGACAAAAGGCAGGTAATAATTCCCAACAGCCTTGGGCACGAGCCTGCAGATCTTGTGCATTTACCGACTTTTTAACTGGCAAAGAAGAGAAATTTAATCCCAGATACATAGGTATAAAGTCTCAGGTGACATCATGGTTAAATTACAAGCTACATTAAATATAACCCTAATTTGGTTAATGGAATTCAAACCAATTCAAGTTTCCTGTTTAATTACCACAGAAAATTGAATCAAAGAAAAGTGGGAGGGAAAGCAATACAAAACAAATAACATTTTACTTCATTAACCTTCTGTCACTGACACCTCACAATATACTAAATAGGTTTCAGTCTTAAATCCTATCTTAGAACTAGAAAAGGTGATAAATATACAGTTCCTTTTTCCTTTCCCATCTCTTTCTCCTTTCCTTCCATTAACAAATATAGTGCAAATAAATTAATTAATATATATAACCAAAGATAGAACGATAAAATTATCCATAGCTTAACCTCTTCGAGGTAGCAGAAAATCAATAGAAACATCATATCAAATCACTAAATAAGTTACCCAACACCATAGTAAAGAACGTTTTCTATATTCAAGCAGGTACCTTTTTTATTGGCCCGTTGAAAGGATTCTGCCAGTGGCACAATATGCTCCATAAAGAACCCCAAGGATGCTCCAACAATATAATTCTTCAAAATAGGTACCAACCAAATGTTTGAAAAAGTCATGTCTTTGGCATTAAACGAGAGAGGTAGTATCGAAAGCAATTTCTCTGCCCCCATAGCAATTATGGCAGAGCCAATACACTCCTGGAGCTGTAATTCATCAAAACAAATACATGCAATCCATTATATCATTGAAACAGAAGAAAACATTAGATCAATGAACTTTTTTAGATAAAATAAGAATATATGTTTACGGGAAAAAAAATGTTCATGAAAGAGGACAAGCTGTCCACCAAAAGAAAAGAAAGGAAAATATAACAAGGATGATAGAAGAAACAACCAAAAACATGAACAAAACTACCTACATAATAAATTGATACAACCCATAAACCACATATATACCTACATACACGAAATCATGAAACTATTACATCCACGTGACGAATAAGACCTAAGATAGATGTTAAGCCAAAACAAGAAAAAACCCTCACAAAGAGAAGGGCATGTGTTTGACTCCTCAATATCCCCACTCTTTTTTTTTTTTGATAAGTAAAATATTATAAAAACACGCGTCAAAACAGGTGACGCATCCTATGTATACAGGGAGTATATCTAACAAAAGCTTTACAAAAATAAATACTATCCATAGAGACTATGGGTGAAGCCCCAACTCTCGATTCCTTCTCCAAGCACCAAAAAACAAAGGTCTGAATAATCCTCTCCTTCAAACATGCAGTGTCTAGCTCTACATTCTCGAAAACCCTACGGTTCCTTTCCTTCCAAATGCACCAACAAATAGCCAATGGAGCAGAATCCCAAATGGCATTCCTCCTTTTGCGTTTATACAAATCCGCAACAGACGTCGGCATAACCCAAGATATACCAAAAAGATGGAAGAGGAAATTCCACAACTCCCAAGCCACAGGACAGTGTAAGAGGAGATGGTTAACGCTCTCTTCATTCCTTTTACACATGAATCCTCTTCCTAAATCCTCTTCCTAGCTCTCAAATTGTCTCCCGTAAGGATAGCCTCCAAAGAAGCCTCCGTCGTTATTAAAGGCAGAAGGCGAGAGGTACTTTTTTAAGGTGAAAGGCGTGGGGAGAGGTGGGCGACCAAAAGGCGATAATTAGGGAAAATAGTATATATATATATATATATGTGTGTGTGTGTGTGTATTTATTTATTTTATTGTAACAAATTTCAAAGCATGTTATAAATGAAAATAATATATGAAATTAAATTCACATATAGCAACAAGTCAACAAACAAATTCAACATTAAACAAAACAGTAGCGTGGTAAACAAAAAAAAAATAGAGTACATAACATTAAAAAAAAAACCTCCAAACCCTGAATTTAAAAATAAAATAAAAAAACAGTTGAAATGTCCAACAAAAAGAAACAAAGTGTGTTTGTTTTTAGCCCAAGAGAAAAATAGAAAAAGAAAAGATAAAGAAGAGGCGAGATACGCAGACAGAAACCAAAATGGAAAAAAAAAAAAAAAACTAGAAATATAAAAAACAATTTAAATCTATAAAACTCTGATAATAGGAAAAGGAAAAAGAAAAAGAGGAAGAAAAAGATAAAGAAAAAGAAAAGAGACTAGCGATAGAGAGACAGTAGCAGTACCTATTCGTTGTCGCGTGACTCGCGTCGGACTCCAGGTCGGTGCTGGACGTCGTCGCACGAGTAGTCACTACAGGTCGTCGTTGCACAAGGATGGTCTCGTGCCTCGCTAGGGTTTGTTCTCAGGTTCGTTTCTTTTCCCGTATGCGTCGAGTGAGAAAGATCGAGTCAGAAAAAGGGTTTTTAATTTTGTTTTACTTTCCTTAGACCGTGTCGTTTTGTTAAAAAAAAACAACTCATTTAGGTCATGTCGAGAAGGCGACATCTTATCACGCCTTTCCGCCTTTCACCCGGTCAAGGGAGGCGAACGCCTCGACCTCGCCTTCATGAATCCGCCTGGCCTGGGCATCTTTGGGGCGGCAAACCCTCGCCTGGCGCCTCGCCTCGGGCGGTCAAGGCGAGCGCCTTTAATAACTATGCTCAACAGTTCCTAAAAACATCTTTGCAGAAAAGTAGTACAGATATTACCTTGTCAGCATCATCTCCATTTGAATATTGGGGAAGGGTTCCACGTGCTTAAACCTTCATCACATGCTTCTTAAAGACTCAGAATCAGCAGCTTCTATTTTGTCACATTCATCATATTCATATTTTTGTTCTCAGTGATTCGTGTTTACTTGAAGCTCGCCATAAACAGGGCATCCATGTTGTCGGAACATGACCCCATATGGAATGTCTTTATGGGATTTTTTCACCAAAGTCTCCTTCCGGCACATCTTTCTGTGCTAAGATTTTCTCCTGGCTCACAACCATTACCCTTTGTAAGTTGCACTCTTACAATAGGGCAGCCATTTGATAAGTTAGATCCACCAAAATCTTCTCTCATTATCTGGGTTAGACATCCTCTTCTCATTATTTCTTTATTTTTTTTTTGGATAAGGAAAGAGATATAATAGATTAAAAAGAGCGAAAAAACTAAAGGACGGAAGAGAAGTTCATCAAAACAAAAGAAGGATACAAGGAGAGCAAGTAAAATGAAGCGCATTCCAGTCCCACACTGAATCCTATGAAAAGCACTCCTAGCTAAAGCCCAAAGAGAAGCCATAAAAGTCGATCCATCCCACAAAAGCTTCAAAGATAAGGATTAATCTCTGAAAATTCTAGAATTCCCGCTCCGTCCACAAGCGCCAAAACATAGCAAACACCCTGCACTCTCCCCATCTTTCACCAAACCTCGAACACCCATCTGGAGAAGAGAAGTGATAGACTGGGGCCTTACCCCAGGCTTCACAAAACACCCCAAATAATTGATTCCATGAATATCTAGCACCATTACATTGAAGAAACAAAAGACCGTGAGACTCTGCTGCAGACTTGCACATCACACACCAATCTGGGGAAATCCACATATTAGGCGTACGCTTTTGTGGCATATCATTAGTATTAAGTTTATTAAGAACCAAAGACCACACAAAAGCTCTAATTTTCAAGGGGCCACCAGCCTTCCAAACAAATGAAGACAAGGAAAACGGAGAAGGTTCAGGGGATTGAATCAAGGGCGAGAGGAAAGAACAGGAAGACTAAAGTCCAGACTCTCCAAAACCCAGACCCGAGATTCGGGAACGCACCCAAGATAGTGAACCTATAAAAACGAGGACCTCATCTGCCTCCCGATCAGTAAGGTGGTGAAAAAAATGGAAATCCCAAGAACGGCCTCCAGCCCGTTCTCCAATTAAAAATCTGAAATAGGAGTCAAATGATCAGACGAGACAAAACAAACGCGGAAAGAAATTTTAAGGGAGGTATCACCACAAAAACATCCACGTCCTCTTCTCATATGAACTTACAGAACTTTCTCTTAAACCAAAAATAATGCATTGACAAAATAAAAAGGAAGCAATATTGCAGATGGGCAATAGAGAAACCAAGAGAAGTAGATTAATCACCGAATCACAAAAAGCAATAGCAAAAGAATAAGAGAAAGCCCTCAACAAATCCCATAACAAACTACTGAACCTAAAACCCTAGTCTGTCATTCTCATAACCCCCAAGTAAGCCGATACTGTAGCGTCCTGAAATACTCTCCTAACGTGCCTAAAAATTTCCCAACCCCTAACCATTTAGCGACCCTAAAACATAAAAACCTGACTTTTAAGACTACGCGAACTAATTACAAGTAAATAGCTAGCCCTATTTCCAAGTGATTCTGCTTTTGCACTGCATCATGTTCTCCGATGATTCAGATGATACCTATAGCAGGACAAATCTTATCCAAGGCCAAAGAATACTGATGGCCGTGCAACAAAAAAGGAAAGACGAGACACTGACAACTCAAAAACTCCTCACTAGATGATGGGAGCCCATAGAAAAATCCTCTGTTTTGACTTCTGTAAGGACCTCAAAGTTAGATTGTTTTTGAGAACTCCATTTACGGATTCCACTGAAACGATAATCAGACGGCATAATCAGATAAAACCTCAAGTTATGCATAACCAGACTATGAATTGCCATGTAAGAACTAACACCAAAGGTGAAAACAAGCTATAAACAGACTTGTCATCATATCTACATCCTCCGTATATATTAGGGCCATGTACATACCAGCTAAAACCCTGCATAGTTATAAGTACCATTATAAAGGTAAACAAGAACTTTCATTGACCAAGGAACAAGCAGAAATTTATAAACTACCCTACAGATGTATGAACTCCTGTTTCATGAAGAACATGGCTAGTGAACCCAAAGGATATTGTCAAACAGCTGGCAAGGGTATTGCCTAGCAACTACACAAGAGCATCAGCTCTTCATCATCCTTTTCACTGCCACCAGCATATTAGTATGGGAAACACAAAGTGCATACAAGAACAAGCTCATATCAGCAATACTTTAGTTTAACAGAAACAGAAAGAAGAAGAAGAAAAATGAAAGAAAAGAAAAGTCAATGCGACAGGATATCATGCAAAGCAAGACTAGAAATCTAGGCTGTTGATCATCTTAAAAAGAAAGAAAAAAAGAAAATCACTAGACTCAAATTCAACAAAGCTCTCCGCATACTCCATAATCCATATTTGACTCCTGACTTTTATATCCACAAACAAGAGAGAATTTAGTTAACGCTTACATGTTTTACGTCAGAAGTAGCCCCAGAAGCAACCGTCATAAAATTGGCAAGCTTGGCTACTATCCCTTTCATGTAGATATATGAGGTCTCACCTACAACCAGAAAGAAAATCAATAGAATTATACAATGCAAGCATGTGCTAAGAACAGAAATCAAAATAAAGTAAAAGTAAATGATGGCATATGATTCCACAAGGCATTAAAACATAGGTAAGGTAATCTGGAGAATTAGAATTTGAATTGGCACTATAGAGGAATCTTGAGATGATTCAAATGCTGTCTGAGCATTGCAAGCGTCTAAAAAGGAAGGGAAAGAACAGAAAATGATAGTGAAGCCAAGTATGAAGATATGCACTAAAACATACATGCCAGATCCATATCAGCTAGCGATTCACTTTAATGATTTACAGTACCCGTGGAAAAGTTGTCAAGCAATAGAAACAGAATTTTTCTATGTACTGGGAATGTGAATGTACCAAGTCTTAATCATCCAAATCAAGATGCCTTCATCCGCTTTAAAATATCAACTAGAAATGCAAAACAGATATACAAGCAACCAAAGAAAACCAAGAACAAAAAATTTTAGACCAAACAACCAGCATGCCAAACTTATGTAATCATAAGAGACATAGAATGTACTAGCATAGCACTTGACCAATCCGCGAAAAGGGGGGCTGGGGTGGGGCAGGGTTGGGGGGTGGGTGTGAATTGCTCAAAACAACCACACTTGTATATTTATGAATTTACCCCATCCAGCACAGGGTACATGAATGCCACAGAACTTCCACCAAACATGAGATTAGTTGTCTTGATAAAGGTATCAGAATATCTCGCATCTGGGCCACACATAAACAATCTAAAAAAAAACAAAATCTGGTTTGTATTGAGTTATTCTTGAGCTCAGATTTTATGCGTTACTACATACATAGGAAGAATATGATCATATGAGTAGCTATTACAGCAAAACGATGTGCTCATTTGAGCTCCAAAACCACCCCTCCTAATTTTATTAGAACTTAGTATTTAAATTAAAATGTTATGTGTCAGCATATCAGTCATTAACTCAATAGTTAATCTTAAATTATCTCATACGAATTACAGGTATTCTTATAGTATGTTATTGTAACAAATAGGACTAACTTTAACCCAAAAAAAAATTGGACTAGCGCCAAAATCAAACATCCTACTCCGATAAAGCTCCACTTTTACACGACCTATTTTTTTAAGCATTTTACCATAGATGGAAGGTGCTTTTTTGATAGAAAAAGATTTTATGGATGACACTGAAAAGGTTACAAGAAAAGAGAAGTCCATCCAAAGTCAAAATACAGCAGCACCTAATAAAAAAACCCTACGTTATCACAGCAGCCCAATCCCATTGTAAATCTGAAACAGGCACTCCTCGGAAGGCTCCCCCAGCCAAAGCCCATAAGATGCATGAAAACGACTCTATCCCAGAGCATTGACCAAGAAATCTATTTGTAACTGCAAAATTCTGCAATTCCATTCAGCCCAGACACACCAGAGAACCACAAACCACCGCACTGCCACAACAACTTGCGTCTCTTCCCTTCCAAAACCTTTCGCTTGCACCTGAAGAAAAGGGGCAGTAGATTTAGGACTGACCCAAGCTTCCCCAACACCCCGAACATGTTATTCCAAAGAAACTAGAGATCCCCACATTTAAGGAAGAATTAGTGATCATAAGATTTATAGGGTCAACAGACTTGCAAGAGAGAGTTAGTATTTAGCATATTAAGACACAGGGTCCAAGCAAAGGCTCTAATTTTGAAAGGAATATGAGCTTTCCATTCGACCAAAGAAAGCAAAAAAAGTATTGGGTTAGGTGAACAAATCAAACGGGATGAGAAGGAGCGACACGAGAATAAACTATAGCTCTCCAAGGCACAAGATCGAGAATCAAAACAAGAAGTTGCTCAGCCTCCCTATCATGAAGATAAAGAAAAAAGTGAAAATTCCAAGAAAGGGAAACCACTCCCAGCAAGAAAAGCAGAGAAAGGGACCATGTGCAAAGAAGAAAGATGATATAGACGAAGAAAAACAATACACAAAGGAGCACTCGTCCATGTATCCTCCCAAAAGGCAAAAACGGATGTTCTGACCATTACCAACTCTTAAACAAGTAAACGGGAGGAACAACTAATAACAAAGATGAATGAACTTCCGAGGGTGGGTTGTACAACTGAATGCCTGATGCTAGCATCCCTCCCATTAGGATGCATGCCAAACTTCCTCTTGATCACTTAATGCAAACTAGCATGTGGCTCACGAGGAAAACGTCAGAGCCATCCATTGAAGGTACATTTGAATTATCACTATTACAACTTAACCTACTCAGTTACAAATAAAGGATGGAATGCTGAAAATTTATATTTTATTAAATATATAAAAAAACATTTGTAAATGAATTTAGTGGAGAAACTACTTAAAATTCATTTATTTTTTCTTTCTTTCTTTTTCTTCTTCCCTTTCCCTTTTCCCCCCTATTTTCCATTTTCTCTATTTTGTCCCCATCTTCACAAACCATTCCCTCCATCATGGAAGCCCTTCCCTTCATATTCCAACCATGGCTGCCACATCTACCAATAAAACTGCTTCTGCAGATCTCTGAAGTAAATACAGGCGGAAACTGAGTATTTTCATTGGCGCTGCTCCTCCCCGAGTCTTCCCCGTCTCCAGCACTTCAATCTCCATCGCCCCATAGTCTGTCTCCTTTTATCGCCATCAGTTCTCCACCCACGCCTTTTCCTTCAGATCTTCCTCCACTTTGTATCCAAAATTGTCTCCCAATCTACCCATGGTGACAGCGACGTCAAACTCACTCTCCTACTCCTGCACAGGTCACTGAGTATGAGCCGTCAAACATTAAGCAGTTTCATTTGAGTTTATGGGTTGAGGTTGTGAAGATCTGGTGCATTGCCGAGAATACTAAAGATGACCACCTGGATATGATGCAGCATACCGATATATATATACATATATATACACACACATACATACATAGAGAGAGAGAGAGAGAGAGAGAGAGGTGGAGACCGCCATATAAGTGCAGCAGCAAAAGCCATGAGTAGGAGAAGAAAAAGATGCAACAGAAAATGGGGGAGATTTGGTGTAAAGATAAAAGTTTAAAAGATTTTTCTTTAAGTTTCCACTGAAACTATCCAAGTCAATTTTTATAACTAAGAAAATTAGAATATGAAGTCACTTCAGCTTCTATTAGTAAAGTTCGAAGTTTGAACGATGTTGTGGTAAATGGAAAAACTTTGAACCCAATTCTACGTTCAGGGTTAAATCGTTTAAAAAGTAGATTGTGAAGAAGTGGAGCTTCATCAAAGTAGGATGGTTGATTTTGGCAATTAAGGCCATAAAAATACCCACCCATCATTTTCTCAAAAACTACAAGCTCACAGAATTCCTTTTTATCTCGAAAGGAATTGAGTTTGTACCTTAAAAGTTAAACCTTATGGCAAAAGCTAACTTGTGCCCTAAGGACACATGTTAAACACCCTTGTTTCAAATACTTTTCATTTTGTTTCATATTTTCACAATTTCCAAATCCACTAACGTGAATACCAATGCAGAAACTTTCTAGAAGAAGATATTTATAATGGGCACATGTTAGTCAAACCCTTAACTTAGTTGACTATAACTACCCCTGTACAAAAAACATTAGCCATCTTTTCTAATGGGAAGTCCCAATTTATTGCCCAAATCAAAAAGTCAACTGACACTAATCATTATTTGAGATATGCCCCTTCTGAAGTTGCAGTCCATCAAATCCTTAACAGGGGTAAAAGAAAGGTTCTTAGGACAAAAAACAGCTTAATTCAAGGCCCTCAAGCATCTCTGCTTAGAACATAACACTCGAAGTGTAGAATGATTTTGTTAATAAGGTGGCCAGCTATAATCAAATGTGCTGCAGGTATTTGCACCTCATTAATCTAACACCACCAAGAAGGCTAGCACAGTCATTAAGAATTCATATACATCTACTGTTTAGATAGATTCCAGGAAAATAGTGGAGAGTCTGATATGAGTTCACTATACTGCCTTCAAAACATCCTACTCCAAAGGTTGAGTGACAATATTTGCACCTGAACTTAGAATCATCGCACATCCATTTCCAATAAGGGTCCAAGGAGCCAACGCCAATTTGGCAATCTAAGGCAAAATGAGAAGTTATAGTAGTACAGTATAATTGTATTCTTTAAATAGGATATCTTAACCAGCAGTGACTTTCCATTCATAAACGCACACGGGCAAAGTATTAGATGAGGTATAACTTGCAGTAGTATGTAAAAGTTTGCATCTTTAATAGTAATTTTTGCACAAAATTAAATGTGTACATACCAAGTTTGAGGAACAAAACAGATATGACTGCCAATATATGCTCATTTGGAGTGTCCTTACAGGTGCTGAGAACATTAAGGAGGGCAGAACAAGTCGATTTTATTACGCTTGATTCCCCGGAACAGACAGCTTCATCATCTACAAGCTGACTTTCGATGCTCAATAGATTCCTTCTGTCAAAATGGCAGTTGATCAATTCTTTTAAAATATTTGAAGCCTGTGAAGCAGTAGCTTCAGAATTCAAAAGACCTAGAAGTACAAGTATAAAGTTAGTATGAACACAGTACAAAATCAACTAGGAGAATCTAATGATGATTTACATAAGTAATCAGAATGACGCCACAAAATCAGGAAATATAAGATTTCATCAAATTACTAAAGTAAAAAGCAGTGTGAAATGCAAGTATCACGGTGGGACCCTGGTTACTGGTCCATTGCACGTGACCAACCAATTGAGTATTTACATAAGTAATCTGGACGACACTGCAGAATCAGGAAATATAGAATTGCATCTAATTAGTAAACAAAACTGCAGAGCTGAATGCAAGTATCCCAGTGGAGCCCAGGTTACACGTCACAGTCCAATGAACTCCTGAGAGGTATAAGCCAATGGTGGGAATCAAGACTCCTCACTTCAAGAGAAAGAGAGAAAAGAAGCCAAGGATTTTGAACATTATCATACTTAATGGTCTAGTTGATTGTTTGATATCTTTCATTAGAGATCAGTTAAGTGACTGTTTAAAGTGCTTCATGATGAGTGACACCAGCTGTTTAATGGTAATTCCGAATCTTAAGCATGGATTTATCACTTTTATCAGTAGTTGAAAGAGCTTGAATCACATCTAACACAGGAAGGATATCAACCAACCCACTTTTTACTGATACGGCTACATGTGTGCCAAATGGAGACAACTTGCAGCCAATCTTGATACTAACCGCCAAATCGATAACCCCAGCTGTCCAATGGGAATTCCGAATCCCATGCAAGGTTTCAGTAGTTGAAAGAGCTTGAATCATATCTCACACATGAACGATATCAACCAACTCACTTTTTAGTGATAAGGCTACATGTGTGCCAAATGGAGACCATGTGGGGCCAGTCTTGATTCTAACTGCCAAATTGATAATCCCCATTTCACCATAGCCAATCTCAACCTGCTGAACACATATCATCCAGCCAAGTTGTTGCACCTTGACCGAGCACCCATGCAATACTCTACTCCGCATCCACATGGGAACGAGTGTTATCCATGGATTACTGCTTCCTGAAACTGGTTTAAAGAAGAGTTATCCATGGAGTATCCACATTTCCTAGTAACTCCAGCTCATACTTAATCATGCTAGAGATCCCGTGGAGAAGCTTTAGACAACAAGGCGAATAAACGTGAGGCAATCCAAGAATGAAGAAAATTCTTATTGTTTTTTAAATGCAAAATGTTGCACAACTTAGCGTGCAAAAACACATCTTCACATGGAAAATAGAGATAACTATTGTCACTAAGTTGATTTTATGATATAAAAACTACAAGTATTGAAATATGAGGAAATAATAGAAGGCCAAGAAATGATTTAAAAGATAATATAATTTACAAAAGAAAAAAAAAAGCCCACATTACCACCAATTAGCGCACCAAAGATAACTGAATGGAATTAGTAGTAACCTTCAAAATTGTCAATTTGTTTGATAACGATGAACACCATTAAAATGCTTGCTTGGGAGTTGAGGGAGATAGAAAAACTCACCTAGACACTACCATGGGTTAATAGTTCCTCTCTAGGTATCATGTGATCAGATCAGAGACCGCTGTCTCTTTTTTTCCTTAAGAAAAAGTAGTTTCAATTAAATAGTGCGACTCTGCCAAGCCAAAATTTTCCAAATTCCTCTACGGCTTCATATCGAATACGCTAAACCATGTAAATATGGGGATTTGTCAAGTGCCTTAAGTATTCCAAAGTTGTTTTTACATTATTACATAACCTGATCAGGCAGCTACAATCGTAAACCCTTGATCAACAAGATGTTATAAAGGATTGACATCTCAAATAATGCAATTAACTGTAAGAGCCATTGATATCGAGACGACAGTGAGATCTTACCTGCTATAGAACCAATAACCAATGAAAGATGGCTGCTTGATTTGCTTGGTTCTCCAGCACAAAGCTTGCTAATGACCTTCTCAATCAATGCCGCTGCAGAAAGAAGTGTGTCAACAGGGTTCTTTCTCGAAGATATATATGCTGCAAGTGTTTCTATTATGTTTCCAGCCTCAGGAACCATGGCATCAGGTTCTACCGACATTAATATCGCCTCGACAATATCAAAAATGTGCCTTGTCAATGCTGAGAGCTTGGAACTCAATAGCTTTTGCAATTCTGAAATTACTTTTGTTCTGACTTTGACAGACAGATACGGTACAAGATGCTTTAATAGATTTAGCATATGAAGAACCTCCAGGTGCTCAGGTTTTGACAGGACATCGTCTTTAGATCCATCAACAGATCTTGACACGGTCAATTTAATTGTCTGTGGCAAATAAGTTTCGACTGTAGATAATACCAATTTGCTTGCCTTTTTTTGGACAACAGAAGATTGAAAAGACTTGAAAACCTTCACTACACAATCTTGGGCACATTTTCGGACCTGCAACACGGAAACCATACATACTGTAATAATCAAGGACAATAATCATTTCTCCAAATTACATTATCAAGAGAAGCTTGAAGATAATGTCAGCTTCTAGGAACAACTTCAGCTCATGCTCACTTAAGATGTTAATTAGATGAGCTTGGAATTGCAAACCTCGACTCAGATTAGCTAGTTCACAGCCCAAGACATGAGGCATGTGATCAATAATGTTAGAAGCAAAATCAGCAGAGTCGATGAGCAAATAAAGATGTCTATCAGCTGGCATTGACATCACATAGCATATGTGCATGCGCCGTCGGTCAGAATATGTTCATGCTTACATAGGGTTCTGGGAACTGTAGCCTCGACAAAATTTATTTTTATTGCTACCACATCCCTTAACTTAATTCAGTCACTTCGCCTAAAGATTTAAACACTTTGTCACTAAAAAACTATAAGCAATTTAGAACATCATTTATCACTCCATCCATTCCACTCAGAGTCCCTACTTGGAAACTCAAATATTTAAGTCATCCACAACTATAATTTGGAGTAAGCAGTATAATAAACTTATTGGGTAAAGTTAGAACATCCCAAGAATCGCATGCTTAATTTTGAAATAAGACTCTTCGAGTTGAAAATTCTAAAGCATAAATATGACACTTCGAGTTACTTTTAGGACTCTTTGAGTGGAATGACGAGGATGATGCGGGTACAAGTCCAAGCCCAACCCAAGAATTATTGTGCAGATTAATTAGAAACACGAATCCAATCTTCAGGGAACAGGAAAAACCTAGATTCCTTCTAGATGCCTTTGATTGGGGCCAATTTACGCTAAACAAGGAGCGTTGATTGGTAAACGTGCATCGAAGCCCCAATGCTTGTTTTAATGGGGAATCAATCACCCAAGAAACACACAAAGTGTTTATCAATTATAACTTCTTGATGAAGCATGAAGAAGATGACTGTGTAGGGGGCAATCAAATGGGTCTCTGTAATGGTGGTTAATTCCAGAATTTGCATCAATAAAGCGTAAAGTACTCACCGAATATTTTTCATCCAGCAAAGAAATTCTTACGGGTACTACGACAACGACAAGATGATCTTTGGCAACAACTATATCTTCTTGCTGAAATTTTGTTGGTTGAAGCATAGGTCTGCAGCACATTTTCGTAGCCTCACTTGAAAGTGAGGCATTAGACCAATTGGAGAAAACTAACTCACAAGACTCTTTTGATGTAGATTCTTCGTCATAAGAAGTTGGTTGGCTCTAATATGCAATCGATTATTCATCGCAGACTGGTGGCCTGCTCCAATCAACAATGGGCTGCAATTCCAGTGAAGGGCCAGAAGATTTATATCAAGCATGGTGACTGATAAAGTCTGTATTTTCTTGTAACTTCTAACTGGAGGGAGCTAGGTACATCTGAAACTAGGAGACAGCTGGACGAAGTTACTGGATCCTGGAGGGGCTCGATTCAGTTACTTGAATAAACATACTGGAAACCAGAGGAGCAAGTTTAAATTTCTGAATTCTTTTCTATGACCCTAGCAAGGCGGTGGCTACGGCTGCCTACTAGTGATTGTTGGCACTGATGCATTGCTGCATTGAACAGCAACAAAACAAAGGATTGGATCGGCTCCTCTAATACCACAACTGATGCAGGAAAGATCGAGGTAAACCCAATGAAATCTGCAGAGAACAGGATGAACCTTAGGTCTTCGGGCTGCCTTTGACTAGGGTCGATCTTTGCTGACAATAGCGTAGATCAAGAAATGAGGAATAATTCACTAGTCCAAGCCTCAATGCTTGTTTTAATGGGTATTCAATCACCCATGAACACACACAAAGTGTTTATCAATTACAAATAATCCAAGACTATTTTATTCATTGATTTAATAACTATTTGTAGTGTTACAAGAAGATTCTAGATGACTTATTTCCCAAGTATTATCCTAGATACTGAAATAATAAAATCAGGAACATTCTACAAATACTACCTAAACATTTAATACCTAATTAGACTTCTCTAATGTATTTAAAAGTAACCATACATACAATAAACTAGATCTTAATGCCAATATATTGTTTGGGCTTCTAATAAATCTGCACAGTAACTACTGGGCTAGACTTGACTTGTCCCTGCATCATTCTTTCCGGCTTCAACGAAAATTCGTCCTCGAATTTGGAGTAGAGCAGTAACAGAATTTTCCACTAGGTTTCAAATCCAGAATCTGTAAAACCTCATATCCTTGACAAATTTTGAATTTGCTGACTTGGGTGATAACATCCATCCAATCTGTCCAAATTTCCAATGGATCTTAATGAACTCATGAATTAATAACTTCTTGATGAAGCATGAAAAAGATAACTGTGTAGGGGAGATCAAATGGGTCTCTGTAATGGTGGTTGATTCCAGATTTTGCATCAATAAAGTGGAACGTACTTGCCGAATATTTTTCATCCAGCGAAGAAATTCTTACGGGTACTCCAACAAGTTAACAACCATTTCTTCTTGCTGAAATTTTGTTGCTTGAGGCAGACGTCTACAACGCATTTCTGTAACCTCCACACTTGAAAGTGAAACATTTGGACCAATTGGTAAAAACTAACTCACTGGACTCTATATTCATTCTTTGTCATAAGTTGCTGGATGGCTCCATTCTGCAATCGATTCTTCATTGTAGATTGGTGGTTTGCTCCAATCAACAATGGTTGCGGAGCTGTGATTTGATTCGGGTTTCCCCTATCTTTCATGCATCAGTGGGCATCTCAGTTTCTCATTTCCTAAATAATTTCTTTTTTGATAAATAAATACAGTGTAGATAAAGGGCACCAACAGCCAACAGGGGACTGCATGTACACTAGGAGCTTAATAAGATAAAGCAAAAAACTATACCCCCATACACAAGAGATTGACAGTGAAAGAGAGAGAGAGAGAGAGAGAGAGAGAAAGAGGGAGAGAGATAGAGAGAGGGGGGACAGGCCTCAGTCAAAGAACTAGGAGCTGGCGGCAGAGAGCTTCTATGAAAGAAAGGCGGAACTTCCATCCGCAAGGAATTACCTATACAAAAATCGACATGAAGCTCCCAGCCAAATATCACCCCAAATTGACGCCGGACTATCCACAGAATCAACTAAAGGTTCATTCAACGAAAAATAGAACAGGTTCTACATAGAACCCTTTAACTGTTGTACCCAAAGTTCCACACCCTCAAGGCTTCTGTTGTTTTTTCCAACCAAATACTCCACATGAGGCAAGCGGGAGCTACCAACCATCTCTTCTTTTTGGATTTGCTAATACAAGACCAAGGCTTAAGCAAGAAGTGGACCTGTAACCAATTTTGGCATAACCTAGTTCACTCCAAAAAACGCAAACATCATAATCCACAACTCCCTGGCCACTTAACAATGCAGCAGCAAAGGCTGATAGATTCACCATCCCTCTAACACAAGAAACACAAATTAATAATACTATTTCCTCTTCTTCTTAGATTTCACAAGTGAGAATGGCTTCCCAAGATGTGGTCCATGCAGAAAATACAACCATGGCAGGGGTCTTTGAACTCCAAACTCCTCCCCATGGAAACTCTTTATGTGATTTAGCATTTATGACTTATAGTAGGATTTAACTGAAAAAGTTCCATCCAGTTCAAGACGTCCTCACGACCTCCTGAGGGGTGTATACAAAACATTCAGAAAATCTTGCCTTCTAAACATTTCTCCTAAAAAGGACTCCAAACAAGCCTATTGATTCCCACCACAACATAATCTGCCACTGTTCTTTTGTTTATTGGCAGCTATATCAAGATATTTGGAAATCTATTACATATTATCGCCTCCCCACACCACGGGTCCAACCAAAATTTGATTTTAGTTCCATCACCGACTTCCATTAGGGTGAACTTTTTAATATAATCTCTCCAATGAACTTCCACAAACCCACCCGGCCACCCCATTAAGATAACGTATCACTCCTTTTTTCCATCCTCCCCTATCGAGCCCAAATCTACTAATAACCCACCTTATCCATTAATTACCATTTTCTTTTAAGAAGCACTACAGAGATTTTCCCAATAACGCCTTGTCAAAAAAGGCAAGCTTCCTTACACCCAAACCCCTCTCTCTAATAGGTTTACATATCTTCTTCCATCCAACTACCTCCTCATTTCCCTTCCAAAGAAAATCTTTTTAGATTTTCTCCAATTTTTTTGGCAACCCTTGCAGAAATAGGGAAAAGAGTAATAAATTATGTCAGATTGTTGGACAACATTATTTTAATCAAGGTGAGCCTCCCTCCTTTTGATAAATATTGTCTTTTCCAACCCACCAATATATCTCAAATTTCTCAATAACTGAATCCCAAATTGTTGAGGACTTCTGAACAGCTCCAAGAGGAAGCCCTAGGTATTTGGTTGGAAGAGCACCCAGTTTACACCCCAAAATGGTTGTAAGACTGTACACTTCACTCCCCTTCCCCACCCCACCCACCCACCGGAATAAGCTCACTCTTGTTAATGTGGATTTTTAACCCTGATATAGCTTCACAATTGATAAGCAAGCTCCTCAAAAACTACATGTTATTACCAAGCATCACTATCATCCACAAACAACAAATGAGACACCATCATATTCTCCCTGCATGTGCTCCCAACTGAAAACCCTTTTAAAATCTGCTCTCCACTACCTAAGCAATTAGACGACTGAACACTTTCACTAACAAAATGAATAGCAAAGGAGATAAAGGTTATCCTTGTCTTAGCCCTCTGTTTTATCACAAAACCCTGCCAGAGAGCCACTTATCAAAATAGAGAATCTAGCAGAAGATATGCACGGAAAATCCATTTTCTCCACCTAGCACCAAATCCCAACCTATCCAACATATAATCTAAGACTTCTAAATGTCCAATTTACAAAGAAACCACCGTCTTCCTTGTTGAATTCTAGCTTCAACACATTCGCTTTCCCCCAAAACCGCATCTAAAATCTGTCTACCTCCAACGGAAGCATTGCGAATTTGACCCAATACGCTCTAGAATACAGATTGACACAATATAGTAAGGGAAGAGAAGCATCAACATCTTATTTAGACGGAGGAAATCTGTTGGAGACAAAATTCTAGAGTATTGTCGTTGTGGGAAGGGGATGTAACATGAGGTTATTTCATCATCGCTAATGCTCATAGAAGAAATACTAATGTAGGCAGCAATGTTATTGGCAATGCATAGATTGACAATGAGGATGAAATCAAGAAGGGGGTTGTCACTTTTTATAACTATGACCTAAGGTGGATGAGCTGCATTTTGATACAGTTTCAGAGGAGGCCAATCTAGACTTGAGAGACCTTTCATGGAAGAGGGAGTTAAGGAGGCCTTGGACTCATGTGCAGGTGATACAGTTCCAGCCCACTCTGGCATTTGTTCACCATTGTTGGGACGTTGTTAAGGGAGAAGTCACAGGTCTTATTGACTCAGAGGAAGAGCAGAGAGAAGTCTTAATGCAACATTTATAGCTTTAATTCCCAAGAAGTCAAGTACAGAGAATATTGCAGACTTACGTGAACTTCGCAAAATGGGAAAAATTTACAAGATAGTGGCTTTTAATTCAGCAAAAGCAATTCCACATATCATACGCGTGCCTTTACACATGAACATAGGGAAGCAAATGAACCGAGCCCTTCACAAACAAGCTAGTGTTAAGCTTGTCATAGGTTCCACTCAAGTTCGTAAAATTAAAATTATTAGGTAATTTATTTATTTTTGATAAGTAAAAGTATTAGGATAATTTATTATATGAGTCGAGCTTGAGCATGACACGGATCCTTACGAACAGCTTGTCTAGTTTACTTTTGCTGAATCAAAAGCCACTATCTTTAAGATATATATTTTCCAAACTATTAGTATTCTAAAGTTGGAGATATACATTTTAGGATAATATTTTAAATAGTTATACATTTTGCTTGAATATGTGAAGGAAGTAATTGATATATACTCCCTCCGTCCCAAAAAAAAGAGTCTCATTTCTAAAAATAGTAACAATTTTAGTGCAATTTGAAGAATATACAAGCAAGTAAAGCTAGAATCTTAAAAAGTTTGACTTGTCAAATGGGACTATTTTTTGGACGGAAATAAAATATGAAAACATATGGTGACATAGTATCCTTAGTAGCGCACGTGACTTCTTTGTTCCTTGAAGAATCTTGTACCAACATGTATCATTCCTTCCAAAACAACATTCTTTTTCGGCCCTTTCAACCAACCAAACGACCAAAACTATGAGTCCAATTTCCCACCACGACAATTTTTACTCATAATGGAGCACATAAGCAAGCTGAGTTGAGTCTAATCTTGTTAAAAGGTCTCAGGCTCAGCTTGTCACCCAAACTAGCTTCAGACCTAGTGAATAGCTAGTTTAATATATTACATATATATGATCTTTTGTAGTACTCCCTGTATACAAGGCTGTTTTGGCGATGTGAGTCTAATATAATTATTACTTATCAAATAAAAATATATCACACACACACACACACACACACCCACACACAAACACACAGACATATATATATATATATATATATATATATATATATATATATTACTAGGTATTTGAATTTTAAGTTCATAGATATACATTTTTAGAATAAGATTTTGAATGGTTATCCATTTTGATTGCATCCGTGCTGAAGTAATAAATAAATATAAACTATGAGCAGACAAAGTGAAATAGCTTGTGTCGTGGTGCAAATTCGCTTTTTTGTTCCTTGAAATGTAACAAGTTGAGACTGAGCTTGAAAAGCGAGTTGCCTGCCTGAGCCAAGTCTGAGCCACCCTAAAGATGTATGACCCTAGACGCTCGGTTTCATTTGCATCCCTACATGTATCCCTCCAACCATTAAAAAAAAATTTGACTTTTCCTTGGAACATAACAAGTTGTGACTGAGGTTGATTACTTGAGCTCGTGCCAAGCTTCAGCCACGCTAAAGATGTAATAACAACCATACAAATGTCATATTTTGACTTTTCAAATTAAATTTACAATTATTGATTTTATAGAATGAAACTATGACCATCACATAAAACAATATGAGAATACTACCAATGACAAGAATAAACTCGAATTAAGTTGACTTAAAACTATAACTTCATAAATACAATACCTTGGGGCGCTTATCAATTGAGAACTTAAGAAGCGTCTGGAACCCCAATTTAACAGAATTCCAATCCTCCAAATCACAGAACTCAACCAAAACCCCAACACATTTAACCAATGCCCTAACGCTCGAAGCTGAAACCGTCTCCCTTGGCATCTCCACCAGCTCAACCACAACAGCCACGGCTTCAGCTGCTTTTGACGGCGCAATTGACTTTTCCGGAACCAACGGCAGCACGATTGCTAGAAACGACGAAAGTGCGGAGGTGGCATCAGCGTCTAGGGTTTTGGATGTGTCGGAGATGGCGTCGATGGTGGCGGCGAAGTATGACAGGGGAGTGAGGGGCAAGTGCTCGGATTGGATGATGGAACGGGTGGCGGCGGCTGTGGCGCAGAGGTGGCGGTGTTGAGGAGCGGAGGACTTGCCGTAACGGTCTAAGAGTTGTTGGGACAAGTCCAAGTTGACGGTGAAGGCTGCATCTGCCACTTCTTCCATGGAGGCTTCCGGTGTTTGAGAAAGACTGAGGTGAGGACAGGAGAGAGAAAGGGTTTTAGAGAGGGTTTATTTGAATATTGGAATTTAGAAGGCTGTTCGGACCGGGTTTGATTGAGCCGAATGGCTCCAAAACTCTTGGCGTCCTACCCTGGTAAATCGAAGTGGTATTAGACGAGGATTATCTTTTGACCCGAACTTTTATGATTTATGGTCTCTTGACCAAAAAATTTGACAATTTTTTAAAATATCCTTAAACTCTTTCAAACCCTAAAAATCTTATTTTCTCTCACATAACTCAAAAAGTGGTCGTCCTCTCTCCCTCCTTCGCCTCCCTCACCGTCGTCCTCATCCTTTGCCACTGTCGTCGTCCACATCCTCCGCCACCCTCACCACCTCGTCCTCCGCCGTCGTCCTCGTCCTTCGTCACTGTCGTCGAGGTAACCTTCTCATCCGTGGTTCTATACCTCCTTCGTCACTGAGTCGATTAGTCGACCCATGAGCTTATTAATCGACCGTCGTTCTATGTCGCTTTTGCCACTGAGTCGATTAATCGACCCATGAGTTAATTAATCGACTCAGGGTCGATTTGAGTCATTTTGATCGACTCATTACATCGTTTAATCGACTCTTGAGTCGATTACTCGACTCAGTAAGGGTATTTTGGGATTTTCGAATAAAAAGTTGTCATAAAAGATATTTTTAAGTAAGTGTGGGCTTTTATGAATTTGACAACTTTGACTTGGTCATTTATGAAGATTCCCCCAAATCAAACCATAAGTTAAGCTGCCGTATATATCAAGTATAGCTTTTGATCTGATTAGTTATTTTTTATGGAGTTTGACCAATAATTATTATAAATTTCTTAAAGAGAGTTACTATTAACACCCTCAAATACCTCTAAAATTTGGGTTGAGGGGAGAGGGAAGCGAGGGATGGAGATGAATGTAAAGCGGGTTGATTTTGAAAAAAAAATTATAGAAGGGGTAAAATAAAAAAATATGGGGGTGTAATTTGATTTTTGGGGGGTCGGAAATATTGGAGGGAGGTGTTCTTAGTAAAAGGGTGCACTAGAAGATTTTTTTTTTTTTTTTGTGTTAATAGCAATTCTCTTTCTCAAAATACGTTATTCAAAACTCACACCCTAAATCTCTCACTCCACAGTCTCTCTCTCACTCTCTCTCTCTACTGCTCCTTCCTCTTGCCATTGAAACATAGGTTTAAAGCATTGGTATGTCCTTCTCTCTCTCTCTCTCTCTCTCTCTCTCTCTCTCTCTCTCTCTCTCTCTCTTTCTGTGTGTGTGTGTGTTATTTTTTACACACACTACCTCCATTGTTTCTTCTTTTGGAATTTGTTTACAAATCGTTCGAACAATTCATCAAACGACCCTAGGGTCATTGAACGACCCTAGGGTCGTTTGGACAAACACTAGGGTCTTTCAAACGACTCGTGAACAACTCAAGGTCGTTCGAACGACTCGTGAACGACTCTAGGGTTATTTGATCAAACCCTAGGGTCGTTCGAACGAGTCTTTTCAATGACTACCTATAAGTGTTTCAAAAAAAATAGTGCATTAAGGTGTTTTTACAAAAAAAAAAAAAATAGGCCTTAAAAAAGTGTTTTGGAGTAAGTTAGGTCATATAAGAACTTGAAAGGTTTGATTAGAACATAATATGAATAAACCTCGTTAAGTAACTTAATTGAAGAAGCATGTGTTGTATACGTGCATCCATATTGAAGCTTTCAAAGACTAAAGTGCCCTGGTCAATTGGTCAACTTATCCTTCACCCCATTCAATCCATTAACATCGCATCTCTGTAAATTTAATATATCCTTATTTTTTCACTATAAACATTGACATTGATCTACAATGTTAGAAAATGTATATATAGATGCGTGCTAAATATCGCAACCCTATTTACTAATAATATTGCACCTTTTAAAGATCAAACTTCTATATTATTCTTCATCTATTTTTTAAGAAAAAACATTATCGGCCACTAGTATTGCACCATTATCAGCCACCTCGGATTTTGGTATCTTGTTGGCTAGAGTAGGTGCAAGGATAAGGGAGTTTTAGTGTTGGTAGTTAAAAGTTTTAACTTTTGAGAAAAATGCAAGAGTGTTGGCCCATCCTTTCTATGAACTTCCTGTTAGACATATACTGATGTCATGTCCAATCTAAATGTCATTCAAATCTTTTTTTTTTTACTTTTTTTTTTTGATGTCCTGGGGGCGTGGGAAGGGATCGAACCTGAGACCTCACACTCTGTAAAGCCCCAGCTCTACCACTGGGCCACCCCTTAACGACAATGTCATTCAAATCTACAACAAAAATCACATATTTAATGTCGCAATTGCCAAGCAATATGTTTAGGCAACCTAGCAATGGCATACATATGATTATCTATACGTTTTAGATTGTGATTTCTTAGGCCATCAAAAAATTAAACAAGAATGGTAGCATATCAGATCCCTCGAATTACTATTGTTGGTCGTGCACTGCAAGGGGCATGAATAATTTGACCGGGGAGATGCTTTATCTTTCTTGTCTCATCTCCAAGTTAATCTTACTCGTATCTAAGCTAAAAGCACAGTATGGCCCATCTTTCATATAACAGTTTTCATGCATCAATTCCACCTACTTTTGCAGTTATACTTGTGCTAGAGTTTCTTGAATTATGTATGCAAGTTTAAGCTCAACTCCCATAGAGTTGAATAGGCTCAGAGAAGTCTGAAATCATTGTAAGTCTCCAATGATTTGCTCATAGGAGGATTATGTGAACTTTTCAGTAATTTACTCAAAGGAGCCAGGGTTGGCCTAATCAAGTGCGGAAAGGCCAACCGCTCAAGGCCCCCTTAAACTTTGGGGCCTCACAATTCATATGTGTGTGTGTGTATGTTGTGTGACAGCGAAAGCAAGTAAATAATGAATTGAACAATAATCAATTATCAAGCAATTGAGAATTGGAAGAGAAGATAGTATTTGGGGTTTTAAGACCAGTGTATATTAATATTCCAACCTCATTTTTATATGTTTTAGGGTTACAACTTATATATAGGATACAAGACCTAGCCCTAATTATGTACAAACAAGGAAAGTAAGAAACTTCTCCTGCGAGATGGTGCACTCGCGCCATCCCAAGCGGCGCGACCGTGTCAACTACTGGATCTCTATCGGTCTACCACTCACCCGCTTGCTGCGACCGCTCTAAATACATAGACTTCCTCGCCTTCTTGCGCGCCCGCCTCCCGCGATCGCGTCAACCTGCGCACCAGCGTCATAGCACCTTGTGCGACCACGCCAATTACAGTGTCTTCCTTGCACGATACCCATAGTCCGTACGGCGGGGGGCGTACACTCCCCAAGTCCTACATGCCTACAACGACCAGTTCCCTATGCTCCACTCATTACGCTTCGAGAACAAGCCCATTGTCTGGAGTCGAGCCATACATTCTAACACAAACACAAATATATATACATACATATATATATATATATTAAAATAGTTGTATATACTAATATTATTTTTTTTGTGCTTCTTTTTTATTTTTTGAGAAGAAGAATTAGGTCCCTTTACATATTTGTAAAATTACTCTAATATGGCTCCCTATTTTTATCATTAAAAAAATAGAAGAGCTCAAATATTAAACTTAACTTATTTAGGTGTAAAAGAGAAAAGAAATATAAAGAGTTCTATAACGTTGGAATTCTATCGATTGATCTCTCTTTTTTTTTTTTTTTTACGTTTCCATTTCGCTGCCTGAGCTTGCTTTACGATCTCTCTAATCACTATGGGAATAAAAAAGAATATTGTAAATTTCGTAATTTGTCATATCAGTGTCATCTAGTTATCCACCGATAACATTGCTGCTTGTTGCGCCTAATCAGTAATTCTAGCAATAGCCAATATGCTATAAAGAGCCAAGGAGGGTTAAAGTGGGAAAGGAGATCTTGATTTTGACTCAAGAAACAAACTGATAATGGGGTGCTTTGCAAATTAAAAGAAAAAATCAGGTTCTATTGCTTTTTTTTTTTTTTTATTTTTATAGATAAGTATGACCTGTTGGTACGAGGATTGGAACCAAGGACCTCAAGGTCTTTTCCTTGTGTGCCCTTGCCATTTCTCTCACCCTTAGGGTACTGCTCTTTGTAGTTTGAACAAACTTAATTTTGGCTAAGTACTTTATTATTGTCTAGATTCGATATAAATTTTGTGTGAAGTTGTATAATAAAATAATTATATTCTAGCTTTATAGTTTTATGTATGTATGTATGTATGTGTATATATATATATATATATATATATATATATATTGTCTTCCTTTGTATTGGATGCCTCATTTTCTTATCTACCCCGGGCCCCTAAAAAGTTAAGACCAGCCCTGATAGAAGCAATATTTGATGAGCAGGTACACGATCATTCTAATGTTGTGTTGGCTCGTCTAAAATAAGTGTTGATTTGTAACAAAAAGTGAAATTCATAAAATGACACTCATTAGAGCGGAGGTAGTGTGATTAGTGCACGCTACGAATCGACCCATTTGGTCTCCGTACTTACACAAAGCATAGAGAATATTAGGAAATAAATTAAATGATCTCAATCTTCTTACTGTTTCTCATTTCTCCTAAGTTCGCATAAACCCTAAAAATACATTAAAAGTGCACATAAACCCGCACCTAATGAAATCCACAAGCCGAAGTACGTGGGAGATGATAGATATTTCATGAGAAATTAATTTGTAGTTGTGGAGCATCACGTCATTTCGTGATGTGATGCTTTATAATTAGTAGCCCTTATAAGAACCAAATCATTAAAAAGAAAAACATAAATCCAAAACTGTTTGAACCCATAATATACAATCTTTCCCCTCTTCACCAATTAGTCGAGTCTTGCCGCCGATGAGTTCTCTTGAATCCATCGCAGCCGCAAAATTTAATCCCGCTGAGTTTGTCGACAAGAGTAGAATTACCTCTTTCCTCTTCTTTTTCCCTCTTTTTCAAACACTTATGATAAATTATAAGTTATAAACACAAAATATATTAACCACATAATAAATCTTTCAATAGATTAAGCTTCTCTTATGGCTTTCTTTACTTCTTTGTTAGCCAATTTGTATTGCTCTAACTCTTTTAGATTTTTAGATTTTTGCCAAGACATTTTGTTAGTTCTTCCCATGATTTACTTAAAATCATTCTATCTTTTGGAATCCATTAGCCAAGCTTTATATTTGTTGTTAGCTGATCAAATGACCAGTTATTCCTAACTAGCTGATAACTGATGTACTTGTGAGCACCCCAATCCGTAGATCCCTCTTGGGCCTTTCGCTCTTTAGACTCCCAAAATAAATAAGAAGTTATAAATGCACAGAACACATTTATATTGAAAACAGAGTCGTCACTCTCGTTTATAAAAAAAACGAGAGAAAAACTGAGATTGTGGGTTTGGAGGCTAAGTTACAAGTTGGGAAGGTTTTACGCACTCAACTCACCCTTTCGGTCTCTTATGATTGCATGCTCGAATTTATACGTTATGGGTTTATTATACTATGTGACGGAAGAAAGGAAAACGGATCACGGAAATTCACATCTCCGTTTACGTTATAAAATGTACACATATTTTATTTATCACAAAAGAAGCAAAATAAATATAATACATATTTATTTAATGGAAATAACTTAAAAGATAAATTTTATACAAAAATATTTATTTTATATACTTTACATATCTATAAACATATATATATATATATATCAAATAAATTAAGTAAAACAAAATAAAAAGGAAATTGGGCCATCAAGAGTGTACTAAGCCCAAAACAGAAACGGCTCAGGCTGAAAATCAACTATGGTGAGCAACGCACAGAAGAGGTTTATAGGGTTTGGTGTGCGGCGCACCACATAAGGCATCCGCGCACCAAACAGTGCACTTTTCCTCAAGAACAGAAACTCAAAAATTGATTTTTAGGTTGAGATCTCAAGCTTTTAAACTTGTTTTTCTCACATAAAATCCCGAATTAACATGTATTAAAGCGTGATTAACAATAATATACAAGTTTAACTTCAAATCGAAGTTAAACGAACAATTAAAGAATTAAATTTAACACACTGTGAAAATGGAAAAATGAAGAACGAAGCTTCGAAACTCAAATTTAACGGACATGTATTTACATACAGAACACATCGAAACTAATTTATATACACATTTACAAATCATTCAAAGTATTTACATGTCAAAACGAAGAATAAAATTAACGAACCGAAGGATTTTACCTTCTGTCGTTTTACAGAATTCGGACCAAGTTCTAGGCTGGTGATTCGTGGATTGATCAAGCTAGTCCGTAGCTTGATCGTTGTGCTTCCCATGCTTCCGATACGAAGAAAGGAAGACTTATATTTTTTGTTGTGTGTGTGTTTGTGTGTGTTGTGTGTGTATGCTTACTACATTCAAGGAGGGAGTACAATGTGTGTGTGTGTCTGAGAGAGAAAGAGAGAGAGATTAAGAGAGTCCTTCTTCTTCTTTTTTCTTTTTCTTCTAAGAGAGAGAGCTAGTCTGCTCTTTGGGTTGAGAGGGAGAACATAAATGAGAGAGGGAAAGATATTTTGATGTTACTCTCACCCCCAAGTAAGCTAGGAAGGTTACTCCTAGCTTGGTGGTCAATTCTTTCCAAAGGAGGTGTCCCAAAAGTCCTTATCGTCGACCAATTTACAGAGAAGACAATGCGGCCTGATATTCATAGAGATGCGGGGTTTGGTGTGCGGCGCACCAGGCTAGGTAGCTGCGCACCAGACAATCTTTGTTTGAAAGGAATTTTACATTTAGAATCTTCATCTTTCATTCTTTATGCTTTAGTCCCCCGTCAATTTTATTTAATCTTTGTGCCTTGAAATTGTTCCTTTTGCTTTTCAACCATGGAATCATCTTCTTTTATGTTTTGCACCCTGTAATTTTTATAAAAATTGTGTTAGTCCATTTTGTAAATAATTAATATTTATTGGACTAGATAATATAGGTGTACGAATTCTGGGTGTCTATAGAGCCCCTCGGCAACATTTACTTAGAAGTAAGCAAGCGTTGTCGAAAAAATAGCCATCCAGCTTCGTATGAAAATCGAAAACATTGGCTGGGCCCATGGGGTGACCTACGTATCCTATCTAGGAATTAAGCCAAATGTAGTTCGGATGGCATATAATTGGATGGTCGTACCTCCTAAGAGGTTGCCTACGTATCCCGTTTCGGGAATCAGTCCAAAATGTAGTTCAGGGTTGGATACATGTTTGTTGATTTTCTTTTCCAAAGATGTGAAAGATTTTTTTTTTCAAAGATGTGAAAGATGTGTTTTTTTTTCAAGGCTGTAAAACATGTGTTTATTTTTTCTTTTTTTCAAAGTTGTAAATCATGTGGTTTTTTTTTGAAGTTGTAAAACATGTGTGTGATATAATTGGGTGTGCAAACGTGTGTGAATGCACTGCAAGATATAATTGGATGGTCAAATCCATGAACCCCAGGTTTGCACCCGTTGGGAAATGACCAAGAGATACCGTCTTGTGTGGTTTCCGATGCGGATAGATTTTGAGTGCTGAGGCGTCAGCGATGTTTTCTGAGCTGTGTCGGTTGAGTGGTTTATTTCTAGAGGTTTCAGGTTTGCACCCATGGGGAAACGACCGAATAACTGATACTGCTAGTTGTACGGTGTCCGATGGGACAAACTTTGTTGGAGATGGTGTGCACAGCCATTGGCAATGCTTCTGTCAAAATATAATGCGTAGAGTCTCATAGGGATTTTGCTGGAGATGATAAAAGTGCTGAGTCGGCAGCGGCGTTTTCTGATAACTTTGGGCAAGATGTACTGCCCTTCATGGATGTTTTGAAATGATCAGTTGAGGCATGTTGGATGTCGGGCCCTTGATGACGCTTTATTTCGCGGCTCTGACGAGACTTGGAAAATAATGTTGATATGATGTAGTGTCCTTGATCCAAGGAGGGTACCTGCAGAAGATTAGCTTTTGCAAGGGTTTGATGCAGCAGATATTGATAAATGCGGGCAGATGCAAGCTCACGCAGACAAAGAAGCTATGCAAAGCTTTTAATCAAAATTAGAGTCCAGATTTGGAGTGTGTGTTCCTCGTTCCTTAAACATGCACAGACAAGACATGATGAGGCAAGGGTGATGGATATGTGATGTGGTTGAAGGGATTGAAAGGTGGTTGTGGGATAGCTTTGTGAGTTGATGAAAGTCTAAGCTGTTTGGAAATTTTGGGATGACTGTGGGTGAAATTTTGGTCCTTGAGGTCGCTTGATCAGTACAGGCATCCAGAATCAATTTCAGTCACTCGTTTGGTGGGTCTTCCTTCTCAGGCCTTGGAAGGGATCCTTGCTCATTGTAAATTCACTGTTTGACCGTGTTTCCACAGGGAAAATCCCCACGGCCCATTTCTATCGCATGGTGGGGAGATGGTCACCTCGTTTGTAGTGACAAACCATGATTTATGATCAAAGGTATAAAGATCTGAACTTGTGCCTTCTATGTAAGAGGGAGGCATTGTGAAGTCAAAGAGAACGATCGTTCTATGAAGATCAGAGGGGTGCAGCCCCTTGTTCGTGTTTCTGTCAAGCTAAAATATGTGACAACAGATTATTTGATAATGATCGGAGGGTGCAACCCCAAACTTGTGTCTTCTGACAAGAGGAATTCATGTTAATCATGAAGGTTAGAGGGTTGTAGCCCCTTACTTGTGTATGACAAGTCGAACATGTGATAAAATCCCAAACTCAGAGGTCAAGAAGGTGTAGCCCCATGTTTATGCCTTTTTTACAGGATTGGTATTTAAAGATTATGTCTTCGGAGATCAAACAGGTGCAGCCCCATGCTCGTCCCTTTGATAAGATGAACAAGTTATGTCGTCGGTAAAAAAGATCCCGAATTAAAAAAAGGGGACCAACCCCTTGTTTGTTCTTTGGCCTTGATAGAGACAATGATCTTTGATCAAATGGTTGAAGCCCCGGAAGACTCGATTGAGAAATTGTGATGGTGATTTGAGTTTGGTATTTGGTGAGAAGACTCAAATATGGCGAGGTTGGCAAACATACCCTGGAAAGATTCGATTTGGTGAGTTTAGGTGATATGGATAACAAAAAGCCCCAGGGAGACTCTATGAAAGAAAGGACAAAAAGAGCATGCTCAAAGAAATAAAGAGACGACTCCAAGAGGACTCGAGAACCTGAGTTCACTATATCGCTGAACATCTCTTAATTGGTGGGTTATGGACCCTCATTTGTATTTATTGTATTTTAATATATTTTGTGTGTATAGTTGGCAATCAGTCTAACTCGGATCATGTTATAACCGATTGAAACAAAGCTGTCGATGACAACTGGGCTTGGGTGGAATGGTCAAGTGTTTAGGTTTGGATGTGATGTTGCCTTTTTAGCTGAAGGCTTGGCCTTCATGGTTGGTTTGACTATTTGGCTATGATGGTCGGTTATCTATTTGGCTTTGCTCAAGAGAGAGACTCCAATTTATTTGAGAGAGAGATAGAGAAAGAGATAGATTGAGGGAGATAGAGAAAGATAGCTCACGAGAGGCTCCTCTTTTTTCTTTTCCTTTTTTTTTTTTTTTGCATAGGCTGTCCTTCGGGATTCAGCCTAAAGAGTCCTCTCGACTTTTGCTTTTGAGCGTATGTAAGAGAATGAAGAAGGATGAAAGAAAGTTCTCTCTCTCATTGTAGAGTGAGTGAATGGTCACTCTTTGTCCATATAAGGATAGAGCAGCCCCTGCTTTGGAGGGCGCAAACTCAAGAAGATGACCTCTCGAGCGAGTGAGGGTTGGAAGGGTATTTTGGTGTTGGCAAGGCCTATGGGTTGTGTATGATAAATGGGTGTTTGATCCAGCATGAGATTTGGATGGGTTTCAATGTGAGGTTTTTGGGTGTGGTGACAGCCCAGTGTGCCGGTAACAGCTCCAATCGCAATGGGTCGAAGACGATCTTTGTCAAGACACTTGACTCACTCTGTGTATATTTGTGTGTTTAATTGTTTGCGGGCCCATGACTTCGAAATGATTCATTATTGACTCATGTAAAGTTTATCATGTTTTTGAGTGAGTCAATTCATCATTTGGGAAGACTCGACACCTAAAGGACACTCAACAATAAGTTAGACTCAAGGGTTATGAAATCACACAAGGATTTGACTTGGACTCGATATCTGAGATAGACTCGAAAAAAGGTTTAATTTTAGAGACTCAATTGACTTGAGAACAAAAGATAATTCGAAAGATGTGTGAGCATACTTTACAAGAAATATTGACACTATTGGCAAAATGGATATGTTCTTGGGGGTCTATCACTCCCAACCATTGTTCACTGATTCCTAGGATCTCAGTCATCTGTATCATCATGTGCCACCTGCTGGGTGTAAGTTGCTGTGGGATATTTGGGGAAGATAGCTTCTGGATCATTGATCGGAGATGTCAATTGATGAACTGTTTTTGGATATGATGATGTATGGTTGGTGTTTAGAAATGGGATATAGGCATAGGAGATGAGATGTTGGTGGGAAATGTGGTAGTGTTTGGGAAAGCAGGATAAGTGTTTGGGTGAGGCCATTAAAGTAGGAGTTTCCAACTTTGTTCTTGAAAACAGGCCTGAATGACGTACTAGTCAAGCGGTCAAACTTTGAAAAGGGTTTGGTTGGAGATGGATCAGGGATCAGGATTGATGATAGTGGTAAAAGGACATATCTTGCCATGTTCATTTTATGAGAGAGTACACACATCCATCCTAATTTGGTCGGACAAGCAAAGCTTTGATTTGACTTTTTTTTTGTGTAAGTCCTGGAGCTGTGGATTCTCTCGCCAAAGTATAGGACCTTCGTATTCCACCTGTATTTCGACTTCCCAAGATTGGACAAATCTCAGGCGAAAGGATTATATTCTCTTCAGGATCCACCATTCGAATTTTCTAGGCATATGTCATCAACTCTCTTGTCAATCCCGTGCATAAGGATTTTTGTCTTGTTGACCTTTTGATCAATATGATTCTCTTTTGGGAGAGTATGTTCATAGAGATGCGGGGTTTGGTGTGCGGCGCACCAGGCTAGGTAGTTGCGCACCAGACAATCTTTGTTTGAAAGGAATTTTACACTTAAAATCTTCATCTTTCATTCTTTATGCTTTAATCCCCCGTCAATTTTATTTAATTTTTGTGTCTTGGAGTTGTTCCTTTCACTTTTCAACCTTGGAATCATCTTCTTTTATGTTTTACACCCTGTAATTTGTATAAAAATTGTGTTAGTCCATTTTGTAAATAATTAATATTTATTGGACAAGATAATATAGGTGTACGAATTCTGGGTGTCTATAGTACTGTACATCAGTCACAGATTCCAAGTGACCAGCCATTCTTGTTTATCAAGATTGATTGATCACATGTCTAGCTATTCCGTGTTGGTTGTTGACTGATGTACTCCGGTATATTAATCAAGCTTATTCAGCCGATGTCAGGTGGCTGATTAAGATTTAGATATTTTTAAATATCAGTCACTGATTATTTGACATAAAAATAGTAGACCGATAATTGTCTTTGACTTATCTCTTGTAAGTCTACTGATCTTTTGAACTGAAGCTTCCTTGATAAGCTTCCGTATTTATTTTGAATTTGTGTGATTACTTAGCTTGTCTTGTTTTTCAAACATGCTTTTTGCTTTATATTTAATGAGTACTCTAACACACTTTCCATTTCTAACCTTTTTGCTTTATTTCAAAATTAAATGACAGGTACTACCTACCTCTTCTGTGATAAAACAAGGCTCGAGGAATAGTTATTTACTGTCTTTATGACTTGCACGCCATCAGAACATTTAATGCAAAGTCAAATATCTTTAAATGAGTCCAACCGCAACTTTTCTATCCCTGCCTATTTAAAGTCGGAAATGCATTGAAGAACGGTGACCTTAACAATTACGAAGTCTCTCAGAAACTCTCTAGCATTCAATACTCTCAAGATTTCTGAAACTTCATTGAAGAGAAAAATACTTAGATTATTCATTGTTATTTCCCATTCTTTGTATTTACTCTTTAGTTCAATCATTGTCTGAATCTCTCCCAACTAACTTAGTTATTGAGACATCATTGATTGTAACACACGAGATTGTTTTGTTTCTTGTAACATACAATCTCCATAAATTTCACAAGCCCTTGTTGTACACTGATCTTTTAGTGATCATTTAGATTATTAATAATTAGTGCACTTCAAAATCCAACTTTGAACAACTTGGTAGTGGACGTAGCAGTTTTCATACTGTGAACCACTTTACATCTTGTGTTCATTACTACTTGCTTCATTTGATCAAACTGACCAAAACTTTAAGCAGTGCATTACTTAAAGCTTCAGTCAGTCTTTGCTTTATTGCTTCAGTCAGCTATCAAACTATTCATTAGCCAAACTCTTGACTGAACACTTTCATTGTTCAGTTGATTGTTTTTATTAAAATCGTTATTCCGCTACCAAAGTTTTAAAAGGTTTTAAAATATTTTATAAGACTATTCAAACCCCCAGCATTACTATTTGCCTCAAAGTGGACCTACACATTTTTTATGTTGGACTACATTTTAGACTTCTCCACTCCACCATCGTGTTTCTTTATCTAAAAGTCTTTTACCTCTTGATTCCCTAATTAATACTCCCTCCGTTTCAGGTAAAGAGTCCACTTTCCTTTTATAGAAGTCAACATAAGACTAAATCAAATAAAAAATTTACATACTTTACTTATGTTTTAAGAAATAAAATTTTATTAATTAAAAATTATCTTAATAATACTCTGGATTACAACTTTAATAACTTTGTAAAAACCACTAGATTTAAGTTAATTATTGGTCATACTTTAGCTTAGTTGACAAAAAAAAAATCAAAAGTGGACTCTTTATCTGGAACGGAGAGAGTATCTCTTTTGATATTCTTTTAAAACAATCACAAATTTTATACTAAATTTTATTGGTCTCACCTTTAGCATCCATGTTGCATCTTTTAACAATTGTCCTTAAATAAACTTAACATATCGCCTCTTTTAAATTCCACCACTTAGTTCTCGACTTTCTTTATCATGTCAATGTTGTTGTTGTTTGTTTGTAAGGGTAACATCTATTGCCATATATATCAATCAATTTTTCTAGTTAAAAAATCTATTCAACTCTGATTTAATTGTCCTTAATGGTGACTCGGTGGTAGAGTTAAGGCTTTACAAAGAGTGAGGTCTCAGGTACCATCCCTTCCCACGCCCCCTTGAAATATCAAAAAAAAAAAAAAATCTTATTTAGTTTACTATTAAAAATTGTTAAATGCTTTTCCTCTTCTTAAATCATGTGCTCACTATAACTAAGTCGTACGCTACCGCAAAATATATAATAGATACTTGATTGATATTTCTGTCACTAAAACAACATCCTCCATGCACTACCCCATATCAAACACGATTCTCTTCCACATGACCATTAAAATCTCCCCTAATATATAGTTTTTCGCTTCCGCATATCTCTTGAACTAATTCATCTAAATCCTCCTAAAATTGATCTTTAGTTTGTTGGCCTAATCAGCACCAAATTTTATAGTAACCTATGGAGGAAGTATAGCTTAGCAAAATTAACAAGGCGAACATCATAATTGAAATTCAAATAAAATTGGAAGGAGGACAAATCGCGCAAGGCTAAACTGATAACAGAGATGATCAGCATGCAATCAAGTTCGACGAAATGCTTACTATTAATAGAGCATATAAACAAGAAAGGAAAGAAATAGGCATCAATCATTACTATATGAGCAGATAAAAACGGAAACTCGCAATTTCCGTTGTTTACAATTTATGTTCACATATAGGTGAAAACCTCACTTGGTCATTCCTTCGTAATAAAGATTTTCACATAGAACGACTATCTGAAACGACGCTAAGAGGGCCGTGATTAGTTAATAATAGCAATTGCATTCATCGGAAAAAAAAATATTTGTTCTCATCCAAACATTAGAATATAAAAGATACAAACTAAAGAAGGAGAAGCTCGATAACTTGCACAGTTACTTGGATAAGTTGTAGAAAATTAGTAGCAGCAAATGGTGACGGCCGTTCTGGTTTCTCATGAAATGAATCCTTACAAGTGTCTCCACTATCACTGGCCCAAGATGCGTGCAGACCAGCATCATCAATATCATTTGAATCCAATGCCTGCATAGCTTGTACAAGTTCATCAATAGCTGAATCGTACTCATCGTAGCAAACATGCATGAAGGCTGCCCTTAATATATAAATGGATCTGTTGGTTCTGATGCGATTAGCTTCTTTACTAATGCAAAGTTCTCCTTAGCCTTTGCCAACGATGCTTCGAGCAAGATATGTGCAAGCCCTTTGGGATCTGCAACTGAACTACGAGGATTTGATCTCAAAGTTGATATGCAAAAATTGGGATTTGTTGTTCTTTTGCATACCTCTTCGATCTTATCATCTTTCTTTACATCAAAACTTGCAAATGATCGAGCAACGAACAAAAACATAAAAAATAGCACCATTGTATTTGTTTGGTTAGGAACCATCATCAATTTCCTTTTCTTTTCTCTTCTGTTCTCTTCTCAATCGGTGCTTTGGCTCATTGCATATACTTCTTTTATACTCCCTCCCTCCGTTCCACCTAAAGAGTCCACGTTTGAAAAATCTAATAATTAAATGATATATTTATAAATAGCATTGAAGTTGGTCATAATTACAAAAATATTTTGAGCATAGCCAAGATGTTTATAAGAGGGTAAAGTGAAAAGATTTATAGAGATTGTAAGCATAATTTTTAAAAGTAGACTCTTTAAGTGGAACATTCCAAAATACTATAGTGGACTCTTTACATGGAACGGAGGGAGTATATTACAATATTCCTTTTGTTCTCAATGTCATATATGGTATTTATGTAATTAGATTGATACCTTAAGCTTTTAGGAATATTTTGAAGATTTATGAAATTAGTTACATTTGAAGGCTTGTGATATGAACGACATTTCTTTAATTCTCATTTTCATACATGGTAAACAATCTCATCTTAATTGCAACGTTATTATATTGATTGTGTGAGATTTTAGAAATATTCATTCTATCCAAAAAAAAAACGTTTTTATTTTGACTTTTTTTGTTCAACTTGATTAAACTTTAACCAAATTTTTATACTCTCTCCGTCACGGATAAATGTTCCTACTTGCTATTTTGGGATGTCCCAACTAATATTCTTATTGACTTTTGATCTACCTATTTTCTACCATTCTTCCTAATATACCCTTAAAATTTCATTTAATAAAACACATTCCAAAGAAATCTAATTATTTAAAATAGTTGAACTCAATTAATGTCCATTAATATTATAGTTAGAACACATTTTATCGCACATCATTAATTATGTTTAATTTCTGCGATTTATCAATTAGGAACATTTATCCGAAACAGAAGGAGTAAAAGATTACTAGTTCTAGCGAAATATTAGCAGTTTTTATTGATAGTATTTTGAATATTATATTAATGATTAAAATTTAATCACCTAAAATATACTCTTTTTTTCTCAAAAGAGTGTTCAGTTTAACCCGATACACAGATGGGGCCCATAAATTATAGTGATGGGGCTCATAAATAAAAGTGGGAATTAAATCAAGGCTAAAATGGTCAAAGTTTTTTCCTTAATTTTTTTTAGAAACTATACTCTTCTTTTGGACCTGATAAAAGAAGATCTACGCTCATTTTTAGGAGTGGAAAGAGTAATAAATATGAGAATTGCTATTTATACCTAGTAAATTGTTGAGTACACCTTCTTGAATGTTCGGTATCTCTACCAAACATAAAAATGGTGCATTAAACGATATTCGGTAAGGGTGCCGAACACCCCAGAGGCTATACTCAGCAATTTGTTGGGTACAAATAATAATTCTCAATAAATATATGGTAATTGAACTAAATTAATGCCGTCTTAAATTGACTTTTTAATAAATAAAAAAGACTAACTTTTTGAAATGTAATTAAAGAAAAGATACTGTGACTATTAAAGAGATTGTTGAGTCTTTTCTTAAAGGGCTTATAATTTGATAATCTATTCTTTGATTTTCTAAAGGTGTTTTCAGACCTGAAAGTCTAAGACTAATATTTTGAATCGGATAGAACCACTGAGTGGTGGTAAAAACTTTCTCAATAAAATTTTAATATAGTTCTGTTTCTATATAACTCGAACTCAAGACCTATAATTAAGTTAAAATAGCCCCTTACCAACTCATCTACGTGATTGTTGGTGTAGTTTGATAATCTTTCTCCAAGCCACATGATTAGAGATTGACAATGACTAACACGGCATGATGACACAGCAGAGCACGACACAATTATAAACATGAATTAAAGATAGAAATGATATGATAAGACACGGCACGATACGACATGACACAACACGAAAACACAAAATTATAATTTAATTAAAATAATATTTATTATTATATTTATGATCAAACAAGATAAATTTAAGGGAAAAAAAAAAGGACAAAAGAACAACCTGAGTGTTATAAAAATTTATATGGAAAAACACGATAAGATACCTAGATGAAACCCCAATTAATGCATAGTACAAGGGACGTCGATGCCGTTTATCTAAAAAAAGACTTGAGATAGTTTAGTAATTTCCAATAGAAGGGTCTATTTTTTAAATTTTGGGTAAATTGTAGAGACTCTCCTAAACTACTTCGGGTTAAGAGCATCCATAGTGGTGTCCTAAAACCACCCTCTAAAATTTAGTTTAGAGATATTTAATCATTCAGAGTCTACAGTGGTGTCCCAAAGCCACCTTCTATCCCCAAAATCTTCTAAATCACTCTCTACCACCAAAGAGTAATCTAGAAGAAATAGTGACTTTCATTTTGTCTTTCTCACTCCTCCAGTTGTTTATTTTATCATTTTACACTTACTTTTTTTATCTTTATTTTAATTATGGACCACATACACATGGATATTAATAAAAAATTACATACTATACTAATATTAATAATCAAGTAAATTATTTTTTTTTATTAATTCGTGTGCAGCGTCAAATAAGACAATAATTTAAGGACGGAGGAAGTATTTTTTATAGAATATATATTTAAAATATAAAATATTTATTTCGATTGTGGTGGGAAAATAAAAATAAAATAGAGGGAAAATAGAATAGTAGTAAGGTTTGTTAGTTGAAATAATAGATATTTAATTTTTAGAGGGTTATATAGAGAGTGTTTGTTGGAGTAAATTTATTTTTAAAGTATTAAAAAATAAAACTAGAAGGTGTTTAAAGTGTGAGATATGGAGTAACGACTGTGGTTGCTCTAATGGATCAACTCCTTCAATTATTTTATACAACACTAAACCCACTTAACCTATCATTACTTGACACTTTACCCAATGTCATCTAAATTCTTTTAAAAATTAAATTGAGGGAAAGCGAATGCTTAAGACGTGCTCCCATTGGTTACAAAATGTAACCAATTGGGATACCATAAAATTGATGAGATGGTGTCGTCCATATGGAGCACCACATTCACGTTGACTAACTACATGATGCTTTAAAATCATTAAATATTTTTTGTCCATACTTCCTTCACGTATAGGATATGTTTGAGGTCCTTAAAGCATGTCCAACGAAGCTCTTCAATGTGGGGAGCTTATCTCCCCCTTTTGATTATTTTATTATAAAAATATTATTAAGTTACTCAACAAAAATACTCTTCTAACAATGCACAAACTCCAACTATTTTACATATTCTACCATCTTTATCTCCATTTAATTTAATATCTTTATATAAAAATAGAGAAACACATGAAAAATTTGTAAAAAAATAAGTTGACGTCCAAATGAAGGAAATCAATTTTCTATTTATAGAGAAAAATATATACTTTAATACAAAAAATAAAAAAATATTTTTTTTGGTTAAAAAATAGTCGAAAATGACCAAAAACAGGGAAAAAAACTAAAGCTACAGTTAGTTGTCAGATGCTACAGTATTGTTGGCAGAGAAATATATATTTTTTTTTCAAAAACCAGAAGAAAAATGGCACCATTTTGAACTCTTTTGAGCCTAAACTGTGTCATTTTGAATGCTTTTTTTTGTAAGCTCCTTGCTATGTTCGGGAGCAAAATTAGCTACCCAATCCAAATTTAAGCTCCCAAGCTACCGTGATGATACTTTGTTGGATTGTAAACTACACAAAAGAATCTTTGTTGTACACAAAGCTCCTCATTTTGCTTCCTAAAATAAACCTCGTTGAACATGCTCTTATGGAAAATTTATTTAGAGAGATTGTAACACTACGTCATTTTGATGAAGTAGTGTAACGTTTCACTTACCTTTCGATAAATAATGATATCATCTAATCAAAATAAAATAGACCGTCCAGATGATAATAAGACACCTCACACCCCAATCTCAAGTGTAAACATATAATTGGTGCATCACACCACATCACCCTAATAACATGGTGTAACCATCCCCTACATAACTTCTCCTCCTTAGGAATATTGTTGGGACTTGGGAGGTACTCCCACCATTTTAGGCAAAAAGCTTATTTTGACTTTTTTTCGATCAATTTAATTAAAATTAATCCAATAATTAACACAAATTTAGTAATTTTTACAAAGGTACGAAAGTTTTAAAATTTTGATTTGATTTAGTCATATGTTGACTTAAAAAAGAAAAATAGATTCTTTACCAGAAACGAAGAGATTAGCTTCTAGGTACGATTCTAGTATACGCCAACATACAAGTCTTTACAATCAGTGGAAACACGCCATAGTTGAATTGTTCAAGCCATAAGCAATGTGAGGCCAAGAGCAGAAAGATGAGCTATTGAAACCCCACCTAGACAGTCCAAACTCTTTGTTAATAGCTAGCAATGTCTTATCACTGATGGCCTGAGAAAATCACAAGCTATCACATTGATAAAACTCCAAATAGCAGAAGTATGAACAAGCATGCCATGTCTTGGCTTGCCTTCACCAAAAACAACTCTTACCAATGAAGGTGGTCTAAAATAACAGAAAAAATAAAAATGCAAGATCAAACTTTAATGGCTTTGTTTTCTCAGAGGAACAGATTCTAATGGAAACCCACCATTCTAATCAAGAACTTTATGATGGGGTTTGCTTAGTGAGTTGGGAGCATTTTTCCACTATTGTTAATGACCCTTATTTTTATTTTTTATAAATAACTAGAGGAATATATTAATCACAGCGCCAAAACAGGCGGCACGTCCTTTGTATACAGGGAGGATACTACACAAAAGAGCTATACAAACTATAAACTATCCACTAAATCTGCGTGTGAATCCCCTGTACTTAGCATATCCTCAGTGCACCAAAGGCGAAGGGTGCAGAGGATATCCTCAATCCTATCAAGATCCGACTCCACATTCTCAAACGTCCTTTCGATTTCTTTCGTTCCAAATTTTCCAGCATATAACCAACGGGGCTGTTACCCAAAAATTACTTCTCCTTCTTCTCTTAAAAAGAGACCAGCCCCGGACGAGATTTTTTATGGACCCTGGCATAACCCAAGACACATTGACTAGACAAAACAATGAATTCCATAACTCCCAAGCAACAGGGCAGTGCACAGCAAATGATTTACAACAGGGCAGCAAATGACCCATTTCAGGGTACGTGAAATTCAAGCAAAGCTCGAAGAAGACAACCATGAATCTTTTCCTATAGCATTACAACATTTACGTGTTTCACATACTTGACAAATAACTACCAAGGAAAGAAAAAGTCTAGACGCAAAATGTCGCAAATACTTGAGAAGAAGGAACTCCAACTCTTAAAATTTGTACCTATTTCTTCGCTGATCTAATCTTGCCACTGAATTTAGCTTACAGAGACTTGGCCTGTAACTCGAGCAAAACAAATCATCTTTTGTTCCAAGTAGGTTGTTTGTGTAATGACCAAACATAAGTTCAACATATTACTCTTCCTAAAACTATTTTGAGGAATTATCAAAAGTATACTTGCAACCCCAACAACAGAGATTAGAAAACTTACAAGAAGAAATCAAGAGAAGAAGGATCTTTGATGATATGAATATGAAAGTTCCAGAAGTTCAGCCTCCTTTTTGTGGCAGGCAAGAGAAATGTGGTTTTGACATACATTCAATTGCTTCAACTCTCACGTCATTGAGGGGTTGAGGAATCAACAAATTTTACAATTCTGACTATAATCAATATTGATCCACGGAAATTATTGATGTTGAGCGGTTGATTTGATCAACTTCTTTATCAGTATCTTCCTTGTATATCAGTCGAACTCCCCATTCTTTCGTAACGACGTCCACCAAAGAAGCATTGATCTGAGAGACATTAGTTGGGCCATTAAATTCCTCTTCAATTGCTTCTGCTAGGTATTTTCTATATGGTATATACACCAAGAATACATGCTCTTTGATCATGGATTCTTTGGTGAAGGTGCCGCTATTGAAATAGCGCACTTTGGGTCTGTCCTCACAGTTTAAAAACTCCAACCTTAAACGGATAGACTTCCATTTTAGGCTAGAAACCGGTGCAGGTATACAACAAATAGCAAACCCCAAGAATTTATTACTCCACCACTTGGGAGGCAAGTTTAATGAAATATAATCCCCTCGACACGATATGTAAATAACTTTGGAAATGTTGTCCCAAGTAAAAGAGTGAACTTAGTCTCATCATCAGTCTGTATCATGAAAGTGAAAGATTTAGTCACCAGTTCACCTATATATGATAAATGAGAGAGAGAGAGAGAGAGAGAGAGAGAGAGAGAGAGAGAGAGAGAGAGAGAGAGAGAGAGAGAGAGAGAACCTGTGACACAAACTGCCATAAAGTATCAGCAATGCTTTCATTGAGTTGGAGGCAACCGACAATCGAGGTCCATCCCAGACGATGCCGGTTGGGCAATATGCAATCTTTTAATGAAACACAACCGTCAGCTGTCAAATGAAATAAATTGGGAGGAAGCCCAGACAATCTTTCAAGCCTCTTGCATTCGACCAAATTGAGTACATTGAGCCTAGACAGTCTATCAATGCCTGGAAATTTTACAAAATTATTTCGGCCTATATTTAGTGTATGCAAAGAGGATAAGAGGCCAAAATCTTCTGGAAACACACTTTCTGATAGATTGCAGTCACTGATATCTAGGTGTCCCAGCGAAAACAGGGAGCCCCATCCTCCGGATGCTAAAGAAAAACTTATGAGAGGTTGTGGAGGCCCTGGTAGTAGCTGTGACAAAAACCAACGAGTCCATGACACCGATTCTGCTTGTCCCCTACATCCACTAAAAGATAAATCGGTGAGCTTCTTCAAATGAAATATGGATGCAGGAGGTTGTGTAATGGCAGTTCTGCCTGCATGAAGCTCCTCCAAACTTTCTGGCAGGTTCTCCGGCAAGTTTTCACATTTTGAGCAGCCTTCTAGAGTAAGACTTCGAAGCGAACTCAAGTCACATATGCTGTTTGGCAGACTAATCAAGTTTCTACAGTTTTTTAGATTTAAGAGTTCAAGGTTTTTGAGGTACCCAATTGAGGATGGTACTTCTTTTAAAGAAGTACCCTCCAACTGAAGCTCCAATAAATTTTCCATATTCTCCAATCTATCCAGAAAAGTTGCAAGTTTCTCACAGCCAGAGAGATTAAATCTGATGAGGCTGTCCAATCGAATGATTTGAGGAAGGCGCTTAAGGTTTTCGCAACCTTGTAGATTCAAGACCCTAAGCTTTCTGTGGTCCGTGACAGATTCGTGGACCTCAACCAAACTTGTACAATGATCAAGTTCCAATTCCTTGAGATTTGGAGTCCTTGTGATATCTGGAGTCCTGATTAGCTTGTGGGAATGACTAAGCTTGATGAACTTCAACTTGTCCAAGAGCTGTTAAAAGTGAAAAAGAAATGCCAGAGATCGTCAACTTATATACTAAAATCTGCTATAACAACGAAAATAAATATGCAAACGAAATTACCATGAAAAAGGTCACTTTCTTTCCTAACAATATTATTTTTGCGAAGAACATGTACATTAGTTTATTTTTCAGTACATGCACAATACTTGCCTCACTTGCAGGATGCTTCCAAATTTGAATAATTCGGCTATAACACATTTCCAATCCAACAAGCTTGGTTGCTCGAAAGCTTGCTGGCAGAGATTTTGAAGGGTATCGATGCCAGTTAAGCCACCTCAACTGATTTGAAAGATAATCGATATCTTTAGAGATGCATGCATTATGAACTCTGAGATATCTTAGCCTGTTCATCGTCTGAAAGGCATTGGCACTAATCTTTACATCTTTTGGAGTAAACAAATCCAGTGCAATACCTTCAACTTCATTTGTTCCCTACCAAAACAAAGATAAAATCGTAAGCCCAACATAGATGCAATCTTTGCCTCATGCAATCAAAAAGAGAGTTCAAGCTCATAACTTCTGTAAGAGCCCTACCCTTAACTCATAATTGCAATATATTTACAAGACATAATGCTTGTTAAGCTTTTAGTAAGAAGTTAGCTTGGCCAACAAAAATCAAGAGTTTAAATTCATAAACTATGCAAGACCTCTTACCATATTGTCAGCCAATACATCGCAAACATCCTCTGGAATCCACAATCGACTGTATCTTCCAGGCACCGCTGGTTTTCGAACAATATACCAGCCCATTTCTTGCAGTAAAGTATGTATTTGAAGCTTTTTTCTGATACAACTATGAGAGATTTTTCGATGAGAATACGTATCCCAAAGTCAGGGTGGAAACCAAAACTGTTAAGTATTCTTTTTACACCAGACTCCTCCATCCCGTTAAAGAAACATGCAATATCTAGGAATATATGTTTCTCAACATCCTTCAATCTGTCAAAACTTATTTCAAGTTTTTGAACAATCTCATTTTCTGGTATATCTTTTAGCCTCTGCAATGCCTCTTCCCACTCACACAAGTCCCTAGAACGGAGAGCAGAACCCATAACTTTCAGAGCCAAAGGAAGGTGACCAGTATAATGTACTACGGCACATGAGAGATCCATGTATTCTTCTGTAGGATGGCTTTTTGAAAGGCATGCAAACTGAAGAGCTTAATAGCTTCATGTCTTTCCAACAAAGAAACCTCATAAGTCTCATCCACAACACCTCTTAGAAGCTGTTTATCTCTTGTTGTTATGATGATTTTACTTCCCCTTCCAAACCAGTCATGATTTCCAGCTAGTGCATTTAACTGATCCATATGATCCAAATCATCAAGAACGACAAGAACCTTTTTACCTTGTAGCCTTCTGATTATTAAGTTGATTCCGTCTCTAACGTTACTTAAGTTCACAAGTTTCCCCTTTAAGATACTTGAAAGGAGTTTTTCCTGTAAATGCTTTAGACCATGCGTCTTTGTATCTGATCCAACCTCTGAAAGATAATAAGCACCTTCAAATTGATGATGACGGATATCGTTAAAAAGAGCTTCGGCAATAGTTGACTTCCCGATCCCGCCCATTCCCCATATCCCAATAAAGCGAACATCATTAGACCATAATGCCATCAATGATTTAACTTTCTCAATATGAGACTTCACTCCGACTAGATTTTCCCCGGAACTTGAAATCAAAAGATCCAATTTACTGGAGATTTGATTGACAAGTTGGTCAATACATTTAGCTTCGTGCCTACGCATGCAATAGAAAGAATCTGTCAAGTAAATAATAAAGCGATAGAGAAGCAATAAATTGATAGTATGATTTTGTTTTACAATTCTCACCAGACAAGATAAATGGATATGTATAGTATAGTAGTATCAACATTTAGGGTTTAACTCAAACAGACGATTATTAGTGGTATGCCCCTATGATCTTATATGTTGAATTGCAAGGCTTTAGTTACCCATGATGGAATTTATATGTCAACACGCCTTCATGTGTAGCTGGTTCTGAGAGTTACACGTCGATATATCATATTAGGTGACATGAAGTAGTTAGCAAGTCAGAATAAATACCCTGATCAGAGAACGTCTGCATTGGCTACAAGCATAAGGGCTCCCAGGATAAACAAGCATTTATTTCCAAGGCCAAAATTAAAGCGAAGTTTAAGACTCTATTAAGCAAAATATGGAGAGACTAATGAACAGATGAAATGCCATCTAATCTCCTACAAACTAGAATGCATATGCTCATTCACAAGAACTCAAATTTGTCAGTGAACAGATTGATGGTTCAACAGGTCAGGTGTTCATCGCTTACCAGCCCTGTCTGTAAAGTGACATCGCACATAATTCTCAGCCCAACTAATTTGCTTTTCGCAAGCTGTCATAAAGCTGCTCTAATCATAGACTCGCTACCAGTACTCCAACGGGTGTAGAGTTCAAGAGCGAGTAAGACTCCCACCTGGTCTTGCAGCCCATCCCTGCTATCGTCTCTCCATCTCTGGCAGAGAAGTGAGAATGCTCCGTTTAGTTGATCCTGAAAGTGTTGTTGGGGCTAGACAGATTCATTATTTATTCATAGCTTAGCAGATGGGTTAATTCCTTGCAACCTTAATCTCTTCAAATCGTATAGATCTAAAAAGCACTAGGTTGAAGCGCAGACATGTAGCTGAATGCAATCCCTAGATAGTTCAAGGAAAGCAGATATATGAAATCCCTTACGAAACCTTAAAAATGGATAGAATGATTCTTATGATGTCAACTGCTCTACCAAATAGGTATATCATGAAGCAGTGGATGAAAGGAAGTTAGCAGGCAGTACATCGAGCAAACAACTCACACCAAACCCCTTTAAATCCTCAGGAGGGTCCAACTCAAAACCTGTCGGCTTGCAAAAATTTGAACTCAGTAACATATAGTTTGCTAAGAAGGGGCTAAACCAGCGCATTGCCACACCTCAATTGTTCAATTACAGATTTAGTGCTTGTTTGATACACATGATTTGTCATTCCATTCCATGACATTTGAATTGGAACTACTATGGAATGAGAATTACACTAAAATTGCATGGAATGGAATTGTCAATCATGAGTACCAATCGGACAGCCACACTGCTATATTAAGAAAACTGTTTCGCTCCTCCCTCTTTTTGTTTCCTTCTTCCAACTCTTAATGCTCTCAAAATCTTCGCATATTATTTCTAGTTTAATATACATAACAAGACTGAAATTTTGTATTCATTTCATGGCCCTAGCCAGCATTACTTACACAAATACCGTCCCCACATCAAATTAAGGTTGTAACTGAGAAAGATCAAAATATTAATTACACAATTATGCTCGAACATTGTGATTCATGTAGTTTGGTTAAGGATTTAACTTGTAAAAAAAGGTTAAAATTAAAATTAAACATTAGTAGAGTAGACCATTGATCGTACAGACACAAGTTTGGTTGGAGCAGAATTTAAGATAATCAACAGTTGGATGAATATCTAAGCAGGCAAAGTTGTAATTACTTACCCACTAGAGGTCTCTCGAATATGAAGTCCCGAAATTTCAGCAGCTTCAACCAGAGCTTTCCTCCACCTGCTCACCTTCCCTCCCAATCCCAACTCCTCAGGGAAACTTTTTTCATGTTGTTCAAAAGCATCAGCATAACTCTCTGTTTGTCTGCCTACATGAGAAGGGTCCACGTCGTAAAATACGGGAATAACTGTCTGTCCAATCCTTTTCTCACAAGCCATGATCATTTCAAGTTCATCCAAGCACCATGTAGAAGCAGCATAATTCTTGGAAAAGATTACAACGGCAAACCTCGACCGTTGGATCACGTTCAAGAGTTCGGAAATATGTTTACCTCTTTCGAATTCTACATCGTCTTTGAAAGTGTAGATTCCTCTTTGATCTAAAGAGGAATATAAATGGTCAACAAAGTTTTTGCGGGTGTCTAGCCCATGAAAACTCAAGAACACATCGTATATCCACCGACCTACTGCTGCTGGAGTACCGGAGAAGGAAGAGGCTCCTCCTACCTCGTTATTGGTTTTTCTTTTTTTGGTACAAACTTCGTTTTTGGTTGGTGAGGCCATTAAGGAGGGAATTAATCAAAACTGTGTCCTCTTCAAAGATGGATGTAATTCCCAGAAGTTTTCAACTGAGAACAGAGTTGGAATGGAAAGAAATGGAAATGTTACCTACTACCTAGTAAGATGGTCCACCCTTCTTAAAGCATGACTCAGTCTCTCTCTCCATACTTTCCACCCTCCAATCCCTAACCGACGCGAGCAAAGCCTCCACCTCCAAAACCCTAACCCTCGCCGACCTCTCTCCTCCGCCTGCCGCGAAGTCACCGGCGTAAAGATTTCCTCTTCTTCCTTTCCCCAATTGTCAACACCACTAGCCAAGCCAATCGCCCACAATCAAACAATGAAAAACAATTTTATAGAGAAATCTCAAGTATTGCTTATAAAGATCATCTCTTCTAAAGATAAATCCATTATATTTGTGACGGGAAGTTCAAGAATATGCACCGGGTGTCTGGGTTGATTCACCACCTAAGAGCATCCGTCCACAATGTACACACTTTTCTCATAAAAATTTAGGGAATTGCTATTCCAACCCCCATAATTGCTGAGTATACCCCTTTATCATTATTATAAAATTGCCACAATTTTAAAAAACTATATTACCCTTAAAAATTTTAAGAACCTAAGATACGTGCGCACCCCCGCACGCCCTAGATGTGGCACCCCAGCACGCCCTAAGGTATGTGCGGCGGACCGCCGCACATTCTAGGTGCGCGGCGTGCCGCACACTACGTGAATACCGGTCCCGCCTTGCATCAACTGAATCGGAGACCGCGGTGAAATGATGGGGACATGACCTGAGATGGAGGAAATGCTGTTAGATCTTTTTTGATTGGTTTGGAATTAGCCTTGGTTTCGATTTTTGATTTGATTAAATTCATTGTTTGTGATTGTCATTGTTTATTGTTTTCTATGTTTCGATCTCTTTTACTTTCTATTTTGGATCTGCAGCTTCAGATTTGTTGCAATTTGGATTGAGTGTTGGCGATCTGATGGTACCTTGGTAATTAGATCTTGATTTCATCTTTTAATAGTGCAAAAAGAAGAAGAAGAAGAAGAAGAAGAAGAAGAAGAAGAAGAAGCAAAAAAGAAGAAGAAGAATTGGGAGTTTATTGTTAAAGGGTAAAATAGAAAAAAATGGGGGTATACTTAGTAATATAGGAAGTATAATATTTGAAGGGGGGTAGACTTAGTAAATGGGTAGACTAAGTAATTTTGGGGGTAGGAATAGCACTACCCAAAAATTTATCTTTTCGTTGATAATCTTCTTAACGTATCTTTTAATTAGTTCCCAATGCCACCTCATTAATTTTACGCTTTAATCTTATTATTATACTTTTCAAACAAATAAATTTATTTAACTTTACTTAATATATTTCATATTTAAATATTCTATATAAATAAATAAATTTATAAATAAAAAAATTAATTTATAGAGAAAGTGAGTATATAGAGAAAGTGATTTTTATAGAGATGATGAAAAATAGAAGAGAGAATGAAGTAATAATATAGAGAATAAAAATGTTGTGAAAAAAATGATGAAAATTGAGGTGTATTTATAGAAAAAAAGTAAAAAAAAAAAAAGAGAACAAAAAGGTATAAAAAAGGGTAATATGTTGCTTTAACAATTGATTTAAAAAAGATAATTTAAATTTAAACTTTTTAGAAGCTGGGACCCACCTCTCTCACCCTTCACGCTCTTCATCTCGCGTGCGTTGCACGCGTCCGTTGTGAACCGGAGGTGCAAGCCACTTTTCCTTATTTTGCCATTTTTTCATTCCCTCCCCTTCTCTTCTTATTTAAGAAGAAAAAAATCTTCTTAAATTAAGAAGATTTGTCCCATTATTTGATTTCATCTTCTTATTTAAGAAGTCTAAGAAGACAATAATGGTGGTGCCCTAAAGAATTCACTGAGAAAAAGGAATTCACTGAGAAAGTGGGAGAGAGAGAGAGTGTGTGTGTGTGTGAACAATGACGCAGGGGTGAAGCTAAATGGGGGTAAGTCAATTTCGGCTTTAGTCAAACCCGTGAGATTTTATATGACCTAACTTATTTCAAAATAATTTATTTAGCATTTTTTCTTTGAAATAACTATATTACCCTTATAGCTTCACTTTAACATTTTACAAGACCTCAATAGAAAATATCCATAATACCCTTTTCTTTCTATTCAATCCATAATAAGGTCTCAATAGCTCACACTCCTCAATAGCTCTCCCTTTCTCCCCCTCATTCTCACTCTCTAAAATTTCATTCATTGTCCGTTCACAACTCATCATTCGTTCGTACGTGTAAGTAATTTTTTCTTTGGATTCAGGTTTGTCTTTCACCTCGCCCCTGCATTATGTTAATTCATTTCAATGCACTCATTTTACTACAAATTCTACTGAAATATTCAATCTGGGTGAAGTATTTCCTATTTGAAACTAAGTTAGAGGTGTCGTTTAATCTATAATTGATCGGTCATTAAACATCATTTGAATAATTGTTTAAACTGAGCTTATCGCACGTTTAAACGAGTGTTAAACGACTGTTAATTTGCATAAACAGACGTCGTTTAAAATTTTAATTGATCTTTACTAGTCATTTAATCGACACCATCTCTCTTAACTAACTCAATGACAATTCAAAACATCCCCTTCTGTCACTGTTTAAACGATACTAGTTGATGCAAATTGGATCCTCTATTCCAAAATGGTATTCCATCTCCTATTCCAACCGTTGGATGTGCGTCACATGTGCATAAAAAATCACGGGGTAATTAATGTTGTTTATTCACATACACATGTGGCACACATCCAACGGTTGAAATAGGAGATGAAACACCATTTTGGAATAGAGGATCCGATCTGAGCCTCTTCACAGATAAAGTCATCCCGGATGGCATGTCAGCATTATAAACAGCTCTAAAAGTCCCACTGCTAAGTTCCATTGCATCAAAAAATAAGACAAAAATGAGTTGGTCGTTGCATGGGGCTTGAATAATTCGGGAGATGCTTGATCTTTCTCGTCTAGGTCTCCAAGTTAATCCTACTCGCACATCTAACCTAAAAGCACTGTAGTGGCACATCTTTCATATAGTATATAGCAGCTTTCATGCATGATCAATTCGACCTACGTACTTTTGGAGGTATACTTGTTTTTGAGTTTCTTGATTTAGCGTTTATACTCCCATAGAGTTGAGTAGGCTCAGAGAAGTCTGAGATCATTGATAATCTCCAATGATTTGCTCATAGGAGCATTCAGTCTCTGATCGTTGAACTTAATTTCCAGCAATTTGCTCATAGGAGCAAGATATTCGATGAGGAGGTACTGATCATTCTAATGTTTTGCTGACTCGTCCAAAAAATGAGTGTTCTTTTGGTCTCCATTCTTACACAAAGCATACAGGGAATAAATTAAATGATCTCAATCTTCTTGATGTTTCTCATTTCTCTTTAGTTGGCATAAACTCTAAAAATGCATTAAAACGGCACATAAACCTGCTCCTAAAGAAATCCAGCCGAAGCATGTGGGAGATGATGAAACATATTTCATGAGAAATTAATTTGTACGTAGTTATAGAGCATCGTGCCATTAGCTGGTGTCGTGCCCTCTAACCAATGGTGGATCATAAAATTGATGAGATGGACACTTTTTTTAGAGACTAAAAGAAAAGGTCCAACAATTTAAATCTCCAAAAATAGATGAGGTGTCACCTATATAAAACACCACATTAACTAATGACATGATGCTCTAGAACCATTGAATATTTTCTCGTCCATACTTTATTCACGTACAAGCTAGATATGTTTGAGGTCTTTAAAGAAAATTATTTAGTGAGATTGTAAGACTACGTCATCTTGATGAAGTGGTGTAACGTTTCACTTACCTTTCGGCAGATGATACCATCTAATCAAAATAAAATAGACCCTCCAGATGGTAATAGGACACGTCACACCCACCATCTCAACTGAAAATATATAATTGGTGCCTCACACCACATCACCCTAATGACATGACGTGATCATTTCGTGAATAATTTCTCTGTCATTAGGGATATTGTTGGGAATTGGGAGGTAGCTTCTAGGTACAATTCTAGTATACGCAAACATACAAGTCTTTAATGACTTTGTTTTCTCAGAGGAACAGATTCTAATGGAAACCCACCATTCTAATCAATGAACTTTTTGGGGTTTGCTTAGTGAGTAGGGAGCATTTTCCACTTTTGTTAATGACCCATTTTTCAGGGTTCGTGAAATTCAAGCAAAGCTCGAAGAAGACAACATTTACAACGTGTTTCACATACTTGACAAATAACTACCGAGGAAAGAAAGTCTATACGGAAAATGTCGGGAAGAAGAACTCCAACTCTTAAAATTTGTACCTATTTCTTCGCTTATCTAATCTTGCCACTAAATTTAGCTTACAGAGACTTGGCCTGTAACTCGACCAAAACAAATTATCTTTTGTTTTGTTCCAAGTAGGTTGTTTGTGTAATGACCAAACAAAAGTTCAAAATGTTCCAACCTAAGGGTGCTCAACGCAGACACTAAGGCAACTGAATCACCACTCCGATCCCCAACCCGATGAAATGAGTTGACTTGACGGATCATCGTGTAAGAGGAGGCACCGAGACTGGGCCAAACCTGTTGCGGGGTGGGGGGGTGGGGGCGGCGCAGCGAAACTTGGCCAAACCATAGGGATTTCACCCAAAGCAAAAGCAAAAGGAACCTACAGTATGTACTTTGATAATATGTCTCCTATTGTCATGATAAAGAATCCAGTGTTTCATGCAAGAACTAAGAGCAGCTCCAATGGACTTGATTGCAAGGGTTTATCCACTGCTTCAACCGGTTGGTGAAAAATGAAACCATAGTGGAGATGAGCTGGAATATGAGGTGGCATCAGCCTCTTCATCTGCATGAACGGCTTGAAGATTTCTTGTCAAACATAAAGCACACATTTCAAGGCCAAACAATACAAAGGCAGCAACACGGTAGCAACAACGGTAATTTTATTGTATTAGTATTTTAATTTTTAATAAATATTATTGGATTAAAAAATATTTTTAAACATAAAAATAAAGTAAATAAATTATTTGGTAGACATAATATGTTTTTTCATAAAAATGAATTAATTATTTTAAAATAATATATTTACTTTTGAAAATAAAGTAATTATTTTTATATGTATATTGTTAAAGAATAAAAAAATCCCTACATTTTAAAATTATTTTTTGTTTTTCTTTTTTGTCCGTCCTAAAATAATTATTTTGTTTGAAAGTTTATTTTTTATGACAACACTTTTACTATTTTACTATTATTTTTTATTCTTACTTTAATTATAGGTCACATGCATATAGATATTAAATAAAACTAAATACTATGCTAATATTAATAATCAAGTCAATTATTTTTTTCTAATCCGTGTATCGTGTCAAATAAAACAATAATTTAGGGACCAAGTGAGTATTTAATAGTTGGTCCATGCAATAAAACTCTTAAAAATTTAATTTTAGTGGAGAATATGTTTATAAATAAAAGTTTTATGAACCGTCGCACCGTGGATAAACATGAAGATGCTCTAAGTACATGGAGCTTCGTCATCATTTCATCAGAAGTTTGGTAAACAAAGAAGAAATTCAGCTAAAATTTGTCAGTACTCATCAATAGTTGACAGACACTTTTACTGAAGCAGTTACAACTGAAAAGTTGGACCTTACAAATTAAGAGGAGGTATATATTACAAAAAGTAAAAGTACATATATGCATCATACTTATCGTTGATCTTCGCAAATTATTGACAAGTTTTAGAATTCTGACTCTAATCAATATTGATCCGCGCTAATTATTGACGTTGAGAGGTTGATTTGATCAACTTCTTTTTCAGTATCTACCTCTTATATCAGTCGAACTCCCCATTCTTTCATAACGATGTCCAGAGAAGTAGCTTTGAGCTGGGATACATTAATTAGTCCCCATTATCTGTCCTTAAGCATTTGATCTTAGAATCAAACTCCTTCTCAACATAGCTTTTGAACTTAAGGAACTTTGCAAATGCCTCGCTCTTTTGCTTCAAGACTTGTGGCTGTGATCTTTCCAAACTGACTGGCGAGGATGTTCGTGAAGAACCGAATGTGGATGTTTTTCCTGGTGGGAAGAGGGATAGTTTGTCCCGTGGTGGAGTTGGGGTTGATCAGCATTGGCGCGGCCCGAAGCGTCGGAGGGATTCGTTGTGAAATTCCTCTCTAATTCCTCTCTTATAGGAGATGAAACATCATTTTGGAATAGAAAATCGTCACAAGAAAACATGATCTTTGAAGAATTTGGCGTAACCGCGTAGGGGCCGCTACCAAAACAGAGCAAATGGAATCTGTCCTCAGGGTTTAAGCACTCCAGATGTACATAGATTTTCCATTTTTGGTCGTTACTAACCACTGATGGTATACATAATATATCAAACCCCAAGAATTTATTAGTCCACCACTTGGGAGGCGAGTTTAATGAAATATAATCCCCCTTCCAACGATATGTAAATAACTTTGGAATTGTTGTCCCAGGTGAAACAGTGAACCTAGTCTGATCATTCTGTATCATGAAAGTGAAAGATTTAGTCACCAAAGTTCACCTATTTAATGATAAATCAGAGAGAGAGAGAGAGAGAGAGAGAGAGAGAAACCTGTGACACAAACTGCCATAAAATATCAGCAAAGCTGTCATGGAGTTGGCAGCAACTGGCAAACGAGATCGATCCCAGATTATGCCGCTCGGGCAACATGCAACTTTCTAATGAAACACAACCGTCAGCTGTCAAATGAAATAAACTGGGCGGAAGCCCAGACAATGTTTCAAGCCTCTTGCATTCGACCAACCTAAGATTACGGAGCCCAGACAGTCTATCAAAGCAGCCTGGAAATTTGACAAAATTATTTCGGCTTATATCTAGTGTATATAAAGAGGATAAGGGGCCAAAATCTTCTGGAAACACACTTTCTGACAGATTGCAGTCACTGATATCTAGGTGTCTCAGCGAAAACAGGGAGCCCCATCCTCCGGATGCTAAAGAAAACCTTTTGGGAGGTTGTGGAGGCCCTGGTAGTAGCTGTGACAAAACCGAACGAGTCCATGAAACTGATTCTGCATGTCCACATCCACTAAAAGATAAACTGGTGAGCTTCTTCAAATGAAATATGGATGCAGGAGGTTGTGTAATGGCAGTTCTGCCTGCGTGAAGCTCCTCCAAACTTTCTGGCAGGTTCTCCGGCAAGTTTTTACATTTTGAGCAGCCTTCTAGAGTAAGACTTCGAAGCGAACTCAAGTCACATATGCTGTTTGGCAGACTAATCAAGTTTCTACAGTTTCTTAGATTTAAGAATTCAAGGTTTTTGAGGTAGCCAATTGAGGATGGTACTTCTTTTAAAGAAGTACCCTCCAACTGAAGCTCCAATAAATTTTCCATATTCTCCAATCTATCCGGAAAAGTTGCAAGTTTCTCACAGCCAGAGAGATTAAATCTGATGAGCCTGTCCAATCGAATGATTTGAGGAAGGCACTTAAGGTTTTTGCAACCTTGTAGATTCAAGACCCTAAGCATTCTGTGGTCCGTGACAGATTTGTGGACCTCAACTAAACTTGTACAATGATCAAGTTCCAATTCCTTGAGATTTGGAGTCCTTGAGATATCTGGAGTCCTGATTAGCTTGTGGGAATGACTAAGCTTGATGAACTTCAACTTGTCCAAGAGCTGTTAAAAGATAAAAAGAAATGCCAGAGATCGTCAACTTATATACTAAAATCTGCTATAACAACGAAAATAAATATGCAAACGAAATTACCATGAAAAAGGTCACTTTCTTTCCTAACAATATTATTTTTGCGAAGAACATGTACATTAGTTTATTTTTCAGTACATGCACAATACTTGCCTCACTTGCAGGATGCTTCCAAATTTGAATAATTCGGCTATAACACATTTCCAATCCAACAAGCTTGGTTGCTCGAAAGCTTGCTGGCAGAGATTTTGAAGGGTATCCATGCCAGTTAAGCCACCTCAACTGATTTGAAAGATAATTGATATCTTTAGAGATACATGCATTATGAACTCTGAGATATCTTAACCCGTTCATTGTCTGAAAGGCATTGGCACTAATGTTTACATCTTTTGGCGTAAACAAATCCAGTGCAATACCTTCAACTTCATTTGTTCCCTACCAACACAAAGATAAAATCGTAAGCCCAATATAGATGTAATCTTTGCCTCGTGCAATCAAAAAGAGAGTTCAAGGTCATAACTTCTGTACGAACCCTACCCTTAACTCATAATTGCAATATATTTACATAATACTTGTTAAGCTTTTAGTAAGAAGTTAGCTTGGCCAACAAAAATCAAGAGTTTAAATTCATAAACTATGCAAGACCTCTTACCGTATTGTCAGCCAATACATCGCAAACATCCTCTGGAATCCACAATCGACTGTATCTTCCAGGCACCGCTGGTTTTCGAACAATATACCAGCCCATTTCTTGCAGTAAAGTATGTATTTGAAGCTTGTTTTCTGATACAACTATGAGAGATTTTTCGATGAGAATACGTATCCCAAAGTCTGGGTGGAAACCAAAACTGTTAAGTATTCTTTTTACACCAGACTCCTCCATCCCTTTAAAGAAACATGCAATATCTAGAAATATATGTTTCTCAACATCCTTCAATCTGTCAAAACTTATTTCAAGTTTTTGCACAATCTCATTTTCTGGTATATCTTTTAGCCTCTGCAATGCCTCTTCCCACTCACACAAGTCCCTAGAACGGAGAGCAGAACCCATAACTTTCAGAGCCAAGGGAAGGTGACCAGTATAATGTACTACGGCACATGAGAGATCCATGTATTCTTCTGTAGGATGGCTTTTTTGAAAGGCATGCAAACTGAAGAGCTTAATAGCTTCATGTCTTTCCAACAAAGAAACCTCATAAGTCTCATCCACAACACCTCTTAGAAGCTGTTTATCTCTTGTTGTTATGATGATTTTACTTCCCCTTCCAAACCATTCATGATTTCCAGCTAGTGCATTTAACTGATCCATATGATCCAAATCATCAAGAACGACAAGAACCTTTTTACCTTGTAGCCTTCTGATTATTAAGTTGATTCCGTCTCTAACGTTACTTAAGTTCACAAGTTTTCCCTTTAAGATACTTGAAAGGAGTTTTTCCTGTAAATGCTTTAGACCATGCGTCTTTGTATCTGATCCAACCTCTGAAAGATAATAAGCACCTTCAAATTGATGATGACGGATATCGTTAAAAAGAGCTTCGGCAATAGTTGACTTCCGATCCCCCATTCCCCATATCCCAATAAAGCGAACATCATTAGACCATAATGCCATCAATGATTTAACTTTCTGAATATGAGACTTCACTCCGACTAGATTTTCCCCGGAACTTGAAATCAAAAGATCCAATTTACTGGAGATTTGATTGACAAGTTGGTCAATACATTTAGCTTCGTGCCTACGCATGCAATAGAAAGAATCTGTCAAGTAAATAATAAAGCGATAGAGAAGCAATAAATTGATAGTATGATTTTGTTTTACAATTCTCACCAGACAAGATAAATGGATATGTATAGTATAGTAGTATCAACATTTAGGGTTTAACTCAAACAGACGATTATTAGTGGTATGCCCCTATGATCTTATATGTTGAATTGCAAGGCTTTAGTTACCCATGATGGAATTTGTATGTCAACACGCCTTCATGTGTAGCTGGTTCTGAGAGTTACACGTCGATATATCATATTAGGTGACATGAAGTAGTTAGCAAGTCAGAATAAATACCCTGATCAGAGAGCGTCTGCATTGGCTACAAGCATAAGGGCTCCCAGGATAAACAAGCATTTATTTCCAAGGCCAAAATTAAAGCGAAGTTTAAGACTCTATTAAGCAAAATATGGAGAGACTAATGAACAGATGAAATGCCATCTAATCTCCTACAAACTAGAATGCATATGCTCATTCACAAGAACTCAAATTTGTCAGTGAACAGATTGATGGTTCAACAGGTCAGGTGTTCATCGCTTACCAGCCCTGTCTGTAAAGTGACATAGCACATAATTCTCAGCCCAACTAATTTGCTTTTCGTTATGTGCGCTGTCATAAAGCTGCTCTAATCATAGACCCTCTACCAGTACTCCAACGGGTGTAGAGTTCAAGAGCGAGTAAGACTCCCACCTGGTCTTGCAGCCCATCCCTGCTATCGTCTCTCCATCTCTGGCAGAGAAGAGAGAATGCTCCGTTTAGTTGATCCTGAAAGTGTTGTTGGGGCTAGACAGATTCATTAACTATTCATAGCTTAGCAGATGGGTTAATTCCTTGCAACCTTAATCTCTTCAAATCGTATAGATCTAAAAAGCACTAGGTTGAAGCGCAGACATGTAGCTGAATGCGATCCCTAGATAGTTCAAGGAAAGCAGATATATGAAATCCCTTACGAAACCTTAAAAATGGATAGAATGATTCTTATGATGTCAACTGCTCTACCAAATTGGTATATCATGAAGCAGTGGATGAAAGGAAGTTAGCAGGCAGTACATCGAGCAAACAACTCACACCAAACCCCTTTAAATCCTCAGGAGGGTCCAACTCAAAACCTGTCAGCTTGCAAAAAAGCAACATATAGTTTGCTAAGAAGGGGCTAAACCAGCGCATTGCCACACCTCAATTGTTCAATTACAGATTTAGTGCTTGTTTGATACACATGATTTGTCATTCCATTCCATGACATTTGAATTGGAACTACTATGGAATGAGAATTACACTAAAATTGCATGGAATGGAATTGTCAATCATGAGTACCAATCGGACAGCCACACTGCTATATTAAGAAAACTGTTTCGCTCCTCCCTCTTTTTGTTTCCCTCTTCCCACTCTTAATGCTCTCAAAATCTTCGCATATCATTTCTAGTTTAATATACATAACAAGACTGAAATTTTGTATTCATTTCGTGGCCCTAGCCAGCATTACTTACACAAATACCGTCCCCACATCAAATTAAGGTTGTAAACTGAGAAAGATCAAAATATTAATTACACAATTATGCTCGAACATTGTGATTCATGTAGTTTGGTTAAGGATTTAACTTGTAAAAAAAGGTTAAAATTAAAATTAAACATTAATAGAGTAGACCATTGATCGTACAGACACAAGTTTGGTTGGAGCAGAATTTAAGATAATCAACAGTTGGATGAATATCTAAGCAGGCAAAGTTTTTAATTACTTACCCACTAGAGGTCTCTCGAATATGAAGTCCCGATATTTCAGCAGCTTCAACCAGAGCTTTCCTCCACCTGCTCACCTTCCCTCCCAATCCCAACTCCTCAGGGAAACTTTTTTCATGTTGTTCAAAAGCATCAGCATAACTCTCTGTTTGTCCGTCTACATGTGAAGGGTCCACGTCGTAAAATACGGGAATAACTGTCTGTCTAATCCTTTTCTCACAAGCCATGATCATTTCAAGTTCATCCAAGCACCATGTAGAAGCAGCATAATTCTTGGAAAAGATTACAACGGCAAACCTCGACCGTTGGATCACGTTCAGGAGTTCGGAAATATGTTCACCTCTTTCGAACTCTACATCGTCTTTGAAAGTGTAGATTCCTCTTTGATCTAAAGAGGAATATAAATGGTCAACAAAGTTTTTGCGGGTGTCTAACCCATGAAAACTCAAGAACACATCGTATATCCACCGACCTCCTGCAGGTGCTGCTGGAGTACCGGAGAAGGAAGAGGCTCCTCCTACCTCATTATTGGTTTTTCTTGGTGAGGCCATAAGTGTCTGATCCTCTTGGAAGATGGATGTAATTCCCAGAAGTTTTCAAGTGAGAAGGAAATTAAACCGAGTGAGAATAGAGTTGGGATAGAAAAAAAATGGAAATGTGACTCAGTCTTAAAATCTTTTTTCAGTTCAAAATGTAAATTAAAAGACTTGCCTCCAGGACTTTTTGAAGCTTCGTTCTTACTTCGTCTACGTGATAGAATAATTCTAACAAACTCAATTTGGCGTTTTGTAAGATGACCATTGATGCCGCAAGAAATCTCACGTTCACTGGGCTGGACTGTTTGACCACTTAGATATCTGGGCTTTAGATGATCTGTCAAGACAAAGAGCAAACACTAGGTGAATGCAGGGGCTGGCCCTGCTAAGACACTCCGGTGTAAGAGTAAGTAACAAGCTCAATACACAATTCAGCAGAGTGTAGGCTCAAGTGTCTGTATGCGTACCTTTGCCTTGGAATGGATCCAAGGCTTTTATAGTTCTGCCCCTTTTTGGAGTAACGTCCCTTCATAACTTCCGAGACGTGGGTATGAATGCTGGTGTAATGGGTGTAACCGTTGGGAGTAATGGGCGTAACCGTCGGGCTCAACCGTCCCCGGACGTTACGCCACGTCCCTACCTCAGGCGTTACACAACACATCCTGCTCGCTGGATCCTGGTCGAGTACTCAGGTCATTGCATCCTGAGTCCTGCTTGTGAGATATGCTCGCATATATCCAGGTAGCTTTGGGAGGCTACTCGGTCGCTCCATGTCTGTTCGCAATATGATGAGCCCAGACCCGTATTATGTCTTGGGCCTGGACCCTGGGCCCAAACTTTGGGCTTGGCTCTTCAGTGGCCCCCTGCTTTCTGCTCGCCGAGTATTCATGCTCGCAGCAGGAAGCATTGCTCGTTGCCTTCGCCACACTAAGTGAAGTTGGTCGCATGGTCCGTGATTGCCACTCGCTGGGATTGCCTTGAGAAGTTGCCCAGGCGCGTGTCCGTGGAATACAACTGGCCACGACGCTTGGGTTCTCGCGTGATGGGAGGCGGCGCGCCTTCCCGAGGCGTTATCATGACCTACAGCCGTAGGCCCATGGGCTACCTCCGTAGGCCTGCAGTCCTTTCCGTGACGGTTGGGTGACGTCGCCCTCTTGGGTATAAATAGAGAGCTCTTGGTTGAGAAATCACTTTACACACCTTTGAAATTCAAAAGATTCTTTGCAAACTCAAGAGCTCCTCTCTCCTCCCGCTGCGTCGCCGCTCCCGGAACCACTTCCAGAATCCATTGCTGCTGCAATCGCCGGTTTCCCTACCACCTTCACTCGCTTTCTCAAGTTCAAGTTTCTCAACTCGCGCGCAACCATGTCTCGCAGTAAGTTATTCTCTTCTCCGCTTTTATTATTTGTTGCACATTTCGCGCTTTCCTCCCTTTTTTCCACTGCTCAATAGAAGGAATCCCCCTTTTTAGTCTGGATCGAGGAACCTAGGGTTTTTCTCTGACCGATAAAACCCCATCCCTTTAGTCTGGCCGTAGATCTAAAAATTTCCTTTGGCTTCCCCTGATTCTATACAGACTGTAACCTGTCTTCCTCCTCGATCCTTGTAGGCTCTGACTCCCCCCGTAGATTATGCGATGAGGCTACCGACTCCGAGGCCACCAACTCGCAAGAGGCCTACGAGTACGATCGTGGTCATGCGGCGAGCACCAGCTCCAGTCCGTCCCTATCCTCCTCGTCTACCAGCACGAGCTCAACTGATAGTGATGATGACCTCATTGTCACGAAAGTGGTCTCACGTACCACAGCCCATCGCCCAGACGAGGACATGGGGACGAGCTCGCCCAAGCCTACCCCCTCAAAGCCAATCTCTGCCCGTCCTACTCGCGGCGGATACCAGGCCCCTCGTCGAGCATCCTCTCCAGACCACTGGAAATCCTTCGACACCGACGAGAAGACCCAGGACTGGTTCACCTCCTTGGGAATCAATTCCACCAACTACCGGGTGACCGTCATGGACCCCGAGGTCGACCCCCTCTGAATACCGAGCCCAGGGCGAGAAGATGGTGTTCTTCTATGATTACTTCAAAGTTGGGATGCGCCTACCTCTCGACCCCTTCATCGTCGAATTCCTGACTCTGGCTCAGGCTGCTCCCGATGCGATGATGCTCACACAATTCGGTGTCCTTCACCGTTACCTGCCGCTTGATCGGCTACGAGCCTTGTCTGCTCCTACTAAGAAAGCTGTACCAATTCTCCACTGACAAGAGCTCAGGCCGAATCTCTGGTCGCAGCAAGCCTGGGGCGCTCAAACTGTTTTCCCCCTTTCCCAATAAAACTGATAAGTAGGACTGCAAGCCCCTGCTGGTCGAGTCCCGAACAGGCTGGCCATTTCCTCCTCCCTCTGCGCATATCAAGGTCCCCACCTACAACCGGGATGCCTTTACCTCCGGTGAGAGCCGTCTGATGGACGCGCTGAAGACTGCCCTTGGTGCCCGTGACCGCGACCAGGATTGGTTCTTTGACTGGAAGCCTCTGGTCACGGAGCATTACTTCCTGAGGCTCGCCGGTATCTTGAGCACAGAGGTTGAGGGGGTTACCCCACGAGTTACCATGGTCGAAGAGCGACCTCACCCTGCCTGGGGCCGCCATCAAGGTAACAGTTTCCCGAGTGAGTGTAGAGCCTGCAGGGATCTAGGAACTAGCTGCACGGCCCCCTTTCACCCTCCGGGTTGGCCCTTAAACTTTTAACACTTTTCACACTTTATACTTGAATACTGACTGATTTTCCTTTTGTCTGCAGAGATGCTCAACATTGATATCCTGGAGAAGGCCAGGAATGCTCGCAAGAAGGATGGCGCTGATCGCCAGCGCGAGCTCAGCCACCAGGCTCCAGCAAATCTCCCCAAAGTTCCTACCAACACCTCCCAAGGAAGGAGCTCCTCCTCTGCTAAGGCCACGGGCAAGGCGCCCAGCCAGGATCCCACCGGCCCCCTTGTTCATGTCAGGAGGTCTCCCCGCAAGGAGGTGTCTGCCCATTCTGACCGCACCGCCTCTCCGGATACCCAAGTATTATTCAGTCGAAAGAGTGCTGAGGGTGGGGCCCCTTCTGATTGATCGGTGCGGCCTCGCGGCCAAGATTCCGGAAGTGGCCAGGGACGCCCTGCATCCACCCCGGCTGCTGCTCGCCAACCCTCCTGGAGGCAAGAGGGCTTCACCATGCCCAAGGACCGCGCGGGCTGCGAGCGGTTGATGAACGAGCTGGCCGACGTGCCAAGGATCTCGGGCATCGACCTGAAGGCCTGGGGGCACCCTGCCGCCATGGTTGGGCAGGGGATTTTGAAAAGAATTGTGCACTCTGGAGTGTACAAGGAGTGTGAGGAGTCGACGAGCACCCTGATCGGCGAAGGGGGCATGGCCATATGCGAGGTAACCCTTGTGAAAATTTGTCTCTTACTTTGAGTATCTCTGCATGCTCTAACTTTTGCTATATGTTGCAGTTTGCGACCAAATACCTCAAACTGGCCACCCGTGCCGCCGATGGAGGCAGAGCCTCTGCTGCCCTCAGCGAAGACCTGAAGGCAGCCAACCTCCTCCTCGCTGAAAAGGAATCCGAGCTTCAGGCGAAAGACAAGGAGGTGCTCGACCGTATTGGCGACATCTCCAAACTTGAGACTGAAAAGCTGGCCCTTATCCGCAAGCTCGACACGGCCAAGGTCAGCGAGGAGTCACTGAACTCCCGTATCACACAGCTGGAGGCTCAGGCAAAAGAAGCCGAGGCTGAAAAGGCTGCCTTGAAGGAGGAGGTTGAGCGTCTGAACTCCCAGAGCTCCCAAGTAAGTGATGCCCAAAGAGAAGAGATCATCCAGACTTTCATGGACTCTGCAGAGTATGCTCAGGGCATGCAGCCATACTATAGGCAAGGGCTCGAGCACACCCTCCGGATGGTAGCGGGAAGCGGCCATCCCGGCCTCACTGTTGACCTGCTAGCCGAGTGGGGTGCTGCTAAGCATTACGGTCAGGCTGCTCGCCGCGGCCATACCTGGGTCCCCTTCACGGCTGACGAGCTGGAGCTTATTAAGGAGGGTGATCTGGAAGAAGGCTTGGAAGCCTGGTCCCCTCCAGCCGCCTTGGACGTAAATGTCAAAAGCGTGTTGGAAGCGCTCAAAGAGAAAAGGCGAGCTGAAGCTGATCAGAGCCCGACGGTGGACATCCCAGAGGCCAGCGCCCAAGATCCTCCTCCTGCCCCATAGGTGTAGCTTTCCCGAGCACCTGTTCCTCTCTGGCCTGCGAGCCAGTTTCTTTTGTACTTATGTCTTGTAATCACTGTTGTCAATAATATACGAACTTTATCTTTTTCAGCGCATTTTGCTTTCATGTAGTGCTAATGTCATGATAAGTCACATGCTCGTCATCTAAGCAGACAACTTCAAACATTGACTAAGTTACCTGCTCGGTGCATCGAGCAGCAGGCAACCTTAAATATTAACAAACCTTGAAATTAACTAAGTTACCTGCTCGGTACATCGAACAACAGGCAACGTCAAACATTAATCAAGGATAACCTTCAAACCAGGGTGCACTACCTATTCTCAAAAAATTAACTAAGTCATGTGCTCTTTCCACGAGCAAGCGATGACCTCAAACATTAACTTAATGAGTGTGCTCAGCCCAAAGGTCAAACAAATACAAGTCTTTTAGATTAGGCACACCATGAGGTCGCTCCGCATACCTCATGATGACAAATTCTCCCACCAAAGACTTTGCTCGCTCCGCGAGCTACTCTTTTATTCAACAAAAAGCACATTCTTATGTAAAACGTGATTCTCATTAAACTTCAGAAACCAAGCTTACATTGATCAGGAATGATATCAAACAACTCAATGATAATACTTTTTGAGATGATCCGCGTGCCACGGATGCTTCAACACTGCTCCATCCTGAGCTTGTAGCCTATAAGTACCCTCTTTGACGACCTGGACCACTTTGTAAGGCCCTTCCCAGTTTGGTGATAACTTTCCTCTATCCAACCTTTGACCGGTTGCCTCAATCTTCCTTAGGACCAAATCCCAGACCTGGAATGCCCGCTTATGCACCCTCTTATCATGGTACATTTTTGCTCGCTGCTTGTAATTCACCATTTTCATTCTGGCCTCTACTCTCCTTTCTTCCAATAAGTCCAGGTCTTCTCGACGAGCTGTAGTGTTGTGCCCTTCATCATAATGTAACACCCTTAAGCTAGGCAGAGCCATTTCAACTGGTGCCATGGCCTCCGACCCATAAGTCAGGGCAAAAGGAGTCTCCCCGGTTGGCCCCCTAACTGTTGTCCTGACTGCCCAAAGTGCTGACTGTAGCTCGTCTAACCACCTGCCTGCTCGCCCTTCCAGATTTCTCTTGAGGGCATGTAGTACACGTTTATTAGCAGCCTCAGCCTGCCCGTTTCCCTGAGGATAAGCTACTGAAGACTTCCAATGCTTAATATACAGATTGGCACAAGCCTCAGTGAAGCGGTCAGAAAACTGAGTGCCATTATCAGAAACAATTGCTCGCGGGACCCCAAAACGACACCAGATGTAGTCATGCACGAAGTTGATGGCATTTTCCTCGGTGATGTTTGCCAGAGGCTTTGCTTCAACCCACTTGGTAAAATAATCAATCGCCACGATTGCATACTTGCAATTTCCTCTTGCTGTGGGAAACGGTCCGATGAGATCTATTCCCCACATGTCAAACGGCCAGGATGCCACTACGGGCGTCTGCTCGGTAGAAGGCACCCTGGGTATGTCTGCAAATCGCTGGCACTTATCACATTTCTTCACATAAGCCTCAGCATCCTTTCTCAAGGTCAACCAATAGTACCCCAGTGTCAATATCTTGTCGGCCAGAGTTCTCGCCCCTGGGTGTCCACCACAAACTCCTCGTGAACTTCGCGGCGGCTTTCGATTACTTACGGTCGTACACATCGCAACAGCGGCTTTGAGAAAGATCTTCGGTATAGAATTCCTCCCACCACCGTGTAGCGAGCCGCTTCTGAATGATTCTAGCCTGATCCTTGTCTTCGGGCAGCAGTCCTTGCTCGATGTACTCCTGAATCTCATCAATCCAACACCTCTGAGCCATCTCGATGTCCATCACCTTCTCTCGCGAAATTGCCGGGCAATCCAGGTATTCTACCACGGTTGCCGGGCTCAGCCCCTGAATATCCTCAGTAGCCATTTTAGATAGGAAGTACGCCGCATGTTATGCGCTCGATCGATCCGTGACTCCCAAAATGCTAACCTAGCCAACGGCTCTTTCACCAACTCGCAGTACTTGGCCAAAGTGGGGTTGTTCACACCATACTCCCCCCGAACTTGATTGACCACCAGCTGTGAATCACTGTGTATAATCAAAGCTGCCACTCCTATATCCAGCGCTAATTCCAAGCCAGCGACCAGGGCTTCATACTCAGCCTGATTATTGGAGGCTGGAAACTTGAATCGTAAGCGACCTCAAATTCTTCGTCGATGGCGGAGATACGAGCAAGACCCTGCGCCACTTCCATCCTTACTTTGCCCCTCTACGAACAAGCGCCGCAATCCTGCGGTCGTGCGAGACGAGAGGCTTGCTAGCCGGTGTTGACATCTGGTACCTTGCCCTATTCCTTAAAAGTTGTTTCCACCAGAAAGTCCGCCAAGGCCTGAGCCTTGATCGCCCTCCGAGGCTGATAATCAATGTGAAACTCCGTCAGCTCAATTGACCATGCCAACAACCTGCCAGGAATCGGTTTGTGCAAGATTTTCGAAGAGGATGATCGAGTATACAACAATCTCATGTGCGAAAAAATAAGCTCGCAATTTTATTTGAGACAACAAGCGAATAAGCTAACTTCTGCATTAAAATAACGAGCTTCAACCGGAGTCAAAGCTTTTGATACATAGTACACTGGTTTTTGGCTTCCAGCCTCTTCCCTAACCAATACTGCGGCCACAGCCTGGTCGGTGGCCGCCAGATAAACATACAAGCACTCGCCTACCACAGGACTACTCAAGAGGGGAGGTGCACCCAAATAATCCTTTAACTGCTGGAAGGCTTTCGAGCATTCTGCTGTCCATTCAAAGCTTTTGTTACCCCGCAGTATTTTGAAGAATGGCAGGCACTTCTCAGCTGACCGAGAGATGAACCGACCAAGAGCAATGATCCGACCATTCAACCTCTGTACCTCCTTAATGCAAGTCGGCTCCTTCATGTCCATCAGAGCTTTGATCTTCTCGGGATTAGCCTCTATCCCCCTCTCATTCACCATGAACCCGAGGAACTTGCCCGCCTGTACCCCGAAGACACACTTGCTAGGATTCAACTTCATGTTGTGTTTCCGCAAGTTGTTGAATGTCTCCTCCAGGTCGGCTATGTGGTCACGACCCTTGGTTTTGACCACCATATCATCCACATAAGCCTCCACATTCCTGCCCAGCTGCGGTGCAAAGACTTTGTTCACCATTCTTTGATATGTGGCCCCCGCATTTTTCAGCCCGAAGGGCATCATCTTGTAACAGTACAAAGCTCCAGCTGCTCGGAATGCGGTCAGCGACTTATCCTGCTCATCCATCCTGACTTGATGATAACCCGAGTAGGCATCCATAAAGCTCAGCATTTCAAAACCAGCAATGGCATCCACCAGCACATCAATCCTTGGCAACGGGTAGCAATCCTTTGGGCAAGCCTTATTCAGATCGGTGAAGTCTACACACATTCTCCACTTGCCATTGCTCTTCTTAACCATCACCACATTTGCCAGCCAGGTCGGATAGTAGATCTCCTCAATAATGTCGGCAGCGAGCAGCTTTTCAACCTCCACCCGGATGGCCTTTTCCTTCTCTGCGGGGTACTACCTTGGTCGCTGCTGTACGGGCTTGAATTCTGTGCTCGCATTCAGCCTATGCAGCGCTACCTCCGGATTTACTCCCCTCATGTCCTCCACAGTCCAAGCAAACACATCCAGATTCTGACGGAGGAAAGCTATCAACCTTTCTCGGCCCTCCGGTGTTGTTCCTCTGCCCACCTTGATCTTCTGTTCGGGGTAGGCAGGATTTATAATGACCTCTTCCAAATCACCATGAGGCTGAAGATCCGGTGCTTCCCTAACCTGAAGAGTCTCTATCTCCAGCTGTGGCTGCGGAGTATCCTGGTTGCTGCTCGGCTCTGTGCTCACCATCTCATCATCCTCCTCGACAGCCAAGATCATGTTCATGTCCATGGAAGTCGTGACAATGAGCTTTTCCTTTTCCGTCATCGTGACTGTCCGCTCTGGAGTACTGATCGTCAACTTTCCCCTGGCCTTGTGAGTTTCCTCCAGAAACCTCATCACCTGCTGCGGCCTACTTCTCAGCTCGCCAACACCCCCTGCAGTCAGAAACTTTACCTGCTGATGGGGCACCGATGCCACTAGCTGAAATTTTACCATTGCGGGGACACCCAAAATTGCATTGAAGGGCGAGCTCAAGTCTATTACCAGGAACATCACCTTTTCCATCCTGGACCTGCTCCCTTCACCCAGTATCACCTCGAGCTCAATGGTCCCCTTGACAGCCACCTTGTGGTTGGTAAACCCTTCCAGGCACCCTTTGTACGGTTTCAAGTCCTTGTCATCATACCCTAGGTTCTTGAAACACTTATAATACAGGACATCCCTAGAAGCGCCTGTGTCAATTAGCACCCTGGCCACATCCCAGTAATCAATGCAGGCCTCAACGACCAGGTTCTGCTCGGAAGCCAGCTTGCCCACAGCTAACTCGCTTCTAGTAAATTGTATCGTCTCCTCATCAGGCCCCACACTGACCGACACGTAGGGCAGCTTGTTCAGGGTATATATATGGGATTTCAGCTGATGGAGGCTAGGCTCTTCCTCAAATATAACATTCAGCCTCCCTCTTCGCTCAACATTCCCCCTCTTCGGAGGCTCCTCTCTAGGTTCCCGATCATCCCGACGATCCCTATTCTCTGGCCGCATACGGAAACGATCTAACCTCCCTTGATTCAGCAGTCTCTGAATCTCCTTCTTCAGCTGCATGCAATCCTCTGTTCCATGCCCCACATCATTATGATAGGCACACCGTTTCGTCCTATCCCTACGAGCTTCAAATGCCGGGTTCAACGGCTCTGCAGGTGGCAACTCGGCACGGATTTCGTTCATAATGGCCTCCCTGGTAGTGTTGAGAGGGTCGAAATCCATGCGATCATTTGCCCGGGCGCGATTCCTTCGCCAACCCTTGCTCGTCGACGACCCATTTTTGCGCGCGGCATCCTTGTCATCCTCCTTTTTGTCGATTTTCTTATCCTTCTTTTTGGACCCCTCTGTGTCCTCCTCGAATGTGACGCACCAGCTCTGGGCGCGAGAAAACATCTCTGCTCGGTTCAGCGGTTCCCGCATGCTGAACTCAGCCTTCAGCCCATTCCTGTTCATTCCTCCAATGAAACACACCGTGACCTCCCTATCTGTCAGGTCATCAACTTTCTCGAGCATCTTCTGGAACCGCTCAAGATATTTCCCAACTGTTTCTCCCTCTCGCTGCCTGATACTGCAAAGATCCATCCTAGCCTTAGGGGTTACCCCTGCTATCGCAAATTCGACCAGGAACTTACTCCGTAAGTCCGACCAGCCTGTGATAGACGCGCGAGGAAGTTTCCTGTACCATGTCACTGCCTTACCCTGGAAAGTGCTAACCAAAGCTTTACACTTTGTAGCCGGATCCTTGGTAACCATATTAATCTGGTTCTCAAAGCCCTGCAGATGGTCGCGAGCATTTGTCTTTCCAGAATACTTATTAAACTGCAACAGTGGCACATCAGGGTCAGTCGGTGCGGCCACTATCCAATCTGCCAAAGGGTCCTTTTCCTCTCCTGGGATCACATATCCTGGACCAGTGCGGCCAGCCTCCAAGGCCTCCAACCGCAACTGCATCTCCTTCATCGCCTCATCTGGCACATGCGTCGAGCGCGCAGCCTGGCACCGCGGCCGTGACTCCTCCTCGGGACGAAGAGTGATGGTCGATCTTCGCCCTGGGGACCTCCGCCTAGGTGAGGGCGTGCGCCGAGCTCGGTGAGATTTTTGCCCAGCATCTCTACGGCTATGTCTGGGCTGGGATTCCGCCTCCTCACTTCTCGCCCTATCTCGGCGTCTAGAGCCCTCTGGTCGCCCCCGTGTCTGACCATCTGCAAATACCAAACGGTCATGTACACTCTTGGCCCGTGCGACTCTGAACGGGACCTTTCCTCGTCCTTAGCAGCCTCCCTGCGGGCACGGCCTGTTCCCGTGCTATCCACGTTGATCACATCATCCCGCCGTCTTTCAGGGCGGCCTTGAGACTGCTGAGGCTTCTCGCTTCGCGCCCCCACCGTAAGCACGGGTGGGATGAGTTGAGTCTCGACTGGAACAGGTGCGTGTCCCATAGCGAGCAGCTGCTGATTCAGGGCGTACATTTGGCTCAGGTACACCGCCTGGTTAGCCAAAGCTGCTGAGCGAGCTGCTTCAGTCAACTGGGTCACTTCCGGAGTGGCCTGCATCCTCTTAGCATTGAGATGCGCGCAGAGCTCAGTCCGCTGTTCGGGTCGACGATTCACGTTGGAAGGCTCGGCCTCCTGCGTAGAAGCAGAGGAAGTAAATCGTCCTGAACGTGACAGCGTGGCCCTGGCTGTATTCCCTGGGGGAGGATGTGGCAAAACCGTGCCCCCTTGACCCCCAACAGCCCTCGGAACCGAGCTATCACCCATGGTATCCTTCCCGTTTCCAGCCATGCTAACTTTGAATCAAACCCAAGGAGACGCTCACGAAGTGTAAAGTAAAACTTTCCCGGCAATGGAACCAAACTGATGCCGCAAGAAATCTCACGTTCGCTGGGCTGGACTGTTTGACCACTTAGATATCTGGGCTTTAGATGATCTGTCAAGACAAAGAGCAAACACTAGGTGAATGCAGGGGCTGGCCCTGCTAAGACACTCCGGTGTAAGAGTAAGTAACAAGCTCAATACACAATTCAGCAGAGTGTAGGCTCAAGTGTCTGTATGCGTACCTTTGCCTTGGAATGGATCCAAGGCTTTTATAGGTCTGCCCCTTTTTGGAGTAACGTCCCTTCATAACTTCCGAGACGTGGGTATGAATGCTGGTGTAATGGGTGTAACCGTTGGGAGTAATGGGCGTAACCGTCGGGCTCAACCGTCCCCGGACGTTACGCCACGTCCCTACCTCAGGCGTTACACAACACATCCTGCTCGCTGGATCCTGGTCGAGTACTCAGGTCATTGCATCCTGAGTCCTGCTTGTGAGATATGCTCGCATATATCCAGGTAGCTTTGGCAGGCTGCTCGGTCGCTCCATGTCTGTTCGCAATATGATGAGCCCAGACCCGTATTATGTCTTGGGCCTGGACCCTGGGCCCAAACTTTGGGCTTGGCTCTTCTACCATCTTCCCTATATACAAGAGGACGAGTTGATTCATACAAATTAATAAATAGACAAAATTGATCACACACCATTTAATTGAAGACAAAACAAGTAAATTTATCATGATAAAAAATATTATTTGAACAAAAATAGCCTTAAATTTAATAAATACTCACCATTAATTAAGATCAAACAAGTAAATTTGACGTGAACAAATCAATTTCATGAAGTGATAAATAATAATTCTTGGTTTTTCTTTTCTTGGTACAAACTTTGTTATTGGTTGGTGAGGCCATCCTCTTGGAAGATGGATGTAATTCCCATAAGTTTCAAGTGAGAAACTGAAATGTTAAAATATGTCTCAAATCCATATGAATTGTAGTATCCTATACAAATTAGAATTGTATTAATTAATCTTAGAGTTAATTGAAGAAGAAGATCGGGTGAGTACATTGAAAACTCTTTATTGTAATTTCTCATCGTTTATAGTGGATTTGTTGCTTGTTTTGGAGTGGATTAAACCACGTAAATCCTCTGTTCCCTTTTGTTTGATTCCGTTATATTTTCTATTTTTTTGTCATTATTTCTCTAAATACTTGATACTTTTATTTTCAACCAATTTACTTACGCATTAAAAATAGAAACTTGAAATTTTTAATCCAATACGAACTTATCGTGAATAGAGTTGGGCTGGAAAGAAATGGAAATGTTAACCAGTGAGATGGTGCACACTTTTTATATACTAGTGAAATTTGACGGACGTGATTACGTAATGCATGACTCAATCTTTTTCCTTTTTAAATTAAATACTTCCTCCATTATTGAGAAGTTGACATTTCAAAATGTATTATTGAATGACTTGCCTCCAAGACTTAGAAGCTTCTTTCTTACTTTGTCTATGTAATAGAGTAGTTTTAACAACCTCAATTTGGTGTTTTGTTGGATGACCGTATCCGTTCTTCATTATTATATCGTCAATAAGGTACCTAGTACCTAATGCCATTCTTGAAAAATTAATTATATCGTCAATTTGGTGTTTTGTTGAATGACTTGCCTCCAAGACTTTTAGAAAAGCTTCTTTTTTACTTTGTCTATGTAATATAGTAATTTTAACAACCTCAATTTGGTGTTTTGTTGGATGACCATATCATTCTTCATTATTATACACACATGCTAAATCACACCCCCATTTTTTTTTGCTAAATCACACACCCTCCAAGCCAAGTGTCTATTCTGCTCCTCCCTTTCCCCTCCAGCGGATGTTCCCCTCCCTTTACTCCCTTCCCCAGCCCCCTTCCCTTCCCCACGGACGTCCCTTCCCTTTACTCCCTTCCCCAGACCCCCTTCCCTTCCTTTCCCTTCCCCAGGCCCCACCCGTCCCCTTTTCCCTTTCCCCAGGCCCTCCCCCTTTCACCACCCTTTTCACTTAAAAAAATTTGCCCCCTTTCGCCACCCGTTAACTTGAAAAAATTGCTCCCCTTCACCCCCTTTTATTTGAGAAATAAATTTATAAAAAAAATAATAATAAACCCCCTTCACTAGAGAAATAAAAAACGAAAAAAAGAGAAAAATAAAAAAATAACCCCCTTCCTTCACTAGAGAAACAAAAAACAAAAAAATGAGAAAAATAAAAAAATAAACCCCCTTTACTTGAGAAATAAAAAACGAAAAAAAGAATGAAAAAATCCTCCCCACCCCCCCTTTCACTTGAGAAAATCCCCCCACCAAGCCCCAGAAATATCCTTACTTAAAGAAGAAAAATGCCTAACATTTTACATTCATACATTCAAAAACACACCAAAAATTGTCCAAAATAATCTCAACCTTCCTACATTCCTACCTTTTATTTATACCAAATTAAAAAATGGATCCAAATCAGGCTAGTTTATGTTAAATTTATGTTTTGTTTTAGTTTAAATTATGTTAAATTTATGTTTTGTGCTTAGTTTAATTTATGCTAATTTATATATGCTAATTTAGTTTAAAGATTAATTATTTTTGTTTAAATCGTATTAAAAAAAATCTGGAAAAGAATTCCGTTAAAAACTTAACGGATTCGTTAAGTTTTTAACGGAAGTAAGGAGGACCGCCCCTCCCTTGGGGTTTAAATGAATAACACCACCCACCCTTGGGGGTTTAAACAATTTAAACCGCTCACCCTTGGGAGTTTTAAATGTTTAAACCGCCCGCCCTTGAGGGTTTGAATTTTTTTTTCAGTTTTTATATAATTATTAATATATACATAATTTTATATAATTATTAAAAATAATTATTAATATATAATTTTAGTATATATATATATAATTTTCTATAATTATTAATATATATATATATAATTATTAATATATAATTTTAGTTTAATATATATATATTTATAAAATTTAATTTAAGTATATAAATTAATAATATATAATTTCATATAATTTAATTGTAATTTAAAGTTTGTATAATTAAAAATAGTTTAATAAATATATTATTTCAAATGATGTAATTTTATCTTATAATTTTAATTTTTAAATTAATATTATTGTTGATTTAATTAGTAATATATTTATAAACTAAAATTTGCAACAATTAATATATAATCTTAGTGTAATATATAATTTTGCATAGGAACTATATTAATTAGTATTGAACCACATACAACCTCAATATATAATTTTATATAATTAGTAATATATAATTTTATATAATTATTAGTATATATTTTATATAATTAGTAATATATAATTTTATATAATTATTAATATATAATTTTACATAATTAATAATAGTTAATTTTAGTTATAATTTTAGTTTAATATATAACTTTATAGTTTCATATAAGCTTATAAATTATTAATATATAATTTCATATAATTTAATTGTAATTTATAATTTTAGTTTATAATTTAAAATCATTTAATAAATATATAAGATAAAATTATTTAATTTTATTTTATAATTTTTTTAATTAATATTATTGTTGAATATATTTATAAATAAAAATTTGCACAAATTAATATATAATCTTAGTGTAATATATAATTTTGCATAATTTAATTTTAGTTTAATATATAAATTATTAATATATTATTTCATATGGATTAATTTTAGTGACGAATTTAATATATTTGTTTATTTAATAGTAATAATATTTTAAACTTTTATATAATTTAATTGTAATTTATCATTTTAGTTTATATGCAATAAAAAATAATTTCATAATTATTAATTTATGCAAGTTTATACTTTTAGTTTTGAGATTATTAAATAGTATTTGCATAAATTACATGTATTTTGTCATATTTTAATATAATTAGTATATATTAATTACAGAATTTAAACATATATTAACATAAATAATTAAATATTACGTTAATATTTTTAATTTTAGTTTATAATTTCATATAAATTAATTTAATTTAATGTTATGTTTTACATAATTAAGTTTAACTATGTAAATTAAAATAAAATTTATTAAGTTAATGTTTTTTCAAGTTAACGGGTGGTGGGGGGTGAAAGGGGGGCCTGGGGAAGGGAAAGGAAGGGGGCTGCTAGGGAAGGGAGTAAAGGGAGGGGGTCCGCCGGGGAGGAAAGGGAAGGGAGTAATGGGAGGGGACATCCGCTTTGGGAGGGCGGAATAGACACTTTTGGGGGTTTTGTGTGATTTAGCATAAAATGGGGGTGTGATTTAGCACCCCCCCTTATTATATCGTCAATAAGGTACCTAGTACCTAATACCATTCTTGAAAAATTAATTGTTCTTAAATGTGTAATATACTAGAAATTTGGTTTTAAATACAAGGTCGCATTTAACGTATCTAATTCGTCCCACTTTTATGATGTAAAATGGTCTCAACGAATTTCACATCCAAGACACAAAATCCTTGCACTGAATTTTCAAAGGTTAAAGAAAGAAGAAAAATACTCGAGAAGAAGGATATTCTTTTTTCGTATCCCAATTCGGATAAAACCAACCCTATTTATAGGGTCTGAGTAGATGCCTATGAAGATACACAATTGATCCGAAAATGTGTCTTCTTCGGTGAAAAGACACACCTCAAAAGTTTCAACCGTGAAATAACCGAACTTGGTTGAACCTATATATATAGATATAGATATATACATACAGAACTCAATACTATGAGCTATACTTGGTATTTTCCCATTATAAAGGAAATCCCAAGAAAGCTTGAAGAACTCTTTCAAACTTGTGAAAGAATATAACAAATTTTAGCTCCAAAACTTCTACTTAGAATCATATGATCATATGTGGGATAAAGGGCCCACAATGTAGATATGCAAAGAAAAACAACATAACTTTATTCAAAGGGGGGACAAAGTTGATACATTCAGACTCAATGTGAGACAAAAGAATTATTATATGTGAATACTACATATAACAATCCCTCACTTATTTACATATAATAACTAAACAATTACAGCTTGTTTACATAACAAATAGGCATCAAGTGGACGAGTCTTTAACTTCATGGTTGAATTTAAAATTCGAAGGGAGACATATCTTCGTTATGTACGACTTTCTTGTTCCTTTTGATCTTTGGCAGCACCTTGTAGTTGGGCCTTGTGCTTCATCCTGGTTTTCTCAGGTACTCTAGGAATTTTACCGAAGTAATCTATAAGAAGCGGCCTCTCACTTCACTACTTGTATAGGTAGACTTATCGAGAATGTCCACAACGCATTCTACGAGAGCTATAAGTCTATTGAGGATTTTGAATCCATCCTACTTTTGTTGTGGTAACGAAAGTGCATAGGTCAGATATGAAACTTTCAAAATAGTGACAGCCCCAATATTTTTTAAGTTATGCACTCAAAATGTGTCCAAGTTTCCATTTCACCAATGTCTAATATTGAATTGTCTTTTAACTCTAAAACATAAGGTAACAAATCTATGACATGTACCTTAAGATAAAGTTGGTTTCAATTAAGATATTGTTTTGACCGGTAACAGTCCCATATGCCTCATGACCTTTGTAATCTTATCCCCTGATAAGGGTTTTGCTAGTGGATCAACTAACATTTGATTCGTAGGAAGATACTCAAGTGCTATCTTTCCTCTTTTAACCATATTTCTAATATGGTTATATCTCATAGCAATGTGTTTGCTATGATTTAATATTCTTTCATTCTTTGTATTAAATATGGCAGCTTGATTATCAATACAAAGTTGTAGCTCCATTTTTAGGATTTATAAAAGGTATTGTCTTTAGGAATCTTCTAAACCATATTAAATCTTTACTAACTATTGACATGGCTATGTACTCAGATTCCATTGATGACAAAGCAACACATGTTTGTCTTTTTGAAGACCAAGCGACTATGACTCATCCAATGGTAAATAACTAGCCACTCGTAGATTTGGAGTTGGTTACATCTGATGCCCAATTTGCATTACTATAGCATTCAAGTATAGGTGAATTACACTTGAAATGTAGCCATAGTTTATTGTATATTTCAAGTATATACCTTAGTACTCTTTTTAATTCCGTCCAATGTTCTTCACTAGGATTGCTCGTAAATCTACTTAATGTGCCAATTGAACATGCAAGATCAGGTCTTGTGTGATTTACCACATACATTACACTACCAATTATCTTGGCAAATTCCTCTTGATTTATGACCTTGCCTTAATTTGGAACTAACTTCATTTGTGGGTTAATAGGACTTTTACTTATTTTGTAATCAAAATAATTGAACTTCTTTAATATATCCTCAATGTAATGAGATTGTGTTAACATGTAAGTTCCTTCCTTTTTAATCACCTTAACCCACCCCTAGAATGACATCTATTGGACCTAAGTCCTTCATGTCAAAAGCTTACTTCAAGTAGTTCTTAGTCTTGTTTATACAATTTATATCAGAACCAAATATAAACAAGTCATCCACATATAAAGTTATAAGCAATTTATAATTAAGAATAACTTTAGTAAAAACACAATTTTCTACTTTACTACTTTTAAAACCAAAATTCCTGATTTCTTGCTTAAACTTCTTATACCATTGTATCGGTGCTTGTTTAAGTCCATATATAGATTTTTCTTTAATTTACATACTTTATCTTCTTCTCTTTTAGCAACATAACGCTCAGGTTGAGGTATGTAAATTTCTTCCTCTAAATCTTCATTTAAGAATGCTGTTTTAATATCCATTTGATGAACTTCTAATCCATAAATGGATGCTATAGCGAACATAATTCTAATTTATGTGAATTTAGTGACCGGAGAAAATGTCTCGAAATAGCCATTTTTTTCCTTTTGATTATAACCTTTGGCTACTAATCTCGCCTTGTACTTATCAATAGTACCATCAATTTTAAGTTTCTTTTTCAAAACCCACTTACAGCCAATAGGTTTAGTATTAGGAGGAGGATTGACTAGAGTCCATCTTTGATTATCAAGTATAGACTTAATTTCATCATCCATGACTTTTTTCCACAAATTTGAATCAGACATAGACATAGCTTCTTGAAAAGTCTTAGGATCATATTCTAACATGCATGTCAACATGTCAGGACCAAAGCTCTTTTCAATTCTATGTCTTTTACTCCTTCTTAATTCAACTATTTCATCATTTTCATCTTTGTCTAAATTTTCAACATTCGTAATGGCATCGCCATTATCATGTGAGCTTGATGCATTTTCTATTTCAAGTTCATTTGACAATTCATGATTTATATCTAGTTTGTCTACATTTTTTATGTTTAAATGTTCATAAAAATAGCATGACTATTGTCATTAATTCTCATAAATCTATATGCTTTGCTTATTGAAGAATAACCAATAAATATAGATTTAACAGCTTTGCTACCAAGTTTATTTCTTTTAAAAGTTGCATCCATAACATATGCAATACAGCCCCACACCTTCAAATGTGAAATGTTAGGCTTACGCCCAACAAAAAATTCGTATGGAGTTTTCATATGTTTATTCACAATATTAGGGGTGTAAGTTCAAACCGCCGAACCGAACTAAATCGGCCAGTTCGGTTCGATTTTGGGTTAGGACGGTTTGGTTTAGGTTTGGAAATTTTATAAACCGAACGGTTCGGTTCGGTTTGCGGTTTTTGGTGCCAAACCGAATCGAATCGAACCACCACCATTTAATTTTTATTTATATATATATATATTATTTAGTAATTAGTAATTAGTAATTGAATTTAATAAAAAAATTATTGTTGTTTGCCTACATTTTGATTGAATTATTGTAATTTTAAAGTTAATTTTTTGACTTTTAATTATTTAGTTTATGTTAAAAGTATTTTTTTTATATTTAAAATTTTTTTCTTTTTTGAAATATTTAAATAATTAAACCGCGGAACCGAACCAAATCGATCGGTTCGGTTCGGTTCGGTTTGAGTTTGTTGCGGTTCGGTTCGGTTTGAAATATGTGGAACCGTTAGGGGGCGGTTCGGTTTGCGGTTTTGGCTCAAACTGAACCAAACCGAACCACCTTCACCCCTACACAATATTGTTACTAAGGTAGACCGAACGTAGTAGTGCCTCCCCCCAATAACTCATTGGTAATTTTGAATGTATTAACATGGCACTAACCATTTCCATTAAGGATCGATTTTTCCTCTCGGCTACTCCATTTGTGGTGGAGTTTTTGGTACAGAACACTCTCTAACAATTCCATTTTGTAAACAAAATGAAATAAACTCGTTTGGAAAATATTCACCACCTCTATCCGATCTTAATCATTTTATCCTTAAGTTGGTTTTATTTTCAACTTCTTCTTTGGAAATTTTAAACCTGTCAAAAGCTTCATCTTTTGTTCTAAGTAAATACACATATGTAAACTTAGAATAATCATCATTACGCGTAATAAAATAACGTTTTTCACCTCTAGTCAATTGCTCTTTGTTGTCACATATATCAGTATGAATTAACTCAAGTAAACTAGTTGATCTTACTACACTTTTAAAAGATGTTTTAGTCAACTTAGATTGAGCACAACATTCACAATTATTCATAGAATAAATAGTCGAAGATTTTGGAATATACTCATGTTTAATCATACGACTCATTGCATCCATACCAATATATCCTAATCTAAAATACCAAAAATCATGATTTTCAACATAAAAAGTAGAATCAACAAAGTAAGCAGAACTAGTAATTTTATTATCAATGCTCAATAAGTACATATTATCTTTAATGTAACCCTTTCCAACAAACGTCCCATTTTTAGTGATATTTACTTGTTGGGTGCAAAAGGTTACTTTAAAGCCATTTTCGTCCAACTTGTGGATTGATACAAGATTCTTCCTCATAGAGAGAATGTGATACACATTTTTCAAAGTAAGAGTTTTTCCCGAAGTAAAGGGAGACTGATAGTTCCCATGCCCATGACCTCGCATTTAGAAGCATTGCCTATGTAAACAGATTTGGGCTCTTTTACTTCTTCATAAGTTTTGAACAAGCTTTGGTTTGGAGTTACATGACATGTAGCCCCAGAATCAATCCACCAATTTGAATCGACATTGCTGACTAGACAGATTTTGGAAAGCACGCTGATGAAATTGCTCTCAACCACATTTGCTTGTTCATTCCTCTTTTGTCCTTTGTGGTGATAGAAATCCTTAGCTAAGTGGTTCATTTTGCTAGAAACATAACAAGGACCTTTATGTTTTTTTAGCATTCCCATTCCATCATTTTTAGAGTTCTCTTTTTGAATTTTCCTTGGTTTCCCTTGGAAGTTCCAACAACACTTTTCCCTTCCACATAGTTTATAGCATCATTTCTCTCAGAATTGAACCATCACGTTTAAGACTTTCACTCTCAATTTGAATGCCCTGAAGAAGTTCATCTAAAGAGATTGACTTCTTTTTATGCTTCAATTTCTTTTAGTAATCTTTCCACAAAGGTGGAAGTTTACCAATGATGGTTGAAACATGGAAAGTTTCAGAATTGGGTTCACCCGCATCAGCATATTCGATGGCGATGTCATTGAGTTCCTTAACTTGATCAATGACAAGCCTCGAATCCACCATCTTGTATTCTGCAAACTTATTGACCAAAAATGATTTATTACCAGCATCTTCATTGACATACCTCCGTTTTATGGCAAACCAAAGTTCGGTGGCAGTCTTGTGGATATGGAACACGTTGAATAATGTGTTGTTCAATGTTTGCAGAATGGTGAAGCGGCAAATGAAATCTTCCGCCTTCCATTTCTTCACCTTTTCAGCAGCCTCGATTTTCTGTGCCTCAGTTGCGTTTGCATCTTCAGCCTCCATCTAGCATGGTTCACATAGCACATAGAATACCTTCGCAACGGTGAGAAGGTATTCCATCCTCAAACTCCAGTGTTTGTAGTTTAGCCCGTTTAGCCTCTCTAACTTATCTACTTCAGGAAGTTATTGCGCCTTAACCAGAACTGACTCCATTTCAGATTAAATACCTTAAAATTGTTGTATATGACTCAATTTTGCCGGTATGAAAATAGTTTATTAGGCACACCGTAAGATGTCATTACAACAAAGCGGGTATGAAAATAGTATATTAGGCACACCGTAAGATGTCACTACAACAAAACTGGACATTCACAACATTTGTAACACAACGTTTGATTTGGACCATCTAACACAACGTTTTTTTACTAACTGTTGTGTATCAATTTTTATAACAAATATTTTTTTATAAATGTTGCGTATTACCTTTTCTTACTATGTTTTTTGTTATAAACGTTTTGTATATCACTTTTTTTACAACATTTTTTCATAAACGTTGTGTATATCACTCTTTATTACAACATTTTTTTTCTAAACGTCATGCAAATTACTGTTTATTACAACATATTTTTTCTAAACGTTGTGTATATTACTGTTTATTACAACATTTTTTTTGTAAACATTGTGTATATCGCTGTGCTTACCTTTTAATAACAACATTTGTTAGATAAACGTTGTTATAGCCTATTATACCCAGTTTATGCCTAAGCATAAAGCTCATTTCATCGTTGCCACCTTAGTAATTCACAAAAACTAAAATTTGGCAAAATTTTTTAGTTTCCCTCCATTGTTTCCCACCAGGCTATTACACAATATGAAAATACCATAGTTTTTCACAAAATACACCCCACGCTCTCCCTCTCCATCTCTTTCTTTGCGATTTCAGTTGCTAGCTGGCGTCTCGTCTCTCTCTTCGTGCGACGACCTAGCTGCTACGGGTGGTCAGAATTCCTTGGTAACCATTTCTTTCTCTCGCTCTCATGCTTTCTATCTCTCTCTCCTTCCCTGATTTTTGCCCTACCTTGCATGCATAATTATGCCCTAATTTTTAACTAATTTTGGGAGACTCAATTCTTGAGGCAAGCCAACCTCTAATACTACTCTCAGTGACTGAATTTCCATTTCAATTGGCAAAACAGCCTCCATACCATAAACTAATGAGTACGATCTAGCCCCTATTGAAGTTCTCACCGTTGTTCTATAAGCCTAAAAGGCAAAGGCAAATTCTCAGACCAATCTTTGCAACTCTCAGCCGTTTCGACGAAAATCTTCTTTATATTCTTGTTAGCTACTTCAACTGCTCCATTAGCCTGAGTCAATACGAAGAAATACTAAAAATACCGAGGCCATATACAACTTTAAGCATTTTCCTAGTCTATCGTGCTTATGTATCAAAATCAACTTTTATTTTTACAAGCTAAGGTTTTAAGGAATTCCGAGTCCATTACATGATGCTCACCAACTGTTTGAAATTGAGTTTATAAGAAAAATGATTTTTTGGTGTTATGGAATTATTTGTAGAGTAGTGTATGAATTCACCATGTATCGATTTGTGTTTTTTGGGATTTATGCTTTATTTCAATATGAGTGGTTTAGATTGGTTTGGTTTTGAAAACAAAAGAATAATCAATACTAGATATGAGTATAGAAATAATTTTTGTGCGAAACCCTTACTAAGAATAATCCCTCGATCTTTTCACACCCACGCACATACACTACTATATGACACCAGAAACAATTATTTTGACATATTAAAATTATTAAAATTGTTCTATTCCTCTCTCGCTTTGTTGTCTATTATGAGCATCTTGGATTCCTTCTGAATGCAAGGTTTTTTCTTTTTATAAATACAAACAAATTACATAGGTACAACATAGTACTATTTAAATTATCTTAAACTTGATATTTTAACATCACAAGAGCCAAGATTATGACCCACCATTAGTTGCTTATTATTTGCTCAGTTGACTTTCTTTAATTTTTCTTTGCATTGTTTTTTTAATGTTTACAATGTTTTAACGATGACTATAGCCAACATGATTGGGTGTTTCTTGTTTACATTTACTCTGAAATTCATTCACTCGTTTCTAATAATTAATGCTCGACCCTGAAGACTTTTTTTTTTTTTTTTTTTGTCTCTGCAGCTTCTATTGTTTGGAGGGCATGGAACTCATGGGTGGTTGAGTCCTTATGATATTTTTCACAACGACTGTGTCGTTCTTGATAGGGTGATTGTTTCCCTGTTGGCTACTTGCTGGATATTGTTGTTGGCTACTTGCTGGATATTATCCAATTATCTATTTGCTTATGCTTTAGCTGTTGTAACTGCTTCGGCACAAGATCTGATTATTAACTCTGTGAAGCCTTCTGTCATAATTTTACAATTACTATTTTAAATAGTATTTGTCAAACTTTTCACTTTGATAAACATGTTCTCGTCAATCAATTATAGTATTTTGACTTCAAATCATAGGCTACGGGAATAGGAATTGCAACGGGGACAGGAACTGGAACCAGAGCGAGAATAGAATCAGGATTTTTTTTTTCCGAAAAACATACTGCAACGTTTCAGAAAAACGTTGTAATAGATCTAATATAATGTTTCTAAAAAAAACGTTGTAGTATATATACCGCAATGTTTTTATAAAATGTTGTATTAGATGTATCACAACATTTTTATAAAATGTTATATTAGATTTATTACAACGTTTCTTAAAAATGTTGTGGTATGTACAGACTACAACGTTTAATAAATGTTGTCCAATAGAACTCAAAAAAATGTAATTTAGTTTGGAAGGGGATAAAACATTTCTAAACAACGTTTTCTAAAATGTTGTCTAAAAAAGGACCCTATTACAACATCGGCTTAGACAACGTTTTGCAAAACGTTGTGAAATACATATTACAACATTTAAAAAACGTTGTTAATAGCCTTTTAATTTGTTTTTTCTTTAAGGTATTTAATTCGTCACACTTTTATGGTGTAAAATAATCTCAACGAATTTCACCTCCAGAATACAAAACCTACACACTGAAAATTCAAACGTAACACTCCTTTGAATGTTTCTGGAACAATAATCAAATCTGTAATGGAGGAACTCAAAAAACAAAAATAAGGAAGAAAAAGACTCTAGAAAAAGGATATTCTTTTTCGTATCCTTGTTGTTGAACCTGGTCCAAATTTATTTCTCTCTCTCTTGGTATATATATATATATATATATATATATATATATATATATATATACTTTATATTTTTCATAATAAAGGAAAGCCCAAGAGAGCTTGAAGAATTCTTTCAAACTTGTGAAAGAATATAACAAGTTTTAGCTCTAAAACTTTTACTAAGAATCCTATGTGGGATAAAGGACACACAATGTAGATATGCAAAGGAAGACAACAAAACTTTATTCAAAGGGGGGACAAAGTAGATATACTCAAACTCAATGTGGGGCAAAAGAATTATTATATGTGAATACTACATATAATAGTTATTAGTTGACGTGATGCTCTACGACCACTAAATAATTTCTCAAGAAATCTTTATAATCTCCTACATGCTTTGGCTTGTGGATTTCATTAGGTGAGGGTGTATGTGCCCTTTTATTGTGTTTTTAAGAGTTCAAGACAACTAAAGAGAAATGAGTGATAGTAGGAATATTGAGATCATTTAATCTATTTCCTAGCACTCTATATGTTTTGTGCAAGAATGTTAGACCAAATGAATCGGACCCTAGTCTGCATAATACCTCTTAGTCCACTAATGAGTGTCATTCTATATGTGGCGCCCCGACCCGAATTTCTATACGAAACCCCAAGGTCGGGTCGCCAAAACAACCAAACGATACAACCCAGGAAACGCACGTGGCGTAACCACCCATACTTACAACAAAACACAACAGATAAACCTGATATAGTAATAAACGAGTCTTCGGCGACACTACAGCCGGAACTCAACTAATAAAACCACAAGTCTAGGACTTGGGAAACAACTAACGACAACAACCTCCACGGCCACAACATGCTGGAAAAATAAATATAAACCACGAGCCACAACATGCTCGAGAAAGAAACTAAATTAACAACAAATTAATATACACAAGCACGACATACATATGTCGGCTACCAAAAGAATATAAGGTTTACAACACTAACAAATATCCCCAAGTAAAGTTTACATAACTTTACACAACCGTCGTCCTTACCAAAAGAAATACTATTAAACAATAACAAGCTCTAAGAGCTATTAAACCAAAATTCAACCTTCGAGCTAAACGGAGTCTCACCGACCTCACCTGGAACCGCTAGGCTGGTTCGGATCTAAGAAAAAACATATAAACAACAAACGGGGTGAGTCAAAACTCAATAAGTTACTAAATGCAACTACGTGACATGGCATAATGCTCAAGCGGTAAACATAACATGGTAATAGCATTTATATACCACAACAAAACATATATCATCATCATTGATATACACATCACATATCTCACATAGCACCTTGATTATTCACATAGGTGCTCGTAAATAAACCACATAATAAAGGATATCATTTCTCTTTCTCCAACTTTGCGTTGTTCCTGCAATACACAAAATCAACAAATAACCATATCTCGATACTCATATGTGTAGTATCAACATCACCGGTATCACTTTTCGGTTATTGACGTCCCTGGTATCACTCATCGGGTTCCCAAAATCACTCTTCGGGTTACTAGCAAACTAAAGTCATGCGTACTGCTACAACAGTGGGGCTACTTTCAACCTGTGGCCAACAGGTGTGGGTGTGAACTCCAATACGGCGACCTATAGCGATTCCAAACATTGATTTGTAAAGGCTATACGTCGTCCTACCTTAACTAAACAACAACAGTGCCACTCAATGCAATGCACAAGTTGGTATAATACTCAAACTAATGCAAATAACCACCAAGTTCAAAAGTAGTGAACTTGATAAATGTCAAGTAGATTATATTATTCTACCAAGAATTCTCATCAAACATATTGTTTCAAGAACTTCAAACAATCATTTTAGAGCTAATTACAAGTCTCTAATTTACCTGTATCATTTACTCGAAGGACCAAAACCCATATCAAACAAACTCTAAATCTAGTAGGATTTTAACATGTTGTCGGTAATTGTTACTCTAACTAAATATCAACTTCTTAAAGTCATAACAACACTTCTAAAAGTTTGGGTATAATTGCTATATGCAAAATTTCCCAATTAAGTCTCTAACTTGTTCTTGAGTCAAATTCCATGGTTGAGTGCTCAAAATCAACATGTAACATCATCCAAACCCAACACTTAATTAACACATAAATATGTTATACATCTCATCATATCATTCAAACATGAAATCATCAAGAAATCAAAACATGCATGTACATTATATCTCAAATATGCAGCAAATTCTTAAGCATACATAGGGTGGGTTAGTAACTTACTTTAAAAGGCACAATCGAACCAAGAAAATCAAGATCAAAGCTTTGCAAAGTAGTCTACTAGTCTTCCTATACACATGCATGGTCTTGGATCAAAGTTTGGATGGTTGGATTGAGAGAACAAGAATCACACACACTAATCTCACCTTAATCTCCCACACTAACTCTTAAGCTTCCATGGATGAATGAGAAAATGAAATGGAGAGTATTCCTGGTATCCTATCTGGTTTAGAGAGAGTTTAAGGGTCAACCAAGGTCAAAAGTCATGAAAATCAAAATTGCAAATATTGGACAAAAGTTGTCCGTATGTGCGCTAGGGCGCGCGAGCTGGCTGAAGTTTGGTCTATTTTTTTTTTCTATTTTTACAAAACTACTGGTTGTATGCGCGCTTGGGCGCGCCTGGGGTGCGCTGGGGCACGACTTGGGAGTTCAAAAATGTTCTAAAACATTTCCAAAGTGTTTCCAATCAATCCTAATATGATCCTAACCTCCAACAAGGTTTAAAACGCATCAAAACTCATCCAAGTCCACATATGACAAGGCCAAAATGTTATGCAGCACAAGTATGAATGATTAAGTCATAAGTTGAGCATACTAATACACATGAAATTATGTTAACAATGCAATTAAATAAACATATTAAACATTTAAAGAACTCAGGGTACTACATCCTCTCCCCCTTAAAAGAATTTAGTCCCTAAATTCAGCCCGAAATCATCGACTAATTAAAGATACTACCATGATAATCATACTCAGTTTCCCAAAATACATTTTTCGTTGCTGGAGGTCTCTTATAAGAGTTTCATCGAACAATTCCATGGATACACTTTGATAAGACAACTTTCTCAAGAATATTCATCAAAATAACGTAACTGTGTTCTACCGATTCTGAGTTGTTTACTAATCATTCCCAAGTAGACCTCACACTTCTCTCAACTGGCTATTGAATCATTGCATGGTCGCAGTTTATAGATAAGTCATTCTATCTTCCCGTATTAGTCTCGTTAATGTCATTTCAATATTTGTTGACGATAGTTGTGGCAAGTAATTATTTCCTGGAATCTATCACATATGTTTAAACATTCCCCAGAAGTCAAAATCACTCTCTCAAACATATAGAAGTCTAAGGATAAGATGTATACTCAAAGTAATTCTTGGATTCCTCTTTGAGTACACTACTCACGGTGTTCAATGTAATCTCTCGATATCTCATAGCTGTAAGGGTGTTAATCTATTTGATGTGTATATCCTTGTCATTGGTAGTCCATAATCACTTGGTTAATTAATCCATCATAATCTATAATGTATAACAATCTCAACATACACAAGGTGACCTCATTATAATTGGTAAATCTTCAATCTTCAATATACTAGTTACCATGTTAAACTCCATTGAATAGTAGAAGGTACATAGTGAAGATCTTTAAGTCTTTCCGCTTATCGACAATGTCTCATATTCTGTTCACATTGTGAAAATGGAAACTTCGAATATTTGGATCTGTACATAACGCAATATTAGTAGTATTCCGACCCAAGTAATGTCAATACTAACGCAAGGAAATTCAAGTCAATGAAAAGATTAATCCCACTTATACCGTATTAGTTTACTCGATGCAGAAGCTATCGCTTTCTATTCAGTTTAAGGTCACAACTCAATTCTTCTCTTTAAGGTTCACTTCGTATTAAAACTGAAAGTGAATATAGATATCATTAATGACACCTTTACAAAACACCCCAAGTATGACTTACACACATGGTTTAAGAAATTTATCAATCGCTAATCCAATTCATGGTGATCCCCTAGGTTCTTTGATTCCCTGGTATTAACTCAATACATGCTCAAATCCCCGTTCAAGTGGCATAGAGTAATTAGCAGCGGACATCTCTGGACACTTATACAAAATAGAGAAATCATCTAACTCTGGTGTAGTTTCATTCACAACTATAACATGAACCCAAATACTCAACTCGATCATGTGGTAACAGTATACTAACTTTCCGAACAGAAATGATATGCATGTTAATAACAATCATATCAACACAACCCAAGCATATTCGTCACAGGGAAGAACATAATCACCTCATGATGGTACACAACCAATGCATGGCATGCATACATTAACAATCTATATCATGTATCTTATAAATATCATGTATAGGCATAACCACAAAGTTGACATACAGTGTATAGTTACTAACTCGTATATCACAACCTCTTATATATTAAAGCCATGTATAGGAAAATAACACAACCAACATGCAGCATGTGATTACCTACTGGCCTATCGCAAGCTTATCATATCAATAACAACAATTCAATCCTTTATTGGGGTATCTCCCTCAATCACAAGATAAAACTAGGAAACATATTACACTAGTTCCCAACCACACTATGCAACATATGAATGCATGAACATGAGCTATTTTAATACGCGTACTCATAATAATATAGAAAGAATACCTCCTAACACTAACATAGACTCTGGCACTCCACGCTGATCAAGCGCAAATACACGACCCTGAACCTTAGGTCTACCATCACTATCTCTCTTGGTCCCACTCGATTGTTGATTGATACTTTCTGATTGACTACCCCTCAGTTTAGGACAATCCCACTTCAGGTGACTGGTCTCTCTACAATAGTAACATTGTCCTGGCTTGATTCCCAGCTTACTTCTACAATTATCTTCAGAATGCCCATACTTTGAACAATAGTTACATACCAATGAATCATTTCGCTGACCCTGATCATGAGTAACAGTATTACTTTGTCCACCGGATTGTTGTCTTGGTTGCCCCTCAAACTGTGTTCTATTCCGATTTCCTCTGCGGTTGTTATTGCTATTGTAGTCACCCCTATTACCAGAATTCTGTTCTTGCACATGACATTGCGAAGATTGCTGAGAATTGCCCATGTTTCCTCTTCCTTTATGTTCCTCAATGTCCCCTTCTATCGCGTAAGTGTGATCCACTGCGCTACGGTAATCGGCAAGGTGTAGAGAAAGTAGCTATTTTCGATACTCGGTCTTCAATCCTTTTACAAACTTCTGTGCCTTTTTCGCTTCATTAGGAACCAAGTAACTACAGTAACGAGCCAATTCTGTGAACTTGGCCGAATACTGTGCCACCGACATATTACCTTGCTCAAAATCATAGAACTCTCGTTCTCTCTTCTCGCGAACCACTTCGGACGTCGTGCTTTGAACTCTCTTAAAAAATTAGGCCAGCTATGTGGTACTCCCTGTAATTCTCAGCTTTCTTGTAACACTTGCCACCAATGTTCCGCTGCTCCCTCAAGCTTGAACACCGCTAAGGTCAACTTCTCATCATCACTACAACCCAAAGCTGTAAAGATCTTGATTATGTGCTCGATCCATAACTCAGCCTTAGTAGCATTCGGTTCACCCACAAAGGTACGAGGTTTCATCTTTAAAATTATCTTTAAAATCGGTTCACCCACAAAGGTGTGGTTCTTGTCTCATCTTAGGTGCGGTACTTCAATTTCTGGTTATGGTACTCTTACCTCAGGTTGTGGTACTACTCTTCCATTAATCCACTGAGTCATCTCATTCATCAGCTCCATCATTCTCCCATACATGTTCATAAGATCCTCATTCTGATTGTTTGGATTTGATTTGGGAGGAACATTACGTTGAGTGTTAACATTTTCATCTCTCTCTTCGTTTCCACCTGCAGTTGCACCAATTCTACTTGTACTCGCTCCGTTCCTAGTTTCCACCATCTTAACCTACACATAACACTCGACGTTAAGATCTCAACAATAACATCATACCCACCTAGGCCATGGAACCTATCCTGGCGACAGCAAAGCTACTGCTTTTATACCAACTGTGGTGCCCCGACCCGGATCTCTATACGAAACCCCAAGGTCGGGTCGCCAAAACAACCAAACGATACAACCCAAGAAAAGCACGTGGCGTAACCACCCGTACTTACAAAAAAACACAACAGATAAACCTGATATAGTAATAAACGAGTCTTCGCACTACAAGAAAAAGTACTTTTTGTGACCAAGCTTTTTGGGAAGGTTAAAAAACAGTCACAAATACTAGTTTTTGGCACGGTTATATTGGCAGTGCCAATTACTATAGTATTTGGCACTGTTTCGTAAAAGCCTTCCTAAATACTAAAGTATTTAGCACTTTTTGATAAAAGCCTTCCCAATTCATAAAGTATTTATCACTGTTGCACATCCCCGTACTAAATCAATTACCGCAACATAGTTCCTAAAAAATTCCCTCCACAAATTTCACTTTCCCTCGCTACTTCCCTCTACAGTTTTCCCCAAAACTGATATTGCTAGCTAGGTCTCAATTTCGTTTCTCTCCCAAAATTAATCGGCAACTCTCTCCCAGGCAACTCGGTAAAATATTCCTCTCTCATCCTTCAACAGCAGTTATCCCTCCACAATTTTCCCCAAATTGATGGTGAGGTCTCTTTTCCGTTTGTCTCTCCCCAAAATCGAAAGGCGAATCTCTGCCAGGCGACTTTGCGAAACAATTCCTATCTCTCATCCTTCAACATCAGTTAGTCTCTCAATTTTTTCTCTCTACAGCTATTTTTCTGCTCTTTATCACTAATTGATAAACTATCTGATCGCTTGCAGAAAGAATCGTTACAACCCCAACCCAAACGCTTGCCGGGAATACATTTTGGCACTTGCTCGTCTGTGCACTAAATTGGAATACTGCACGTCTACACTACTCAAATAACTGAAGGTTTGTTAATTCTTAGAAGCATCAACAACTCAAAATTATTCTGTAGTTTCTCCATGATTGCGGGTATTTTACCCTCGAATAAATATATAAAAAAACAAATGCCTTCATTTTCAGTATGGATGTCCAAAGTTTTGTTGATAGCCCCACAATTTGGGACTAGTAGCTTATGAGTGGGGGTTGCGTTTATTTGACAAGTATATAGTATCTCCATTAAACTCTCGTGTGTGATCAAAATGTGCAATATTTTGCAAAATGATTTTCCTTTCTAACAAATATGTATCTATGACACACTCTCTCATGGCATTTTCGTTCACTTTATGTATCAATGGTTTTTTCTTTTTAACAAATACGTAATTTTCAAAAATATGGCAAGTATTTGGTTTCTTACTTAATCTCATGATCAATGTTGGATCCAATGTGCCTTAAAAAACATAGAATCCACCAATTTGGCAATGAGCAGTGCAATGTTTTCAACCAAACAAACCCTTTTTAACTATTTAATTGGATTTGTTCTTGATTCCGTCAGCTTTGACCTTCTCAAACCACATCCTGTCCCTGAAACATCAGTAACTGGGAGGCATGAGCTACTGACATGTGCACAAGGATGAAGATGAGAATGAAAAGCATCCCAATTTCAGATTAAATATGTTGATGTGTCTATCCTAAAGTTGGATATTCGAGTTAGAATTGAACTATGGGGCAGTAGATGAAGAAAAATGTGGAGGAATTTTTTTTTTATTATTATCGTTATTTGTTATTGAATTGTGTAAGAGATACTCACATAGCAAGACTAATAGTTGAAACAAGGCTCAGTCAGGTTGAGCTTGGTTGGGCTTCTAGACCAGCTTGTTAGATGCTCAAAGATGAGCCTTCTTTCTTTGGGGTGGTTCTACTGGTGTTTTGGACAGTGGTAGAAGGTAAGATGATATCATCGAGGGTACTCAAATTAATTATAGAACTGCAATCAACCAATTATAAACAAATAAAAGACAAAAAAATATTTTCCATACAGTCAACATGCAAATATTTTGAACACGTGCTTAGTTAAAAAAAAATTCTATGATATAAATTGTGCAATTTTCTTGCTGTTAGTGGCATCAATTATAATTAAAATTCCAGTTCCTGAATTTGTTGTAGACACTGTAGGCACATGTCTATAAAAAAAACTATGAGGATTGCTATGTACTAGAGAGAGAGTTTTATAGTGTGAGAGAGTTTTATAGTGTGGGCTCTAATGGACAAAGGTCCAATAACTTTGGCTTTTATAAGTGGGAGGGAAAATGATTTTGTTAGAAAAGCACAAGTATTTACAGATTAATGTTGGACCAAAACGACCTTTACAACCCGAGTCACAAATAGTGCATTGTGTTAGGTACAGTACAACATTGTCCAAGCATGATGAGTTCTAACTTTTGCTCACCACACTCTCTTCCACGATTTCAATCCACCGTGTTTCTCCGAATTACAATTCAAATGCAGAGGAGAGGCCCTTTTAGTTTTCAGTAAAACATCATTAACATGTAAAAAAACATTCATACTTTAGCAGGATCTATTCTATACCAACAGTTTTGCTTTTAACTTTTGGAAATGAGCTTCTAATTTCTATACTCAGCTTTACAGCAACAGCTCCACTTCTTGAATTTCATGGTGGCACCTACAGGCGCAAAGAAAGAAGGCTCTCTTTGGGGTGGTTTTGTAGGTATTAACCTCTACACTCTCTTCGTGCTTAAATTCCTTGGTAATGATATCAACACCAAATTCTTCTCGCCACTTAATTAAGATATTCCAAAAATGATTATTTTGCTTTTTTTTTGATCAAATTCCCTTCTAGTCTCTCTCTGTTAAGATTGCCTTTCTGTTTGCTTTTACCCTTTCTCTCTTCTTGAAAAGTGACAAATTGACAATTAGGATCACCCCGTTTCTACTTTTGTCCTTTGTGTATATAAGTTTTTGTGGTATAATCTTCTTAGTTAATGATTATATTTATTTATGTTTAAGGTTGTTTTGGCTTAGTAATTGAGGGGTTGCATCTTTTTATATGATGATGTTGTCATGCAAATTTGGAACCTAGGTACTTGGGAATTTTATTGTGGAATGGGGTGAAGGGACAGAGATTGTAAACAAACTGCTCTCTACAAAGGAGTCTGCTCAATTGTATGTTGAGCGATTGATGGAGCTTGCTGTTGCTTTGGGGTTTGATGGGTGGCTGGTAATATATACTCACTTCGTCACAAAATGAGTGTCCATTTTTGTTCTTGATCCTTAGTAAAAATGGATACTCATGTTGGGCCAGAGGGATTAATATTTTTGCTCTGCATATTTCCAATCTTTTTATTTTTTATAAGTCATTCTTATATTTTCAATTACAGAGTTTTAAACTTTGATCAGGTTTGAATTTGAATCACCAAACTAGTTGGCAAAGTAGAATTTTAGTTCTGACCATATCCCGGTAAAAAGAAATGATAAATTAAGTGTAGGTAGTTTGGTTAGAATTATTTCTGCAAGCAGTTAGTATTGAGGTTGACTCTGAATCAAAAGAAAAGATAGAACTAAGGTTGTGGACGTGCACAAGAGAAATGCAACGAGAAAAAGAAAAGTACAGTACGATTGATAGAGTGGTGCTACATATTCAGTTGTCATCATAATCCCTCCGTCGTTCTCGAGAAGTCACTCTTTTTAAAGTCAATCTTTTAGTAGACTATTGTGCTTGAGAATGATCACTTAAGAAGTAAGTCCTTATAAGTATCCAAATTGGTTATCTAGTTTATGCGATTGAAGTTAAGAGACAGTGAAGGAATAAGCTTGAAATAGGACTCTTTTGATGGAGCATCCTAAAAGAGGAGCTCATTTGGATTTATTATAATGGTGACTTTTCCTTATATTGTAAAGCATGATTAAGAATATTATGATTTTCCTTCTTCAGTCTTTACTTTGTCTAAATTTCATGCATGTTCTCAGTAAGTTGATCACAGAAAAGTGTCTGTAACTGTTGTTATTTAGTAAGATTTACATGGCTAGGCTTGAAAGCCAACTTCCCCAGCAAAACAACAAAACCACTAATCAAAAATTAAGGGAAAAAAATAAAGCAAACGTCTACCAAAAACATCCACACACTCCCTCCAAGAAGATCTAACTGGCAAAAACACAACACGAGCACGGAGTTTACATGGTTAGTTTCGAATGCCCACATCTCTGACACAGCCAGAAGTCCTATAATTAAGCAGTCAAGATGGAAGAAGAAACAAATACCCTCTCCAAGACTTGCACAGACTCCCTCCAAGGACACAAGATGAGTTAACGCCCAAAACCATGAACCACACCCTTTACAATAGATGATGCCAATAGATGAGGGGACAAAATGCTTGGGTCAGGTCTTCATAACAGTGAGGGCCAAAGTTTAATTTGGGTACCCTGTATAAGTATGAATTTCTGTGTCCAGATTAAAACTAATTCCCTTTTTTCCCCTCCTCGCAAAGTCTATGTTGGATTAGGTGTGTTTCAAAGCAGAATACAAGTGATCTTAAATGAATCCATACTATGATTTTAAGTACAATTTTCAAAGCTTTCGATGAGCATGGGCATAAATTAACTTACAGATCTTTACCTTGTAGTGCTTTTTAACAGGATAATTTCTTACTTTTACTGGTCAGATCAATATGGAGGCTAAATTGGACATTGCATGGATCCCTATCTTGAAAGAATTTGTCAGCCATTTAACCAAGACCATGCACTTGGCAGTACCTGGAGCTTTAGTCATATAGTAGGTGCCAATAGATTTTGATCCCAGTGTTCCTTTTTCTGTTATTATTTTATTTAGTTCCTTTCTGTTGAAATGTTATTATTATCGGCCGCATTATTGCCATGGTACATGTATGACAGTGTCACCGTTGCTGGTGATCTTAGCTGGCAAAATAAACTCAACGACAGTAATAAACCTTTCTTTGATATTTGCGATGGCATTTTTTTGAACTATTCATGGCTGGTATTGTATTCTCTTTTTCTTTTCCCTATTTCTGAGTTTCAATTTAAGCATCATGTTTTCTTCTTATGGTTTTCTCTTTGTACCATGCAGGAAGATTATCCTAAGCTCTTAGCTGCTGTTGCTGGTAACAGAAAGTTTGATGTCTACATGGGCATAGACGTTTTTGGTAGGGGCACTTACGGGGATGGACAATGGATTGTATGTGTCGAATTTAATCCTTAAAAATGTGTAAATTGCGTTCATTATCATCTTATATCCGGTTAAAATTGTGACTCATGATTCAAATATCTTGTCAGCGTATTTTGTTTTTGAGGATCTATCCCGTAACTGGATTGGCTCATTGCATCTGCACCTCTCCTTTTTTATAAATGTATATGTTACAATTCATGAGAAAAACTTGGATTTTTCATGATATCATGTTATCATCTGATTTCTGTTGAAATGATGTCTATCCTTCATCCAGATCTGTTTGTTCTATAGATTGAAGGGTTCCCTCTGATCTCCTTCCTTCTAGAGCTCACCAAGTTGTCATTTCTTACTATATTACAGCAGGTCTCTTGATCATTTGATTTTGTTTGATCATTTAGCCATGGCAGAGCCAGAAGTCATGGTAATTCAGCTGTGGACAAAAGTATTCTAGAGTACCAATAATGTCTTAAGTGAACTTACTAGAACTCTAGGAATAGTAAAGGTCTGTTCACTCTCCCTCTTTTCTTTCACCAAAGCAGGTTGACCTTCATAGTAAATAGAAAATAGACTGATTACTATCTTTTACATACCCTGATCCCCCACATTTTAGTTCATGTTTGAGGATGAGTTTTGTTAGCTTGGGTTTCTCTTCCCCCTCATTTTAGTTTTGTTAGTGCACAGTTTTTTTTTTTTTTTTGTATAATCGTTCTTATATTAGTATGCCATCATAATATTCTATATGTGTTAGATGTCTCTCCATTCATAATTCAGTATTCCAACTTTACATTTGTTATTTCAGTGTGCATCTGCTGTGGATAATTTGGCTACTTTCTATTTCAACAATATAATGGTTGAAGAGTCACCCACTTCCCCTTCTGCTCTTAATCTTGCTCGGCGAGTGTCAGATTGCGCTAGCATATTTTTTGAAGTGAGTTGGTTATTTGTTCTTCTCTCACTGTAACTTATTCTAGTATTCTTCTGTTTTACAATCAACATGCCCATTTGCTCATGTATTGGGACATACACATATACACACAGTCTAATGATGGACTTTTGAATTTGAAGCATTTCTACATCTGGCATGTTATTTGACTACGGCTACAGAAAATATCATCTTGTTTATTCTACCATCTATGGATTGGGTTACTATTGTGAAATGAGGCAATAGGTCTTCTGTTCAATCTTGGAGTATGGAGTGGAAAGCATGTAGCCTTCTGTTGTCTTGTGTTCTACTAATTCTATGTTTGATTGTTCATTTTCTGGTTATTATTATTGTTAATATGAATGTTTTCTTTTTTAATCTTACCAGATACTGAAATCCCTCTTTGAGATTGTTCTGTTTGAGGATCTTGGCAACCAGTGGAGTCTTAGCAGACCAATGTTAAGTTTGATCCTTATAAGCGAACAGGTAATAAATTGAATCTTGTAATATGCTTTACTTACTTATTTAGACTTTTCTTCGAGTCTCGTAAACATTTAGCTACTCTCTCGCTCTCTCTCTCTAGTCTGGTAAACATTGTTTTTCTTTTTCCTGATAAGAAGGCTGTTTGGTGACTTTTAGAAAGCATAATACACTAGTACTTTTTAATTATGTTGGATATCACTGCAAAACTTGAAGGACGCTTGGGAACGTAATGTACTCTTTTTCCTTCTCTTCAAGAGTTCCTTTTCCCTTCCAGGATATCCCAATTTGTGAGTATCTACTTGAGTAATTCTAACAGCTTTGATGATATTTTAATCATAAATCCTCTATTTATTGATGAAAAAGTTAAGACAAATGGGGATGTTGTATTATTGGTCACTTAGTGCCAACTCACGGGTACATATCTTTTCAGTTAGAGTTAGAGAGTGACTGGGTTATACTTTATTGTCTTTCACTCATTCCCATTCCCCTAAAAAGTTCAAATTGTGACTGTTATGTGAATACATTTATCCTAACTAACAGCTACTTTTTTGCATATTTAAGTAGCTGTTGATGCGGTCTTTTTTCATTCAGCAGAGAGAAACTTCCTTATATAGTCAAAAAAGATGTTACCAGAACCTTAAATCTGCGTCAGGCACAACATCTGGGAGTCATGTCGAACATATATTTCCAGCAAAAAAATTGGCCACAGTAGGGAAGCTTTACATATTCATAATTCTGTATAATGAAAATAAAAATGTAACTCTCCTCACAAATCATAATTTATGTCTTTCTATTGAATATCATATGCATGAAATGGTTTTATGATCTTTCTATTGATTATTTTGAAATTGATGTTGAATCTTTTTTGGCAATAGAAGTTGATCTTCATTAAATTGATGTTGAATCCTTTTGTTTTGTTCTTATCCTACGTTTTTTCCTGAGTAGTCTGTCAGCATCTCCTTACCATGCTTCAAAGTCCTTGATTTTGTGTGAGCTACGAATTCATGGAACATAACAGCATTGGGCAGGTGTTCTTTCTTCTGCATTCAAGTGTCTTTCTCCGCAATTTTTTAGAATCGGTTGCATGGATGTTTAATTAATTTTGTTACTAGACTTTTCATAGCTTTATTGTTTGAGTGTAGTATTGTCCTATTAATTTTATTAAGGGTGGAGAGGTTGCTTCCTACTGATTCGACGTTGCTTGTGGATTAGGTGTTAAAACTGCTATTTCAGCCATTGACGGAAGGCTTGGGTTACTGGAAAGTGAAGATGCTGATGAATTTGGATGTGCACTTGAAGCAATGGGTCAAATAGGGTCATGTAAGTTTCCTGCTAGATGCAGTATGCTGATGATACTGAAAACCATCTTCTCTTACACAGTTCTTCAATAATCAATTCATTTACACAACTTAAATAGTGTTATAATTGTGTTGAGAGACCCTTTTTGGTCTTAAACTTAGCATCTTAAAGAGATTTCAGATTATATCTATGTTTTAGTGAAATTTGATTTCCTAGACCGTGTGGTCTTAACATGGGTGTGAAGTTCTATGTGCACATTTTTGTATGATCTAAAATGCACCTCGTATTTATGTTATTGAAAATTCTAAATTTGGTTCCCCTGTATTGTGATGCTCTAGCAAATCAAGGAGCTGCACTGCTACTATCAGGTTCACCTCCTGCTGCTAGACATGTTAATTCTGCGTTTGATCAGCATGGCCGTGGCAAACAGCTGGTGAGTGCTACCAAATTTTCATATTTGAAATGCATCCTTTCTTTTTGCGATCTGCTTGAAATTGAGGCCTTTTTGTGTGTTGAGCTGGCTTTGACTCCCATTCAACCGGATTCTGTTTCTTTGCAATGCTTAAATGTTAAAATTTGGCTTCCTGGTGAATATGAAGAGATCCTCACCTAGAACTTGTTCTTTCGATATGTAAAAATCAACTTCATTCAAAATGTATGTTGCTTGAAGCTTGAAGTGTTAGGAGTCAAAGTAAATTAGACTTGCAGAAGAAATCAACAGGATCAACAAAAGTAAAATGGAGATGTTTCAAAAGACTCAAATGGAGATGCTTGAAAAGATAGCGCAGATGCAACGATTGCTGGAGGTACATGGGATACTATCATCGGGGTTTGGATCTAGTGTAGGACAGGTAAACACTTATCTACTATAAATTGTACTGTTGAGTTGTTCATTTTTTGTGTAATTTATGCTAATTATAAGATTTATATTGTAGGCTTGGATCAACTCTCCAATGGACGACTAGAGCTAGCTATTTCTACGCAAAACACATTTTGAGACTTTTGTTTTAGAAGGGTTGTTGACACAAATTTGTAGATCTTTCGACAATTATTTTGATTACGAATGGTTGCTTATCCTTTTGGCTTGGGTACTTATTAGATACATGTTTATTGGTTAGTGTAGGTTAATATTACTTGAAACTTTATAGCTATACGTAATATATACTCATATTTATCAAATGCATTTGTTAGTTATTTTCTTTCAAATAATTTGTATATGAGTTTTATTGATTACTACACAGCAAATGGTGTACATATGATTCGTCTTTATTGTGGTTGTTTAAACAAGAAAAATAAATGGGTATAGGTAATTAAAGCATCCCAAATGTATTTGGAAGGGCTAAGCAAACGTCCCAAATAGTTTTTTGGGTGGGCAAAATAAACTGTGCCAAAAGTATTTAGGAAGGCAACAAAACCGTGCCAAATACTTGTTAGTATTTGGAAGGGCTTTATAACCGTGCCAAATACCTATTTGTATTTAGGAGGGTAACAAAAACCGTGCCAAATACCTATCTACATTTGGGAGGGGAAATCAAACCGTGCCAAATACCTGCCTGTATTTGGGAAGGCAGTAAACCGTGCCAAATACCTTTTTGGGTCAAACCGTCCCAAATACTTGGCAGAATGGCACGCTTACACTAAGCGTCGCTTTTTCCGTGCCGAATACTATTTGGGACGGTTTCTAGCCGTGCCAAATGTATTTGGCACCCTTGTATTTGGGAGGGAGCCAAAACCGTGCCAAATACCAGTGAATCATTTCGCTGACCCTGATCATGAGTAACAGTATTACTTTGTCCACCGGATTGTTGTCTTGGTTGCCCCTCAAACTGTGTTCTATTCCGATTTCCTCTGCGGTTGTTATTGCTATTGTAGTCACCCCTATTACTGTGTTTCTTGCACATGACATTGCGAAGATTGCTGAGAATTGCCCATGTTTCCTCTTCCTTTATGTTCCTCAATGTCCCCTTCTATCGCGTAAGTGTGATCCACTGCGCTACGGTAATCGGCAAGGTGTAGAGAAAGTAGCTATTTTCGATACTCGGTCTTCAATCCTTTTACAAACTTCTGTGCCTTTTTCGCTTCATTAGGAACCAAGTAACTACAGTAACGAGCCAATTCTGTGAACTTGGCCGAATACTGTGCCACCGACATATTACCTTGCTCAAAATCATAGAACTCTCGTTCTCTCTTCTCGCGAACCACTTCTGGAACGTACTGTGCTTTGAACTCTCTTAAAAAATTAGGCCAGCTATGTGGTACTCCCTGTAATTCTCAGCTTTCTTGTAACACTTGCCACCAATGTTCCGCTGCTCCCTCAAGCTTGAACACCGCTAAGGTCAACTTCTCATCATCACTACAACCCAAAGCTGTAAAGATCTTGATTATGTGCTCGATCCATAACTCAGCCTTAGTAGCATTCGGTTCACCCACAAAGGTACGAGGTTTCATCTTTAAAATTATCTTTAAAATCGGTTCACCCACAAAGGTGTGGTTCTTCTGTCTCATCTTAGGCTGCGGTACTTCAATTTCTGGTTATGGTACTCTTACCTCAGGTTGTGGTACTACTCTTCCATTAATCCACTGAGTCATCTCATTCATCAGCTCTATCATTCTCCCATACATGTTCATAAGATCCTCATTCTGATTGTTTGGATTTGATTTGGGAGGAACATTACGTTGAGTGTTAACATTTTCATCTCTCTCTTCGTTTCCACCTGCAGTTGCACCAATTCTACTTGTACTCGCTCCGTTCCTAGTTTCCACCATCTTAACCTACACATAACACTCGACGTTAAGATCTCAACAATAACATCATACCCACCTAGGCCATGGAACCTATCCTGGCGACAGCAAAGCTACTGCTTTTATACCAACTGTGGTGCCCCGACCCGGATCTCTATACGAAACCCCAAGGTCGGGTCGCCAAAACAACCAAACGATACAACCCAAGAAAAGCACGTGGCGTAACCACCCGTACTTACAAAAAAACACAACAGATAAACCTGATATAGTAATAAACGAGTCTTCGGCGACACTACAGCCGGAACCCAACTAATAAAACCACAAGTCTAGGACTTGGGAAACAACTAACGACAATAACCTCCACGGCCGCAATATGCCGGAGAAATAAATATAAACCACAAGCCACAACATGCTCAAAAAAGAAACTAAATTAACAACAAATTAATATACACAAGCACGACATACATATGTTGGCTACCAAAAGAATATAAGGTTTACAACACTAACAAATACCCCCAAATAAAGTTTACATAACTTTACACAATTGTTGTCCTTACCAAAAGAAATACTATTAAACAAGCTCCAAGAGCTACTAAACCAAAATTTAACCTTCGAGCTAAACGGAGTCTCACCGACCTCACCGGGAACCGCTAGGCTGGTTCGAATTTAAGGAAAAACATATAAACAACAAACGGGGTGAGTCGAAACTCAATAAGTTACTAAATACAACTATGTGACATGACATAATAATCAAGCGATAAACATAACATGGTAATAGCATTTATATACCACAACAAAACATATATCATTATCATTGATATACACATCACATATCTCACATAGCACCTGGATTACTCACATAGGTGCTCGTAAATAAACCACATAATAAAATATATCATTTCTCTGCAATACACAAAATCAACAAATAACCATATCTTGATACTCATATGTGTAGTATCAACATCACCGGTATCACTCTTCGGTTATTGACGTCCCCGGTATCACTCATCGGGTTCCCGGAATCACTCTTCGGGTTACTAGCAAACCAAAGTCATGCGTATTGCTACAACAGTGGGGTTACTTCCAACTTGTGGCCAACAGGTGAGGGTGTGAACTCCAATACGGCGACCCATAGCGATTCTAAACATTGATTTGTAAATGCTATACGTCGTCCTACCTTGACTAAACAATAACAATGCCAGCTGGAGTCAATGCAATGCACAAGTCGGTATAATACTCAAACTTATGCAAATAACCACCAAGTTCAAAAGTAGTGAACTTGATAAATGTCAAATAGATTATATTATTCTACCAAGAATTCTCATCGAACATATTGTTTCAAGAACTTCAAACAATCATTTTAGAGCTAATTACAAGTCTCTAATTTACCTGTATCATTTACTCGAAGGACCAAAACCCATATCAAACGAACTCTAAATCTCGTAGGATTTTAACATGTTGTTCGGTAATTCTTACTCTAACTAAATATCAACTTCTTAGAGTCATTACAATACTTCTAAAAATCTGGGTATAATTGCTATATGCAAAATTTCCCAATTAAGTCTCTAACTTGTTCTTGAGTCAAATTCCATGGTTGAGTGCTCAAAATCAACATGTAACATCATCCAAACCCAACACTTAACACATAAACATGTTATACATCTCATCATATCATTTAAACATGAAATCATTAAGAAATCAAGACATGCATGTACATTATATCTCAAATATGCAACAAATTCTTAAGTATACATAGAGGGGTTAGTAACTTACTTTAAAAGGCACAATCAAACCAAGGAAATCAAGATCAAAGCTTTGCAAAGTAGTCTACTAGTCTTCCTCTACACATGCATGGTCTTGGATCAAAGTATGGATGGTTGGATTAAGAGAACAAGAATCACACACACTAATTTCACCTTAATCTCTCACACTAACTCTCAAGCTTCCATGGATGAATGAGAAAATGAAATGGAGAGTATTCTTGGTCTCCTATCTGGTTTAGAGAGAGTTTAAGGGTGGTCAAATAGTCTTGGTACGTTTTAAGTTGGGTCAATCAAGGTCAAAAGTCAAGAAAATCAAAATTGCAAAAATTGGACAAAAGCTGTCTGTACGCGCGCTAGGGGGCGCGAGCTAGCTGAAGTTTGATCTATTTTTTTTTTATTTTTGCAAAACTACTGGTTGTATGCGCGCTAGGGCGCGCCTTGGGTGCGCTGGGGCACGACCTGGGAGTTGAAAAATGTTCTAAAATGTTTCCAAAGTGTTCCCAATCAATCCTAACATGATCCTAACCTCCAACAAGGTTTAAAACGCATCAAAACTCATCCAAAATCCACATATGACAAGGCTAGAATGTTATGCAACACAAGTATGAATGATTAAGTCATAAGTCGAGCATACTAATACACATGAAATCATGTTAACAATGCAATTAAATAAACACATTAAACATTTAAAGAACTCAGGGTATTACACTATAAGTGTCATTTCTTTGTTATCTCATTTTCTGTTCATGTTCAAGTGACATTCGTTTTAGAACAAGCGAGTATAACATAAAGAGTGATCAGTGTACCTGGTCATCAACTATTGCTCATACGAGCGAATTGTTGGAAAAGTTCATATTCCTATGAGCATATTATTGGACACATTCAATGATCTCAGACTTCTGAGCCTACCCAACTCTATAGGAGTTGAGCTCAAACTTGATATACCGAATAAATCAAGAAACTCAAGCACATGTAAACTTCCAAAAGTAGGTGGAATTGATGCATGAAAGCTGCTATATGAAAGATACGCCACTGTGTACTGTGTTTTCAGCTCAACAATAAAGAGTACGATTAACGTAGAGATGCAGACGAGAGAGATCAACATTAGTAACCCCAGGTATCTGCTATGCTACCAATCTTGTCTTATTTTTGATGGCCTGAGAAATCACAAGCTGTGAGACCTTGACAATAACCCAATTAGAAAAAGAATAAACAATCATATAGTATTTTCCATTGCTAGGTTGCCTTTACTGAAAGAATTCTTTATCAATCTTCTTGAAAGAAATAACAAGCTAGGAGATAGTCCTAAGAAAGTTTTCTTCAAAGGCATGAATGTTTCTTGTATAGCACAAACATGCAAAGGCACATTGTCAAAACGAACATATCACTTGACACTGACATTGTATGAGAATTTGGTGCAGATTTGAACGAAATTTAGATTGTACAGCAGCACATCTGCAGGAAGTTCAATCGAAAGGATGGATTAACAGTTTGCATATTTCTCAAATGTAAACACTTTAAATTACTATGCTAAAATTCCCTTATCCAAGCCATCTACAATATCTAGCTAAAAGATACCAAAAGCCGACGTAGCCCACAATGTTTCAAGACCAGTGATTAAGAACACAGTCTTGCAAGTTAAGTCACCAAGAGTTGATTACACCAAACAAGCGGTTGAAAAGACTGAAGTTAACAAATAATAAACTTGTTTTGACAAATAGATAATGCAAAATGCAAGTTCTGGTTTCCATATTCTTTATATGGTAACGACTTCGGAATATAGCTCTGGTTTCCACTTCGTCTTCCTGGGCCTACCAAGATTAGTTTCTTGATCTCATAACCCAAGTATTTCCTTCTGGTTCTGCTTCGTCTTCCTAACTAGGCCTACCAAGATTAATTCCTTAATCCTCACAAGTCCTAACCCTGTTAAATATTTCCATTTCTATGAAGAACTGATATACCTCTCTCAACCCAAAGCCATTTTAAGTAACAGCCTCCAATAAGTTTACCATTTCAGTTTCATTCCCATTTGACACTCGAGACAAATTAAGTTTGAAGCATTAAACTATTCAATTCAGAAACTAACGTAGTTGTTCAATACACACAAATCAAAATACGGATACAAGTCCAAGTCTCATAATGAGCTCTTCCTTTAACCATACCAACATGGCGCTTGGATATCGGCACGGCAGTAACCTTGCATTGTCTTCTTAAATGTCTGCAGAGCACCGAGGATATGTTTGAGTCTCAGATCTCATTTCCATTTTCCACACTTGTTTTTTTTTATATAAGAAATATACTATAAAAAAATGCCAAAACAGGTGATTCGTACTTTGTATACAGAGAGTATATGCCGCCGTTCACGAATGCATAACCGCATGCATTAGGAGTTGTACCTTTCATAAAAGGTACAACCCTCTAATGCATACGGTTGATGCATTCTGTGGAGTGGGGGCAGTGATGTATATTTTCCATTTCCAAATATCAGCTAATGTCAAGCCACTACCATGCTTTGAGCTCTGAAATTAGGGTAGGATTACCTAGGGGTTACTTGATATATACCATATTATTATACCTAGATGTAGCAAATGGGTACGGTGTGTGTAGGTATGGGCAGCGCCCACATGGGTTGGGGGCTGAAATGGGGCAAGTGAGTGCCCAATTGACAAGATGGACATAAATGACTTTGCCGTCCATGGGCGCCAATTAGAGCGTCCACAGTGGTAACCCCCAATATATCTCTATATCACACTCTAAACACCTCGTTTTCCGTTCAAGTTTCACTTTTTCAACACTCTAAAAATAAATTCACTCCAATAAGCACTCTCTATACAACCCTCTAAAAATTAAATATCTCTTATCTCAACTAACAAATCATTAAATTTTTTCTCTTTTATTTATATTTTTCCACTACAATTAAAATAATATATTTTAAATTTTAAATTTTATATACTATGAAAAATATATTGTACTCTCTCCGTCCCTAAATTATTGTCTTATTTGACTCGGCACAGATTAACAAAAAATAACTGACTTAATTATTAATATTGGTATAATGTGTAGTTTCTTCTAATGCCCATGTGTATATGGCGCATAATTAAAGTAGAGAGAAAAGTAAGTGTAAAATGGTAAAAATGATCTCCTAAACTATGAAAATTTCAAACAAGATAATTATTTAAAGACGGATAAAAAAATAAGATAATTATTTTGGAACAGATAAAAAAAATAAGACAATAATTTAATGATAGAGAGAGTATATTTTAATAATTTTCATTCCAAAATATTAAACAAAAGTATATTATGCTCAAATAAAGTGAGAAAAATGTAGAGGATTTGAGTCACTATTTATGTTAAAACTCCCCCTATATTTAGAGGGTGATTTGGTTTATTTTAGAGATAGAGAGTGGACTAGAGGAACCACTGTAGGATTAAAAGAGGGTAAAAATCTCTAAAAATCTCTAAAATTGTTTTTAGGGAGAGAGCACCACTGTGGTTGCTCCTAGCCCATGAGTATGAGAAACACAAGAGATTGTAATTCAAGATTCCACAACCACTGCCGCCACTCTACCACCGCTGCGGCTGCTGTCACAGCTAGTTCAAAGAAAAAAAAATAATAATAAAAAAAAAACTGTTTTAGAAAAAGAAGATATATAGTGAAATGTTCATAAATTCAATCTTAAAACAAGCCAGATCTAATTCGCCCATTCCACTGACGGAATGAAGCACGACTTCGCAACTTCCTTCCACCATCTAAGACTGCAGCTTTGCAACTACTTACACATCCACCAAGTATTCTTGATTCCACACCATTATTTAAAAAAACCAACAACTAGACAGATTCTTTATCAATTTCTCTCGACTCTTTATGACATCTCCGTCGAGTGATTCCTTAGTTGATAACGAAAAGCTCAATTCCTCCTTGTAATCTCGGTCAACACCCTTTCTCGTCTTCTCCAGCGACGGTGGAGCTCCGACTTCCATCGTCAGGCCTCATCTACTGCCGGCGAACATTTCCGGGTGATAATCATAGCGCCGACCAGATTGAGATTCGAACCCTCGGGTTGTTTTTATGGTGAAATACGAAATCTCTACCCTCTAACCTAATTGTTCTTCAATGGAACTGAATAGTTCAAGCACCAACCAATAATGGGCTTCAGATAAATAGCCATTCTATTTTTTCATCTGGAACTCAACCGCCATTAATAGGAGGCAGGGGGAGAGAGGAAGAGAGGGACAACGAAAAAGGAGAGAGGTGTGGTCTCGAAATAATCAAAAGGGGACTAGAATACCAACTAGTTTCCATTCTTTAGATCGATGGAGATGAAGTGATCCGATAACGGTGGCCGGCGATCTTCTGTGTGTGGTCTGAACTTTGGCCGAGGGTGAGAGAGATTATGTTTTCTAATTACTAAAATACCCATATAAATTAGTTTTTAAAAGGGGAGCACTATTATCACCCATACTTCCTATTAATACACCCTCAAAAAATAATTATAAAAATGTCATTATTTAAAAAGATATAAATATTATTTTTTTTACTAAATACACCCACCACTATATTATGACACTTCCTAAACCTCTATATACACCACTAAATAATTTTTCAATACACCCTCCATAATACTTCATAAAAAAGTTTCAAGTTTCAACATCCATATTGTAACAAAAATCAGGCATGGAGACTAAAGAAGAGTAGCTTGTAACAAAAATCAGGCATGGAGACTAAAAAAGTGAAACTTAAAATTCTATTTTTTCATGTATTTACGTACATGTCTGGGTCGAAATTTGTTCGGTATTGGTTAATGGAACACTACAATGGTGTTCGGTCACCACCAGCTAAACATACCTTTGGTGTTCTATTAGGGGTTACCGAACACCACTGCGGTGTTATTAGGGTTACCGAACACCACTGTGGTATTCCTTCAACCAGTCTTAAACACCACTATAGTGTTCCTTCGACCAGTGTCAAACATAATATAACAAATTAAAACGAAAATAAAATGATATTTAACAAAAAAAATTAAAACAAAAATGCTATTTAAATAAACAAAATGAAAGGAAAGAGTGAGTGGGTATGTTGGTGTGGAAGCTGCGTTTAAAATGAGAGGGGGGAGGGAGTGCAGTTTTGCTCTTTCTTTTTTGTCGTGAAATGAATTTTGTTTATGTTGGTGTATTTAAAAATGAGGGTGGGTGTGATGATATTGGGTGGATGTATTACGAAAGAAATAGTGATTTAATTGAAAGGGGTAAAATAGGAAATGTTGGGATGGTGTATTGAGTATTTATGTTGGTGTAGAATTAGTATAACGGGTGTATTGAAATAATGAGTGTATTAAGAGTAAAATGAGGTGTTAATAGCGCTGCTCTTTTAAAAATGATCAAATAGGGGTATTGTTGTCTATTTGAAAGGAAAGAGTTCATAGCAACAATGTGAAGATCATTGTTATTCCCACCACCAATATCTCTAAGTACACCATTTCATATATTACAAAAATAATATTATGAATTTTGAGCTATATGTTATTATGTATTCTTTATTTTTTTAAGTTTAAAAAAAAAAAACATTTTGGATTGTTTGGCAGCCCCCACCGAATACAAATAATGTTGTTCGGTAAAGGGTGTCCAATACTCATAGCGGTGTTCGGTTAAGAGTGTCGAACACCACTAATGTGTCGAATATTTATTGTTGTTTGATTAAGAGTGTCGAACACAACTGTTGTGGTCTCAAGATCCAATTAGTGGGCCACTTGTACTTGCACTATCAACAAGGTCACAGAACCCCTACCCAACCGAGAATTTGGAGAATAATGTGGAGATTCAAAAGCCTAAATTGAAAGCTCTGCATTGGGATAAAGTAAAAGCAAGCTCATCAAACAGGACTCCGATTTTGTTTTTGTGTAATTAATTTAGGTTGAATGATGAAATGACGGATGAGCACGATGATGGAGGAGGAAGGAGGGGCAGAAACGGGACAGAGATAGAGGAGGGGGGGAGGTGGGGCAATGACAGGCAGGGGTGTTCATCGGTTCGGTTATCAGGGTGTACGATTTGTTTAATTTTTGTTCTTTCAACCTTAAATCGAAAATCAAATCAAACCAAATAAAAAACTAAAAAACCAATCCAAAGTCGAATTCGGTTTTCGATTTGGTTCGGTTTGATTTTCGGTTAAACCAAATAAATGTTAGAACTACAATTATATTCAAAGTTTAAATATTTTAACATTGAAAAAACATCCAAAACAAATATTAAACTTTAAAAAAATTATATAATATTCCTAAAAATGTAAGATTACATATACTTAGTCACTCGAACTTGAAGGGAGTCTTGGATTCCACGCATTGGTTTGACATTTCTTATCATTAAACATCTACCAAACTTGTTTGAGTTGTCACTTGTGATTTCTGCAACACATTACAAGATTACATAATATCCCTAGCCCATCACATTCAGATTAAAGAAAAAAGAAAGTCATTGCTCATTAGACCCTTACAAATTGCAATAGCAGTAGTGTTCAGGGTTGGGTTAGACTTCCTTGACAAAAGTTGTTTTCTTTTTAAGGACTAATCATTATTTTTATTATTATGATATATCTAATAATTATTTCATTTGAAGGGCTAATAATTATTTATATAACTAATAATAATATATTTAATTTTATTATATTTTTCTAATTCGGTTTTCGGTTTAAAAGGCAAACCAAAAAATCAAACCAAAAATCATATTAGAATTCGGTTTTGCCAATCAAACCAAACCAAATTTGAATTCAATTTCGGGTTGTTTAGTTCGAATGATCGGTTTTTCGATTTAGTTTTCAGATGAAACCAAATGCTGAAGACCACTACTGACAGGGGAGATGGGATGGAGGAGGGAAGGGGATTGGTGGAGATGAAGGGTAGTAAAGTACTTCCCCATACTTGCCTCCTACAATATCTATCAAGCTAACAAGCTTAATTTGCAGGAGCTGAGATCCCACCATGGTGCAAGAAATTGAATGAGAACACAGTTGCGGCCTAAGCCACAAAGAATTAAGCTCATGCGCAAAAACTTAGGTTTTGGGGGCTAATCGTACCCATTTATGTGCAGAATTTGCAGGGAAGCTTGTTGAGAGGTTTACTAAAGGGTATGTTTGGCGAATGTGTGCTTAGTGAAAAGTGTTTGAGTACAGGGGCTTGGTTGGTTCTGTTGCCATTTAAGTTGCTTGAGTTGATTATAAATAGCAAACTGACTGGGTTATAACTTACAGAACCAAAAGGGTCTTACACGTCTCGTTTCATCCAGCTCCTTCCTAAAGATTTTCTTTAGCGCAACCACGAGACACGTAAATTTTTCAGGAGATTTCACCCAGAATTATCGATCATCTCCTCGGAATTACTTTAAGAATATCGATCTTCTCCTTTGGCAAGGATACGAAAATTGAAGGTAATGTAAAGGATAATGATTGTGTTGAGAGATAATCTCAACGTATCCTTCCTGTAATGTAACTCTTCTGTATAAGTCTTCTAGCTTAGATACACCTCTACAGTTTTTGTTGTATATAATCATTGGACTCTCACATGAATAAAACATATGATTCTACATTTCTTTAGGTAAAATATAGGAAAAACGAAAATTGACAGTTAAGAGAGAATGGTATTGATTGACAGCATCTCATTCATCTTTGGAAACCAAAATTACAGTCATACAATTGAAGGCCTGATATCATACAGTAACACAGTGATGCAATATTACCCTTCCTGGACCATCCTCCTTACAATGTAGCCTATTTCTGATTCTTTAGCTCGAAATCGGAAAAATTTACAAGATGCCATTTCTCCCAAACCCTATGATACAAGACGAGTAAATGATCAGATAAATAGTTACCATCACCTTGTCTACGGAAAACAGCTTTAACCGCATCCCGTTACTGGATTCTTCATCCAGTGAATTGAGGACTGACGTGAACTGGTATCGAGTAAATTGCACCTAGTTTTGTGTGATTTCTTGAAGCATTTCGACCACCTTTTTCATTTTGGGCCGCTTGGCCGGCGTGGTGTCTGTACAGAGTAGTGCAACCTTGAGAGCTGAAAGCATTTCTTTTCTCCATGCAAAAGAGACGGTGCTAAGCTTTGCATCCAGTATCTGCTCCGGGGTCTCCCCTTTTGCTGGTGCACTTTGAACCCACTTCACCAAATCTACGTCTTCCCCGAATTCCTCATCGACGGGTAGTCGGGTTGTAAGGATCTCAAGCAACACAACCCCATAACTATACACATTTCCCGGAGCTGTAACTTGCATGGTGTATGCATATTCTGTTAAACAATTAACAAAAGAAGTCAAATAAGTGCTAGAGAAAGTAAACCTAATTTTGAAGCGAATTTACTAGCAAATGCAGATACATACCAGGGGGAATGTAACCAAATGAGCCTGCAACGGCACTGATACTAGCTGTGCCTCTTGATGGATCTAATAGCTTTGATATTTCCACTTCACCAACCAAAGGCTTCAAATTTGAATCAAGGAAGATATTGCCAGAAGAGATATCGAGATGGATAATGGCCACATGATGAAGGAATGCCAACCCTTCTGCCACTCCAATGGCAATGGAGAGTCTTGTCGGCCAGTCAGGTTTGTATTCCGGTTCTTTGCTAGAATCATGAAGATACTGAGCCAATGTCCCATTAGGTAGGTACTGATGCAACAAGAGAGCAACATCTTCGTAGATTGCAAACCCGATCGGTCTCACTATATTATCATGACAAAGTCTACTCAGCCTCTCGAGCTCTCTGATCATCTTGCTCTGTTGATGAATTATCGTCCTGTCGACCGATTTTAGCCTCTTCACAGATAAAGTCATCCCGGATGGCATGTCAGCCTTATAAACAGCACTAAAAGTCCCACTGCTAAGCTTATTTGAATCTTTCAAAGTCGCCTTCACAACGGCATCAAAATCTATAGCTTGTCTGAGATTCTCAACAAACACATTTCCTGCTATCACCAGTGGCTTGTTATTTGTTACCTCATCGACGATTCCTGCCTCTTTGGCAGCCTTTTCTTGTTTCTCTCTCATCATAAACAACAGAACAACAATGGTTACAGATACAAACACCGACAATCCAGAACCGATAACAGCCAATATGATCCTATATGAAACCTTGTGATGGAAACTCTGGTGAGACCCATTCAAGTTTCCACACAGAGAATTGACTGGCTCACCACAGAGCCCTTTATTCCCCCAAAAGCTTGAATTGGGGCTCTTTTGAAACGGCACAAAAGTGGGTATGGGACCAGTGAACTGATTATTAGAGAAGTTAACTTCAATCAAACTTAGCATGCCCTTGAACGCTAACGGGATATTCCCTGTCAGTTGATTATTAGAGACATCCAAGGATACCAGCTTGTCTAGTCTCCCTAAATCAGGAGGCAATTGTCCATGAAGATGATTGAAGCTCAAATTCAACGATATCTGCAAGTTCTTGATATGACCGATCTCAGGAGGGATATTTCCGGTGAGATAATTACTACCCAATTCCAGTTCAAGCAGCTTTACACAATTCCCGATCGCATGAGGTATTTCCCCTCTTAATGAATTTTGGCCCAAGACCAAGTATTGCAATCTTGATGAGTTGCATATATCTTCTGGTATAGTCCCATTAAATCGATTATTGCTCAAATCAATCTTGTTAAGATTCCTACTCCTTAGAATTGATGTTGGAATCTCTCCGAATAGACTATTTCCAGAAACTATCAACTCCTGCAGATTGATAAGCTGACCAAATACTGGAGGAATAAAACCCGTAAACCCGTTTGAGGCTAAATTCAGAAGAGTGAGATTGGAGCACAGAGCAAACTCTGAGACAATCTCTCCGGAGAGATTGTTATTGTCTGCTTCAAAGTACGTGAGGCTACTAACATTACCAATTCCCTTGGGAACATTTCCTATGAACTTGTTGTTCCCAATCCTAATACTAGAAAGGCCTTTACAATTCCCTACCAATTCAGGGAGATTGCCACTCAGCTTGTTCTGAGTCAGAACCAAAACTTGTAGCTTGCCCATTGCAAAAATGCTCATGGGTATCGAACCTTCGAGTTGATTCGAATGAAGGTTCAACAACTCGAGTTCTGAAACCGAACCTAGATTATCAGGGATCTCACCGCCTAACTCATTCTCATAGGCCGTAAAAACTCTAAGGTTGGTCAAATTACCCAGCCAAACTGGTAAAGTACCATTCAACATGTTTGTGTAAATTTGAAAATATTGCAACTTATCTAACCCCTTAAGCTCATCGGGTATAGCTCCTACGAGGTAATTATTCGAAAGGTTCAATGATCTAAGATTTCTGAGCCTACCCAGCTCCAAGGGAATCGAGCTCCCAAACTTGTTATACGACAAATCAAGAAACTCAAGCACAGACAAATTTCCAAGAGCGGGTGGAATTGATCCATGAAAGGTGTTATACGAGAGGTCAAGCCACTTCAATGCTTTGAGCTCAGAGATTAAAGTGAGATTACCTTGGAGGCCTAGATGAGAAAGATCAAGCTTCTCCACAGTTGAATTGTTCAAGCCACAAGCAATGCGCGGCCAAGAACAGTAATCCGAGCTATTTAAACCCCAACCAGACAGTCCAAGCTCTTTGCTAATGGCTGCCAATGCTGTCTTGTCATTGATGGCCTGAGAAATCACAAGCTGTGTACTTGATAAAACCCCAATTAGCAAGATTATGAACAAGCATAAATTTGCCATTTCTGGGGTTTACCCTTCGCTAAGAAGAACTCTTGGCAATCAAGAAGGAGCAAAATCAGGAAGATGCAAGATCAGATTTTTATGGATTTTTTCCTCAAGAAATACAGATTCTAAGGAAAACCCACAACTCAAATTAATGAAATTTACGGATTTTGCTTAGTGGGTAGGAAGCACTTTCAACCCCAAGTAATTGAGACAAAAAAAAATTGAGTTTGAGTTGAGTTGAGTCAAGTCCACATTTAAAACCAACCCATTTCAGGGTTCTTCAAATTCAAGCAAAAGCTCAAAGAAGACAAGCCTTAATTTGAGGAAGAAAAGAGTAAGAATCAAACAAGGGTTTATGACAAAAAAACCCAACAGTTTTGAGGAAACAAACATGTGCAATCAAAGAAAGGGGGAGTGTGTATGTACAAGGGAATATGCGTTAGAATGAGAAAGGACTGAGGCTCTTACATCAAAGGAAATGTTTGAGTGGGAAAAGGAAACAAAAACATGGTGTGTGCGCAGAAGCTAAAGAAAATCTAAACATGGGAGGGGACAAAATATTTGAGTTAGCAGGAGAGAGAAATAGACAATGTTTAGGTATGTATGGTTTCACGGACCTGATGTTTTTGTGTCCGCCAAGTGAGAGAAATTAATTGTAAAGCTTCACGAGAACATTAAATTCACAGCGCCTTATTTTTTCATGAATAATTAATTCACAACTGAAAATAACTACTCTTCTTTCCAATAATAAGTGTGACATTATTGAGATTTTAGGGTTAATTGTATTTTAAGTAATAATAAGTGTGCCATTTTTGAGATTTTAGGGTTAATTGTGTTTTAAGTTTACACATTTTTTTGTACTTGGACTTTGTGGTCTCAATTTTTGCGGATTAAGGCTCGATATTACATTTTCAGTGACGATTGAAAAGGGTTTACGTTAATTTTTTTAATGAAAACTAATCATGTGCATGTATATGGGGATTTGTAGTCTCAATTTTTGAATATTAAAGCCCGATATTACATCTTTGGTGCATTTGAGGGTTAAAAAGAGATTTTCGTTAATTTTTTAATGAAAACCTAATTATGTGCCATCTATGCACTTTTTTTTTAAATGACTTTTATGTCTTTTAACAACTATACATGATGGTGTACAATGTCATTTCAATACTATATTTAAGATGATTTTTTTTTTTGAGAAATTGCATAGTAAAAATACTTTATTTAACATGATTTGTTTTTTATTGAGAAATTACATGGTTTTTTATTGAGAAATTGCATAGTAAAAATACTATATTAAAGGGTTTACATGATGTCTTTTTGTTTTTTATTTGTTTTTTATTGAGAGGTGGATGTATAATAAGAGATACGGATCACCTTAAAATACTTGTGTCAATTTTTGTATCCCTTAAACTCTTTAATTACTGCTTTCCATATCTTAACTATTTATTACTTCTTTATCTGACAAACAATTAACTCTTTCTTATAGTGAACTTCCAACTGAGTCTTACCTAAAATAAGATCATAACTTATTTTAGAACACTTTTAATCAATATACTTAACTATATTTATGTTGTGCAAAATATTTTACCAAGGATAACTATTTATCCTAAAATGTTTAACAAAATCGTCCATTCTCTTGTTAAATCTATTTGATTATTCAACAAGTGATCAATTGTATTAACAAAGACAATACGACTAATATAAGAAGTCCCATTCCTCGAATTTGGAATAGAAATAGTTAGGAAAAAGTACATAATTTTTTTTGAACTTTGGCCATTTTTAGGTATTTGTATTACAAAACGTCTATATAAAATTGCTAATGTCAATTATTGTTTGATTTAGAGCTCTACCTCTAACAATAGTTAAAATGAGATCGTTAAGTCATCATCTGTGTTGTATATGAGCTATTTTTGAAGGGTAAAATTGGTAGAATAGGGTAATTTTGAAACTAAAGTTTTCCTTGAAGACTTATCTGTAATAATATAAACACTAAAGGCTCAATTGTATAAGTTTAAGTCTCAATATAGTATGAGCATACCTCGTGAGTGAGCGGCAAGAAAAAAAAAAAAAAAGATCTAATACCATTTTAACCACCGTGGTTAGATTGGGACACTTCTTTTATAAATCAATTTTTTTTTTCTATTTTGTCATTCTACACAACTTTTTCTTTTATTCAGCCTAAAAGAAAATTCGGGTCAAGACTTCATTTTAGCATCTTCCAATTTATTATTGTAATAGATCCTAAGAAAAAAAGATAGGTTACTCTTGTTAGGTGGCATGTATCAAGCCTTAATGAATATATATATATATATATTAAATGACGCACTCCTACATGCTAAATATCGCACCCATTAAAATTACAATTACAGTAATAACCCTTCGTCCTATTTAAAAAAAATAAAACTAAAACAACTGACCATATTTTAATAATTAATTCTAATTAATCAGAACAGGATCGTAGAATGTCCAATTAAGTCTATCCAATATATTTCTTATATAGGTAAAAAAAATAATTCAATTCAAAAATAATAAAAACCTAGGATTCCCTTCAAGTGGGCCATTGTATGTTGTTGTTCATCAGGTCTTCCCAATGATACTATACGGCACAAAAGATAAAGAAAAAAAAACAAAAAATTAAAATAAAATAAGAATTCAACTTTTCTAAAGCCTAAATAAAAAAGGTTTTGAAAAAGAGCAATAAGTTCTCAACATCCAAAATTTTGTGCCTGCAGCACTGTTAGCAAGAAAACCTAATCGACTCAAGTTTGTCAAATAAACACATAATTTCTGGGATATGCTTATTTGAACTATTTCAAATTGAATAATTTGTTACGTTTATGTTCTATGTAAAGCTTGTACCCATTTATATAAATGTACTATCTTGTTATAGACTTCAGATCTCCTATACCAACAATATACCAACAATGTACTCCTACTTATATCACTAATCAGACTAGGACACGTAGCTTACATTGTCTAATGTCAGTTAGCTGAACGGATGAGGAGAAAAATAAGAAATTTAGATTCTGATTTGAGAAAAGATTACGTATCCAAAGTAAGTTACGTGTCCTAGTCTAATTAGTTGTATAGACAGGGATGCATTGTGTTAGTACAAGAGTTCTGGAGTCCCTATTATGTCCGACTAATTTCATAAACATGAGTTTCAATTTCATCAAATTAACATCATAGTTAGTAAGAGTAAATTACAATTTTTTAACTATGAGGTACAACTTACAAAGTAATTCGTAATCGTTTTTTTTTTTTTTTGGAGGTCATGTTTGAAGAATTCAATTTCTACCCAACATGTGACAACCGAAACCGTAGGTGAAAGAAACCTTCATCAACAACTACCAACTACAATATCTGATGATAAGCCAAATTGGGCGGTCTTTCGTCAATTAAAACTTCATTTCATGTCCTTAATCTCAATTTTCACTAGCTAAGCTTTTTGACAATCTTATATCATTGTCATCGATCATCTTCAAATCTCTTAAAACTCTAAAGCCAACTTCAATTGATCCTAAAACACAAGATTCATAGTAGTCTTATTGTGCTTACAGATATTATAGTTTTTTTTTTTTCCGAAAGAAGTACAAGTAAGTTAAAATATTGAACTGAAAAGTGATTGAATTGACTTAAGTGATCTAAATGCAACTTTCTTTTCTTTTGAATAAAGGGAGCTATATTATGTTTACCAAAAATATGAAGTATATAATATTTCATTAAATTGTAATAATTATATTTAAAAAAACCACACACTAGTAAATTATACACATTGTTATTTGTTTTTTATCATGTACAACATTCTTCATTCTTAATTTTGGTCGTTCTTGTAAAGTTCCTTCCAGAAATAGAATGCAGAAGAATCTTTTCAAAAATAGTAATGCTACACAAAAAATGTTTGAAAAAATTATTTCGAGGTAGCAATAGTGGAAAACCGCAAAAAAAGATATACACGAACACAATTTTATGGTTATATAGACAAATATATTGCAACTACATATCAATATTGTATAATTAGCTGATTTTTTAATGCAAATTTATAGTAAAAATTGAATTTTTTTTTCCAATTTTTTTAAAAAGTCTTCTAGCCATTTTTGATGAATTATTCTTTTTTTTTTTTTCTCTACTCACACACACACACACATGCACGCACAGAAGCACTTAGGAGATAAATCTTAGGGAGAGAAAGCCTTCCCTCTAACTTCTGGGGGGATCGAACCCATGACCTCCAGATTGGAAGCCATGAGCTCAAGCCAGCAGGCCAAATCCCATGTGCGAATTATTCTGTTCATATTAGTACAAGTAAATCTTATGTCAAGATAGTGAAGTATTATAGTTGCATGTTGTCGAAAAAATATTATCTTTAATTTACTAGCAACACACACACACACACACACACACACATATATATATATATATATATATATATACTAAAATTCCTAAAAATCAACTTTCTTAATTTTTATAAGAAACTGAAAATCAATAATCATTTTGAAATAGATGGAGTAATAATTAGCAAAAACGGCATCGAAAAATCCCTGTATTATGGTCATATTAGGTGTTTGGTCCCTCAAATAAAAGTTTCTATTTAAAATTCCATTAGGTTGAATTTAGGCCGTTAAGTTGGCATCCACATTGCAATGTAACATAGTTTTTACATGTAAATTATAGTTTAAGTAACATGCGTCCTTAGAGCAGAGTTAGAAAACTAGGTTCCTTTGATATATTAGTCATTATTCGGGGTTATATAAGAAAACGTTGAATAATATTACACTCGTTAGTTAGTAAACGAGTAAAGGAATTCGAAGTACCTTAAAAATGAGCTCCAATTCTACTTTAAATTTTAATTTTCACGCACACACACAACACAAAAAAAAATATATAAAAGTACAATTTAGCTTTTGTCGTTAAAAGATTGTGAGCTGACTTCAATTAAATTAGAAAATGTAAGAATTTGACACTCTTTCATAAATCCCTTTCAAAAGTGACGGTGAAGTACAAATAAAGTTTGGAAAAGTTATTGCTCCACTTGCTAATTTTGATAGGCATGAATATAATCGGCAAGGGAATTTGTTTCATCTCTCCATATCTTTTTGTTACTCTTTATCCCTCAGTATTTTTTTTTATACTCCCCCTCTCCTAAATTATCGTTATGTTTGATTTTTTTAATCAAACATGATATTATTAAAATGCAAATTTAACGTGTATATTTTTTTCTCTAAACTCATAAAACACGTAATTTGTGTATTTTAAAATACTACAAATTATATGTTTTTATAATTTTGGAAAAAATAAAAAAAATATACGTTAAATTTGTATTTAAAAATATCTTGTTTGACAAAAAAAGTCAAACAGAACGATAATTTAAGAACAAATGGAGTATTTTATTTTGTTTTTGATGCTTTCGTCCTTGAAGGATTGCATATCACACGATAGAAATCATTTATCCATGTTTTGATTTCAGATGTTTGTTTAGGTAAGCAATTAAGACAGTTGACAATTAACCAGTAGTGCATTGAAAATTAAGATCGAAAAAATTTAGAAACAGAGAGAATCCCAATCCATGTAGCGCCTCGAGATCAATAGTGTATATTAAAAATTAAAATTGAGAAAATTTAGAAGTAGAAACAATCTCCCTCAACATGTTGGAATTGCACTTGCACCAGCACACTCAACAATTTCCCTTTAGCTTGCTGGAATTGCACCTGCAACAACACACCCAACAATTTTCCCTCAGCAAGGGCTAGACGCAGGAACGAACAACAATCTTCCTTTAACTAGCTAGAAATGCACCTGCAACAACAATCTTCCATTAACTAGCTAGAAATGCACCTGCAACAGCACACCCAACAATATCCCCTCAACAAGAATGTACTCGGGATGTGTTCTGATACCAATTGTTAGTACCATCAATACTACCATCTATCCAAAAGCTATAATTAATAAGAAGGACACAAAAATTCCTTTAATTAAAAATATTTACAAGTAACCCCCCAAACTTGCTAGAACCAGTGCGTGCGTGCACTTATACCACCACACCCGACAACCGGAGTACTAAATTTGAAGGTCTCAAATATGGAGCTAAGCAATTAAATGTGGTTTCAACTCTCATAATTAACTATGAAATAAATTTTCAATTGAATGATTTTAAACAACAAAATACATATGCGCTCCATCGACATGCATATATGATTATTATGTGTTTGAATCATTAGTATAAAGACGACATGTTATTTTGAAATACATGTGTGCAATAGGACCATTTACAAATATATGCACTCAAAAAACTGATAACGTACTAATCTTAGAACTAGAAATTAAAAGTTTGATTTGGTTCGATTCCTGTTAAATATGAGAAAATAGACATAAAAATAACACCTTTTACATATTGACGCAGCGGAACTAACAACTATGAAGCTCTTACCACGAGAAACTCCAAGAACAAGCCTAAGACGGCTTAGGATTTTCACAAAGAAGAAAACGTTTATTATTAATCAAAAGCAGCTCATAACAATGTTTAAGAGGGTATTTATATGCCCTAAATAAACCAAACCCTAAAAGAAAAACGACAAAAGTAAATAAGGAAAACTTCCGAGGCCCAAAACAATATTTAAATAGTATTTTTGGGGCTAAAAACCAAACGCAACACGGGTGTAACCCGTGAGTCTTGTAGATCTCGTCGAGAGCTTCGATTTGATATGCAGTGGGTCTCGTGGTTCATCCGGGATCAAAAGTTATGCAAAAATTATGCCCTACCGACGAAAGACTCCTCTAATTCGTGATTTCTACTAGTACTAGTTTTGCCTATTGCCACTTTACCCCCTAACTTTCTAATACTCTTCCCAAACTTCTTATTCCTTTCCATCTTATATAAATACACATCGGCTACATATTCTACATCACATATTCTACATGGGACTATAGCATCGGCGGGCGAGGGATATGTGGGATCTGTCTTGCGTACAACTTGGGTTTAAAAATGTGGTTGCTTCTAATTAATGATATAACCCTAATTAGTATCTTAGATTAAGCAATTGTTCATCCTATTCCTAGACTAGTAGACTCCTCTCTCCGGTTACTGATCCAAGCCACTTTCTAGTTTCTTCGTCCAAGACAACGAGGACCAGGATATGCGTTAAATACTTTATTGTACTCACTTCCTTTCTTTGTCCCGTTTTCCTTTTTGGTCCGTTTTAAAAAAAAAACGGTTTTTAAACTTTTGTTTTGTAAGAAAATACAATATTTTATTTTTAATTTAATGGATTAAATTTGGGTTGATACCTTTTAATAAATTTTTAACCGTTTTAGCACCTTATAATTGTTTCAAATCGAAAAATAACACTTTTGCTACGAAATATCGTTTATACCTTTTAAAAATACAGAACAAACACACTATGCATCGCAAAATAAATTGATGCATTGCGATGCACAACATTACACTTGTCATGCATCAAAAGTGTATCGTGATGCACAAAACAGTACTAATGCACAACATTACACTTGCGATGCATCAACGTGTGCATCGCGATGCACAAAATTGTACTAAAAAGTATTGTTTTTGTGCATCGCAATGCACAACATTACACTTGCATCGCGATGCACGAAACAGTACTAATGCACAACATTACACTTGTGATGCATCAAAATATGCATCGCGATGCACAAAATAGTACTAAAAAATACTGTTTTTGTGCACGACGATGCACAACATTACATTTACGATGCATCAAAAGTGTGCATCGCGATGCACAAAATTGTACTAAAAAAGTATTGTTTTCATGCATCGCGATGGACAAATTTTATTTTCGATATATGTTGTGAATATTAGGGAATTAAATTTTAAATGAATTTCAAGAAACTTCTAAAAAAGTGGTCACTTTCTTTTGAATTTTCACATCGGCATGGGGCTGAAATTCGTTTTTCTTTCGGGGGCATTGCCCTCGAACCCTAATGAGGGGCGGTGCCCCCTTGACCCACGCGACCTGACCAGGCAGGTCGATTCTCATTTTGTTGTGGTAGCATTCAGCGATTGACGAAGAATATTGATATAACAATGATACAAATAATTAAAATAATTTTGAAAATTATACTGATATTGCTTTTTGATGATGAACTGGGCATGGAAAAAAATTGAGAGAGAGAGAGATATGAAAACTGTAGTAAAGTAAACAATGATTGAAGTGGAAATGAGAATTTTCAAGAGAAAATTAAAGGAAGACAATGTTTAAAACGTTGTTTAGGTTGTTACAGGGGCAGTTTTGAAACAATTGACCAATTTATCATTTAAAATGAACTTAAGTGGTTGAAAACAAAAATGAGTGCCTAAAGCGATTGAAAATCCGTGAAATGGGACCGACCAACAATTATTCCTAATTTAATTTTTACTTTAATTATGGGCCCACTCTCACATGGGTATTCTTGAAAAATACACATTATCCTAATATTTATAATATGGTCTTGTTAACTTATGCTCTAATGTCATATATTAAGGAATATTAATTAGGATAGTTAGTAGTAGAAATCTGTGAAAGAAGGCGTTAATTAGGATAGTTGATCCCGTAGGGTACAAGTTAACAAGACCATTTACGATAAAGTTAAGGGAGAGTCTATTTCCACTACATTAAAAAGTTATTTATTTGAAATTCATAATTTGTACTTCGTAATTTAATATTATATAACTATGTCACTCATTTGTTTAGTCTATTTTACCATTTATAATTTTTTTATTTGTAATAAAAAAAATTAGACATGTGTATTATTTTCCTTTTGGATGTCTCATTTATATTTCTAATTTTTTGTATATAATATTATTTGCAAAGACAAATAAATGATAAAAATTAGAAGGAAATAATTAAATAAGGTGAGTTTGAAGGGCAATTGTGTCAATATATTGATTAACTTAATTAAATTTTCATAAATGTAATGAATAAACAAATATTGTAGTGAAAATATACTTTTCCTAAAGTTAATTATATTTTCTTAATATGTGTGACGTGTCAAAATGACACTCTTTTGGAAACAAAGAGAGTAATAATTATATTATGATACTACCTCCGTCCCAAAAAAATTGTAGTATTAGCAAAAACATTTTGTCCCAAAATAATGGTCATTATAGGATTTCAAGAAACATTTGCCCATATTTTACTAAAATTACCATTATTTATTACTCTCATTAAATAGGGTTAATAAGAAGAAAGTGAAAAATAACTTTTTTTTTTTTGTAGCCTTTCAAGGCATTAAATAATAATAATAAAGGTTGGGGTAAGGTTTATGTCCCCTCCAACCTTTAAAAAAAATAAAAAAAACTTACCTACAATAAATAAACTTAAATAAGGGTAAATCAATTTTTTCGAAAATTTTCATAATCTGTGTGTAAATTGTTAAAACGATAATTATTTTAGTACGGAGGTAATAGTACTTTACTATCCAAAATCTAAGAGTTAATATAAAATATATATTCAACATACTTTAATTATAAAATCCACTTAATGATTCTTGAATCGGTGCTAGCTCGTACATCTTTTAAAAGGCAAGATAAAAGAAGGTGAAATATTTAAATTCCCACCAAGAAAAATTATTCCATTAACAACACTAACTTTAGTAAAAAGCAAAAAAGGTGAAGACAACATCAATAGATGCCTTGAGTTCTACTCCTTTTCCTCTTGACTAGAGGATCAAATCCATAACAAAAAGTGGGGATATTACCAGAGTTTTGATATATAGTCAGATTAAATTTGTGTTAATATCATTCAACCACACCAATACTAAAACTGGTTGTAATAATATAAGCTTTATCTCGTAATATCATATGTAATATTCAAATGTGAACACAAAATTCTAACCTAACTCTAAATACTTTTAAATATTACTTTTCGGTTCTTTTGGCTTATCTTTGTTATAATAATAATATGGACGCTAAACGCAATTCCCCTTATGCGCTAAGCGCAGTCCCTGACAAAATTACTAATTTGTCATTTTCCCTTTTTGAATAAATTACACATTTTTAAATGCAATACAGCAGCCCCTAAAATGTTACACTTTTGCCCCCTTAAAATGTTACACTTAGTCCCCCTAGAATGTTACACTTAGCCCCCTTGAATTTTTTAAAGATTTATAATACTCCAAAAATGAAGCTTTTCCTCTAATCATCTATATTTAATTAGGGGGTTACCGTGATTGAGGCAAGATTAGTGCAGGAAATATAGTTTGGTGCCAATGAAATTCAGCATTTTATATACTATTGTAATGATGGGATTTTTGTTTCTCTAAGTCTTACATTTTCGATTGTTATACTGAATTGAAAGAAAAAAGAAAACAGAAAAAAACAACCCAACACTAAGCAAATATGTATACGATGAGTTGATTTGAGTTGAGCTGATATTCTCGATAGTTGATTAATAGCGAATTTTGGTAATCGAATATGTAACTCATCAATGAGTAATGCATGAGAATCTAATAAAACATGTATATGATGTAGCACTAAATATAGCAAAACTTAGAAAATTAACCGTTAAAACGTATAGTTATGCTACTAAAATATAATTTAGCTTGGAAGAAAACAAATGAATGTAGGCAAGAAAGAGAGTATGCAAAATATAGATAAATATAGAAACGATGAGTTGAGTTGAGTTGACATTTTTTATTGTGAATTCGATAATTCAAGTACATACAATCTTCAAATGGTAAGGCAATAGCATTTTCTATGTGGTAACCCAAGACCTCATTCGATACTGAGTCTGTTTTACTCAAAAGTGTTTATAATACTAATAACAACTCAACTAAATCATTAGTCCTTAAAGGGTGATCCTGTATTAGAATTAGGGTTTCATAAATTGTGATGTATCAAGTTTAATCCCTCCTCAGTTTTAATTATATATTTAAATTTTACGAAAAAAAAAAAAGAGCTCAAAGAAGAAGAGAATTACCCATTATATAGCTAAAAATATCACCACATCCAACATATCTCATTGCTTTTTTGGGGGGTTTATTTTCTTTAGTATATGAAAAATAACTTTCAAAAGGACAAGACAGCACTGAAGCTTCCACCATTAGCATGTGCATGGATGATGGTGTGGGGAAGCCACTTTAGGTGATTGGCTGATTGCCATGATAAGAGATGACCAAGAAAAAGATGACTAGCTAGCTGATGCTCCCCCCAAACCCAAAAGCAATTTTGGTGATTTCACTATATATGGAATCTCCATTGATTGAGATCTCTCTCTCTCTCTCTCTCTCTCTCTCTCTCTCTCTCTCTATACTCCCACCACTTCTCTCCCTCTTTAGTAGACATCTCTCTCTCTCTCTACCCCCACCACTTCTCTCCCTCTTTAGTAGACATGCATCATGACCCTTGTATCATGCATTGTCTCACCCACCTGGGGGCATCAAGGGTCCCTCTCTCCCCCCACCTTCTCTACCTCTGGGTGCTATTCACTTTTTCATGACCTTTTGCTTAGTTGTTACTCCACCGTTCCACCAAAAAGTACATGTTTGTAAAGTCTAATTATTAATATATATATTTGTGTCATTAAAGTTGATCATAATTACAAAAATATTTAAGTACAATCAAGATGATTACAATACAAGTAGAGGGTAAAGATGAAAGATTATAAAAATTGTAAGCATAATTTTTTAAAAGTGGACTCTTTAAGTGAAACATTCAAAAATATTATAGTAGACTCTTTACCTGAAACGGAAGTAATATTTCTAAAGGCGGCAAGCCTAGCCAGCCGATAACAGTCCGATATTAACCTGAATTTTAACGAGCATTATTATGTCTGCTGATAATATATAGCTCGAACCCAATTTTAGTGTTTGTGTTGGTCTGTGCCTCAAATTGACAAATTGTCTCCCCTCGTTATGTCTTCGTCTCCCTAATGTAGTGTCTCTTTATATATATATATATATATATATATATATATATATATATAATAAAAATTAAGACATGAAAGATAGTAGAGATGAATTGAGTAACTTTATACCAAATGTAACACTTATTTTAAGAAAAAAAAAATCTATAAGAGAAACACTCAATAGAAATGGAAAGAGTAGTACTTATAATTATCTAAATTCATTCTCATTGGAGCACTTTATTTATAATTATCTTCCTTTTATTCTTGTTATTTTATATTACTCCATCTTAATTGAAGAGTCGTGCTTTAACTTTTTAAACAAACTTACATTTTTTCAAACAAAAATTTGAATAGAATTGACTTAGTTTTTCGGAACGTTATAAAATACATGATTTAAAAATCTTATAAATTCATTTTTGTAAACTAAATAAAAACATGTTAAATATATAATTTAAAATTCATAAAATTAATTAATAGAGTCGAAATATGCCACCAATTAATTAATAAACTGAGAATACTACAAAGTGACACAACCAGCATTTGTTTCACGACATGACAAAGGCTATCGTGGAGAAGTAGCAATTCGCCTATTCTTATTATCACACGTTCGGCTATTGGGTCATAGTATTGGGCTAAGGATAGGTGAATATTGGGCTACGGCCTATTCTTATATCCTTGAATTAATCTTCTTTCTTTTGGGCTTTTTCCGATAGTTTGCCATAATTCCATTGACGTGTCTTTGATGAGCTTCATGACTTGTTGAATAGACATGTCATCATTTCTATCAAACAGAAAGAAAGAGTAATGCTACGTTAACAGAATATGTTCATAAATTTGGTTTACAGTTGGTTTTAAGGTATTGCATAATACAATTACCGATTCATGCTATATAAACAGAATCCGTTTACAAATTTAGTTTACTGCTAGGCGATGGGCGTCAAACCACCAAAATATTTTCCTACTTTCAAATACGAGTATAGTAGCAAGTAGGGATCGTATCCAGGAACGAGGAACAATTTCTTTTGAGAAAATAGCAAAAAGAAAAGAGAGAAAATTTGGGGGTTTTGGTTTTGATTTAACTAATAACTAAATTCTAACGATTAAACGAGTTAAATAAAATTACTAAAGAAAAGAAATTAATCACGAGACTAATCAAATTAGAAGAATAACAATATGACAAAAATTCGATTCAAGGGTCATGACATTCAATTATGTTATTGATCATAGGCTAACAAAATATAATCTTGCAATTCAAGCATTCAACTAAAGAATTATCGGGATAGCCGTGACAAATCTTGTGTCTCCCTATTTTAAATGACCAAACCTAGCATCTAGTCAATCTTACCATTAACCAATTGGGCACGATAGCGTTCCATATCAATCAACGATAGCATAAAGTTCTATGGAAACGGTTGAAACTAATTTTAAATAGTCGAGATAGCTACAACTATCAAAACTAGTCTCGTAGATTCAATTAGGCAAAATTAACTATGATAGCACAACTAATTCAACCTATTGCTACTAATTTCCATTCATTCATGATAGCACAAACTCATGGATAGCGGTAGGAAATTATTAATTCAATTGAGTCGTCAATTCAACAAAATAACAATTTCCATGAAAATCAAATTGAATCTACAAGTACTTGAATATAACAAGAAACAATTCAACACATAGCCTCACAATAATATAATTGAATTAAAAAGAGACCCTTGAATCAGAAGAAAAACCTTAGCCACGCATGCTTGAAATCATCATCATCTTCATAAAAATTAAACTTCCAATTGTTGATGAAGTAGAGAAAAATGAAAACTTGCAAAAGAGAGTGTGGAGAGAGAGAGAGAGAAGAAAGGTAACGTGTTCTTTGGGGTTGGGAGAATGGTTGGGAAAAGTGAGTTACTTCCTAGAGGAAAGAGAGAGAGAGAGAAAGTGAATGGGAGTTACTAATCTAAAAAATAAAACTCCTCTCTACATAACTCTTCAAATTCCCCATTAAAAGAAAGATAAAAATAGAAAATAATACAAAATAAAAATAATTGTTTTCTTTTAAAAATGAGAGATGTGTCTTCATGGGCTCTTCTCCAAGTTTGGACCCCTTTTGTTATCCAAGCCCATCACTCTTTGGTCCATTTTCGCAAATTCTTCACATATTAGCCTAAAAATCCACCTTTTAGCCCACATTTGTTCCAAGTCCAAATAATTCTTCTCCGCACCAAAAGATATAAAAATAGATCAATTAAGTGTAATAATCAACCAAAAATAAGGAGAATATTAACATAAAATGTGGACTAATGAAGACACATCAAATCCCCCCACACCTAAACCATGATTGCCCTCAAGCATGCATCAAACATACACTCAAGACAATAACCAACAATCGGGCTTCATATATTCGATATTCCCTCAACCAAAGTGTTCCCCCCAACTATTCCCAAGTCACCATGCAATGAAGAGATAAAATGGACAACCTTCAAAGAGCAAGTGATCATGATTTTAGTTATTTCCAAGAAAAACCCATGCGCCTCATCAATGCACAACAATTTCAATAAGATCCAATGTGACAAGACCCAACACCTCACCAAGAACAGCACTCATTCACTCTTTAGTGTTTGAAAGAAGCAAGTGTATCAAAATCACTCAATATCAAAGCATAACATGTCATTACCATAAGCTTGCTAATATATCAAATCTCCACCACTAAATCATGAACTCATGCAAAAATCAAAGGGGTCTTGCAATGGGTTGTAACGAGGCCACGGGTAAAGGTAGGATAAGGAAATATGAGGTGAAACACATCAAGAAGATATGAAAAATCATGCACAAGTCCAAATGACAACCAACACACCCCATCTCCATTGTGCATCATATAAAAATCATTCACCCTTTTCACTTGGTAATCTCCAAATACATCAAGAACATTGTTCAAATAAACTCAACAAGAGAACCAAGTAATGACCTACATCCTTCACAATTTTGAACTCCCACACATCAAAACAAAATCAAGCGAATACATCAAGGGAGTATCACACAAATCAAGATGATATTCTCAAAATTTTACCCACCTTTCTTTTCCTTCATTGAGGCAATGGATTCTTTCTTTCCTTTTCTTTTTTTATTTCTTTCTTTGATTTTTCTCTTTCTTTTTTTTTTTTCAATGCCACCATGTCTCTTTTTTTCTTTTTCCCTACCCCTTTTTTTTTCTCAAATCCCCATTGTTTTCCGATCGAAACACAAATCCAATCTTGACATATGCATTTCATTCTCACACTTCTTGACAAGAAGGGTTCAACAAGATGGATGGAACAAACAAGAAGGGGATTAAGGCTCATATATATGTTAGCACAAGAGAAAGGTCACAAGCTCAAATGGGCGACTAGGGAAAAATATGAGGGTAAGTCATCCAAGAAAGGCCAACAAAAGGCTAAACCTAATTGCCCTCATCACTTCAATGCATGAATCCATTAGTGTGGTCTCAAAATGCATAACAAAGCAAGTTCTAGAATGAACACAACATGCTTGATCACACACAACAAAGAAATAGAGCACAAATGATTTATATATTGCTCTTTAGGCCCAAAAGCTCACTGAAAAGGTCATATGCATTGGATCTTGCACATTTTCATTCTATCCATCATCAACATTAATGAGACACACCATTATAGCACAGAGAAAAACAATCAATCACACCTACCCCTGTCATGTCATCACCCTTCACTCAACAATGCATAGCAACTTTGGAATTTTTTTAAAAAAACAAGGTCTCTAATCCCTCCCCCCACACCTATTATTTACATTGTCCTCAATGTCGCCAATCACAAGTTCTCAAGAAGGGAAGTAAAAATAAATAAATAAAAAATAACAATAAAAATAAAGAAAAATAAATAAATAAAAAAGTAAAGAAAAACTTCCCTGAAAGACGAGCTAATGCGGGGAGACCGCGAAGGGCTGGAGGCGGAGACTAGGATTGCGACGTCACCTGCACGTGAAAGAGATATCAAACCGTTAGGGTTTCTGCGCCAGCTTGAATTCTTGTCCCTTTTTTTTTTTACCCTTTTTTTTTAAACAGAAAAAAAAAACTAACATCAAATCACAAGAAAAAAAATTCAGAAAACTAAGTCATTTTAACCGTGATCACGCCCTATTCGTTCTAGTCTTCTGCCACTACAATGCTTCCCACGAGATAAAACAAGTCAGAAGACTATTTCGAATTAAACGTGATCACGCCTAACTCGTCTTAGTCTTCTGGATTCCACGAAAATTTTCTCTCTTTTAAAGTCAGACACTACTTCGCACAAGGCGTGATCACGCCTTACGAGCACTAGTCTTCTGTAATTTTAACTACATCAAAAACTAACAAATCAAAAACAAAACTAACAAAAACTTCAAAACATGAAATAAAACTCATTGGGTTGCCTCCCATAAGCGCAACTTTTAACGTCGTTATGCTCGACGTTCTTCACTCCGAACAAAACTATCTGCATCAATAAAATCAAACACATCAACGTAGCATATATTATAATTTTCATTGGGGTACTTCATAGCATCAAAAACATTAAATTTAGCAATCTCTCCGTCAAACTCGACGAGAGGGTACCCTCATCCACATTGATCTTTGTCTTGGCGTTTTCATGAATGGACTTCCCAATAGGACATGAGTGAACTAATAATTTTATCATCTTCCATCTCTAAAATGTAAAAATCTTGATCCTTGCATTTGCTTGGTAGTGTCCTTTCTATCAAGGTAGACACATTCTCCAGACGCTTACATTTTCGTCACTCCCCAATCCCTCTTATTGGTGCACAACTCTTTCAAAAACTTTGCATATCTTGGAATTGGTTTGATGGCATCCAAAAGAGGTATATTTATCTCATCCTTCCGAAAAATCTCTAACACTTCCCTCTCGTGGTCTTTCTTCTTAGAATTGGCTAACCTGCTTAGAAATGGAGGAACAACCACATTTGAAGTAGAAGGTAAATAAGGGAAAGTTTTTACCATTACTTGAACTCGTGACTTTTCTTTCTCAATTTCTCCCTTATCCTTCTCTTTTCTAGTTCATTGTTTCCTCAACCAAGGTAGGACCGACTCTACCTCCTTTTCACTTCTTATAACTATTGCACTTAGATTTTCTCTTGGATTCACCTCAGTTAGAGATGACATTTTACCCAAATTTTGAGCCACCAATTTACCCACAGAAGTAGCCAGTTGGCTAACATGATTTTCAAGATTCTGAATGTTGGCTCTTGTTTCCTGTTGAAATTTTTGGGTATTAGTCGCTAAGGCCTTCACAATATCCTCCAAAGACATCCCTGAATCGGAGGATTGAGCGGGTACGGGTAGTCTTTGATAACACTGTTGCGGAAATCCCTGTTGCCCTCCTTGATTTCTATAACTGAAATTCGGGTGATCCATCCATCCCGAATTGTAAGTATTGGAATAAGGATCATAGTCATGATGAGAGTTTCCGAAAATCCTCCCAAAGCCATGGCTTGTTCTACATCATCTTGCAAGGATAATCATTTGTAGCATGTCTAGCAACCGAGTGAATTCCATAAACTCGAGCCTTTGATACTTGACCTACAACCAACTTTTCCACAAGAGAAGTCAAAGCATCCAATCTATGATCAATTGAACTTGTTCCAAACATTGTGCATATGCACCATATTAGAAATGAGATTTCGGCCTTTTCGAGAAAAATGAGGCATAAACCAAGAACAAAGAAATAAAAATATAACTCAAAAGAAATTATATGAACACCGTTCCCGCAACGGCGCCAAAATTTGATGGGCGTCAAACCACCAAAATATTTTCCTACTTTCAAATACGAGTATAGTAGCAAGTAGGGATCGTATCCGCAGGAACGAGGAACAATTTCTTTTGAGAAAATAGCAAAAAGAAAAGAGAGAAAATTTGGGGGGTTTTGGTTTTGATTTAACTAATAACTAAATTCTAACCAATTAAACGAGTTAAATAAAATTACTAAAGAAAAGAAATTAATCACGAGACTAATCAAATTAGAAGAATAACAATATGACAAAAATTCGATTCAAGGGTCATGACATTCAATTATGTTATTGATCATAGGCTAACAAAATATAATCTTGCAATTCAAGCATTCAACTAAAGAATTATCGGGATAGCCGTGACAAATCTTGTGTCTCCCTATTTTAAATGACCAAACCTAGCATCTAGTCAATCTTACCATTAACCAATTGGGCACGATAGCGTTCCATATCAATCAACGATAGCATAAAGTTCTATGGAAACGGTTGAAACTAATTTTAAATAGTCGAGATAGCTACAACTATCAAAACTAGTCTTGTAGATTCAATTAGGCAAAATTAACTATGATAGCACAACTAATTCAACCTATTGCTACAAATTTCCATTCATTCATGATAGCACAAACTCATGGATAGCGGTAGGAAATTATTAATTCAATTGAGTCGTCAATTCAATAAAATAACAATTTCCATCAAAATCAAATTGAATCTACAAGTACTTGAATATAACAAGAAACAATTCAACACATAGCCTCACAATAATATAATTGAATTAAAAGAGACCCTTGAATCGAAGAAAAACCTTAGCCACGCATGCTTGAAATCATCATCATCTTCATAAAAATTAAACTTCCAATTGTTGATGAAGTAGAGAAAATGAAAACTTGCAAAAGAGTGTGGAGAGAGAGAGAGGAGAAGAAAGGTAACGTGTTCTTTGGGGTTGGGAGAATGGTTGAGAAAAGTGAGTTACTTCCTAGAGGAAAGAGAGAGAGAGTGAATGGGAGTTACTAATCTAAAAAATAAAACTCCTCTCTACATAACTCTTCAAATTCCCCATTAAAAGAAAGATAAAAATAGAAAATAATACAAAATAAAAATAATTGTTTTCTTTTAAAAATGAGAGATGTGTCTTCATGGGCTCTTCTCTAAGTTTGGACCCCTTTTGTTATCCAAGCCCATCACTCTTTGGTCCATTTTCGCAAATTCTTCACATATTAGCCCAAAAATCCACCTTTTAGCCCACATTTGTTCAAAGTCCAAATAATTCTTCTCCTACACCAAAAGATATAAAAATAGATCAATTAAGTGTAATAATCAACCAAAAATAAGGAGAATATTAACATAAAATGTGGACTAATGAAGACACATCACTAGCTTTGAGGTATTGTACAGTACAACTACTGATGCATTAGGTAGTTGTATTAAACAACACATTAAAGTTAGCTGCAAGCCAAATCTGTAAACGGATTCTGTTGCTGTAGCATTTTCCTTTCACAAAATGTTACTCATTCCGTTCCCAATAAGTGTCATGTTTTGACTTTTTTCTTGTATTTAAAATTGAAATTTGACGTATATTTTTTTTTATCAAAACCATAATACACGTAATTTATACCACTTTTTGTGTACTACAAATTACATGTTTTTATGATTTTGAAAAAATAAAAAGTTACACGTAAAAAATTTATTTAAAAAACAAAGGCCCCATGTCCATTTTCTTGGATGGTAATAGTTCTTAATTGTAGAAGGTGGCATTCCGACTGTGTGCAAATGTTATGTTTTTCACACATTCAACATTGCAATTGTAAAATATTGACTCCCATTATATATCTTCAACTAAGCAATACTAGCTATGCTTATAGCACCTTGTCTTCCCTTTTACTTGATTCAAACACGAAACATCACCAAATGGTAGAATTATTTCCCTTCACTTCCCCAATTTGCAATTCTCTTGGTTATTTTGGTTTCCCAAGTTATTCTAAAGACTAAAGGTCCTAAAACTATCCCCGGTACTAGAACGAGGATCTTTACGAAAAAAGTTTTATGCTTATACGAAGGCTTGAAACTGAAACCTCTTGCTTTACCGACTACTCCTTCCAGCTAGACCACCCTATTGGTAATTCTCTCAATAACCCCCCTCCACCAAGCTAGCAAGATTGTCGATTGCGTGCATCTATCATGCAAAGTGCCGTACTCAATTACAAGTACTTTATTTCTAACACCATAAACACAATTTTTTAAACGAGTTTGATATTTTATTGAGATTTAAATAATTTTTTAGACCCTCGACTTTGACCAAATTGTTTGTTTGATCCTGTCGCTTTAAAACATATTCATTTGGTCTTACATCTCGACTTTTTTTGTTAGATTCCCCCCTCCCACCATTAGCGTTAGAATCTCCGTCTATTACCATGTTGAAATACCCAAATTACCCTTACTAATAGTTCCTTAAGGACTGACTTTTTAAAAAATATAAAATACAGGGATCAATTTGCCAATTCAAGAATTAGGTTGTCTTCAACCTTTAGAAACCTAGGTAAATCTCAGTCTTCAAATCCTGCATTACGGCTCCATTACAAGAGAACAAAGAAAACGGAAATTGACCCCAAATTCAATTTCTAATTGGGTTGATCATAATTACAGCTCAATTACCTTCCAAATTAGGTTGTCTTCAACCTTTAAAAACCCAATTGACACCTCTATGAACTGGATGCCATCTTGACCGCTTCCTTAGATCAGCATCAAAGGCATATATTTCATCTCCCTTCCCACGTTCAACTCTTCGAACCATTCTTATTCGGGTTCACAGCAGTATCAAAATAGAAGGAAGGAAACTACATCTTTGCTTTAGAGGTACCTCTACCGCATCACAGCAGCGTTAAATTCTTATTCTGCTGCAAGTACCTATACAACATCACTCATGTCTCCACAGGCCATTATATAGAGATACTTGTTATAAAAACGACGATATTCTTGAATTAAGAATTTCAAGTTTCCATCTTCAATGCGGAATCGAATCGGTCGAAAATAAAAGTATCAAGTATTTGAAGAAATAATGGCAAGAAAATAGAAAATATAACGGAATCAAACAAAAAAAAAAGGGAATAGAGGATTTACGTGGTTTAATCCACTCCAAGGCAAGCAATAAATCCACTATAAACGATGAGGAATTACAATAAAGAGTTTTCAATATACTCACCCTACCTAGGACTAGGGTTACAAGGATTGACACGATTCCACAGAGTACCACACCTCTCACGGCCCAAAATAGCCACGCATTATTTTGTCTAATATCGTCAAGACCTCGAGACCACCAACTGTGTCCGTCGTCCGTCTCTCCCTAATTTGTGTCTCTCTCACTTTTGGTCTTGTTTTTAATTGACGTCTCATCACCTCTTTATATAGGCCCTAAGAAAAACCTTAACAAATTAGGATTAAGACTCTTAATCCATGTCAATAAAGGAATCCTTATACAACTAGTATAAAATTGTTTAACCTTCTCCAATTAACTCTAGGATTAATTAATACAATCCTAGTTTGTATAGGATTCCAAAATCCTTATGAATTTGAGAAATGTTTTAACAAATCTCTACCTTGGCTCAAATTCCATCAATCGTCTATCCCCATTGTTGCTTGCCCGTCGTGCACCCCACCATGGATGCCTAGAATTGATCTCGAACACACGAGTTCAAGCAGCCCTTGAATTCGCTCCATGAAATACTACCAAACCGAATACTTGCAATTTCTTCACACTTAGCATCTTCAGTTTGAAACATAGCATGAGCTCCACCTTGAATGATACTCCCTTGTAGTAAATACAAGTTGCCCTTTTTGTTTCCACTCATGAGAATTGCAACCTTTCGAATCCAAGGAACCCAATGAAATTAAATTCCCCCTCAAGTTAGGAACATGACGAACTTCAGTTAGCATTTTCACTCCACCTTGAGTTTTGATTTTAATTGTTCCAACACCTTCAATCTTGCAAGAAGAGTCATCCGCCAAAAATACATCACCACTTGCACTTTTGTAAGTAGAAAACATATCTCTATTGGAACACATGTGAACAGAACAACCAGAATCAAGAACTCATTCAGTCCGTAGATTATCACCACCCACGATCACATTAAGTACATCACCGCTATTCTCGTCATTGCTAATACCACCCTCATCGAAAGTGACAATATTAGCATTAGAATTCAATTTTTTCCTCACTTCTTCCTTGAGTTTCTGACAATTACGAACAACGTGACCTATCTCATTGCAATGCCAACACTTTATCTTGGAAGTCTTCTTTTTCTTCTCACCGCCACTTGAACTTTCACCGAACGAATTTCTGACATATTTAACTTTGCTTCCCACATACAAAGCATCACTATTATCATTATTCTTAGAACCCTTGTTCATAGAATCATTAGTTAATAATGAAGTTTGTACCTCACCCAAAGTAAGCTTGTCTTTTCCATGCATAACAGTAGTAACTGAATGCTTGAAAGATGGTGGCAAAGATTTTAGCTGAATTAAACATTGATCTTCATCCTCAATTTTAACACCGATATTGGCCAACCCGTAAAGTATCTTGTTAAAAGCATTCAAGTGATAATGAATGTTCGTACTTTCAGACATCGTGAAGTTAAACAACTTCTTCTTTAGGTACAACCGGTTTGACATAGATTTCCCCATGTAGAGACTCTCCAACTTCTCCCATAATGCCTTCGCAGACTTTTCGGAGATAACATTGTAGAGAACATTATCCGCACAACATCGCTGGATAGTGCTAGCCGCCTTTTGATCAATTCTCTTCCATACCTTATCATTCATATCGTTGGGTTTTGCTTCTATGCCTTCTAAAGCAATCTCTTGATCTGCTTGGATCAACACATCCCTAACTTTAACTTGCCACAAGCTAAAGTCATTACTTCCGTTAAATTTCTCCAATTCGAATTGCGTAGAATTTCCAACGTCCCCCATCTTCAAAACTCCAATCTCTTGATTCATAATTTCGACTATCCCAAAGCTCTGATACCAGTTTGTTATAAAAACGAGGATATTCTTGAATTAAGAATTTTAAATTTCTATCTTCAATGCGGAAGCGAATCGGTCGAAAATAAAAGTATCAAGTATTTGAAGAAATAATGGTAAGAAAATAGAAAATATAACGGAATCAAACAAAAAAAAGGGAACAGATGATTTACATGGTTTAATCCACTCCAAGGCAAGCAATAAATCCACTATAAACGATGACAAATTATAATAGAGAGTTTTCAATGTACTTACCCTACCTAGGACTAGGGTTACAAGGATTGACACGATCCCACAGAGTACCACACCTCTCACAGCCCAAAATAGCCACGCACTATTTTGTCTAATATCGCCAAGACCTCGAGACCCTCGACCACCAACTGTGTCCGTCATCCGTCTCTCCCTAATTTGTGTCTCTCTCACTTTTGGTCTTGTCTTTAATTGACGTCTCATCACCTCTTTATATAGGCCCTAAGAAAAACCTTAACAAATTAGGATTAAGACTCTTAATCCATGTCAATAAAGGAATCCTTTTACAACTAGTATAAAATTGTTTAACCTCCTCCAATTAACTCTAGGATTAATTAATACAATCTTAGTTTGTATAGGATTCCAAAATTCTTATGAATTTGAGACATATTTTAACAGTACTTGTAAAATTTGATTTGTAATAACAATCTATTTTCTTTCATTGAGTACAGATGAATTTATATAAGGTATATAATTACAAAGAGACTGCTTAAAGTCAGTTATAAACAAATAAATAAATAAATACAAGATCTCTTAATTATGGTAAGAATCCATTCCTTGTTGAGATTGTCATGAATATGTCCAAAGATGTGACGACATCCACCACGACATCCATCAGTACTTGGAGCAGCGAACCTTGAACTTGACCACATCTTTGCTCCTCTTAATCTTCACTAAACGTGCATCCTTCCATCTTGCGGTAAGAAGGAATCTTTGATCTCGTGAACGTGCATCCTTCCTCTGTGATCATTTAGCCTTAAACCCACCAAACCACAACCCACCACACCAAATCCGCCATCTCTCTCTCTCTCGGCTGAGTGCAATCGCCGCTGCCCCATCACCACCAACAACGTCACCAGCACTACTAGTAGCAATAACAACCGCTGCCCCATCACCACCAATACCAAAACCCTTCTCCAACTACCACCGCCACCGCTCTTTCTGCCTCCGAGGAAAATTACTTGCCAATGAAATTTGTGAGATTTGGGGGAAAGTTTTGGAGAGAGGAGAGAGGAGAGAGAAAAAGAGAATATTACAGATTTATTTTATTTATAAATTTTGGTTTTAATCTTTCTTATTTAAACAAGTTTAAAAAAATGAGAGTTGCTATTTACACCCAAAGATTTACTGAGCACATCCAAATATTTAGTACACCACACCCAAATATTTTCCACCACTCAAAAAATTAAGTACACCCCCCTTAATTTCTTATTATACCCTTAAAAATTAACTAATCTACTAAGTACACCCCATCCTCTTTCTTCTTCCTTCCCCCCACCATCCAGTACTCCCCACCCTCCCTTCTTCCTCCACCACCACCACCACCACCACCACCCGCCTCCTCCTCCTTTCCCCTACCCACACCGGTCAAGCCCACCCCTTTTCTCCTTCCTTTCCCGTCTCCCCATCCCCCTCCCTTCTTCCCCCACCACCAGGTGAAGCCCTCCTCTCTCCATCTATCCCTTCTTCCTCCTCCTCCTTCCCCCACCCACATCATCAATCCTACCCAATTTCCTCCCTCCTTTCCCGCCTCCCCTCCCTTCTTTAATTCCCATCTCCTTCCCCTCACCGACCCACCCACACCGTCAAGCCCACCCACTCTTCCTCCATCCTTTCCCGCCTCCCCTCCCCTCACTCTTCCTCTCCCACCATCACCGATGCACGCATGCCTCCCCTCCTGCCTTCCTCCTCCTCCTTCTCCCCCTCACACTAGTCAAGCCCGTCACCCTCCTTCCTTCTTCCTCCTCCTTTTCTCCCCCACCCACACGGTCAAACCCACCTCCCCTCCCTCCTTCCCCCCCACACCGTCAAGCCCTTCCCTCCCTCCTCCCTCCTTCCTCCCCTAACCAAACAAGTAATTATTTTTTTTTAACCTAAAAAATTAAAAAATAAATAAGGGCATTTAAGTCAAAATTTATAATGACATTTTTATAATATATGCAGTGGGGTGTACTCAGAAAAATCCTAGGTGTAAATATCAATTCTCTAAAAAAAATATATGGAGTATATTTTTTGTCTAACCTGAAAAACGGAATGACAAAAATACCGTTGTTAAAAAGTCACATAACTATACGTGAAAATAATAGTTAAGGGTATTTTTGTCAATTTTCATGCCCTAAAACGTTCACTGATACGATAAGGGTACTTTTGTCATTTTTAAAAAAATTAGACGGAGATTCTATCGTTAACGAGGAAGGGTGGAATCTAATAAGAAAATGCACGATGCATGACTATATGAATAGGTTTTAAAACGGTAGGACCAAACAAAAAATTTGGTCAAAGTCAAGGGACCAAAAAATAAAACTTTTATTTAAAACGAATTCAGAAATATTGCAAGACAAATTTCGTTTGTTAAAAATAACAAAATTTATTATTTTTATACATGGATTCTATTCCCAAAGCTAATTGTTGATTATATCATTACGAACACCTCAGATGAAAGAAATGGACAAAATAAAATATGTACGGACTATATAATTAACTTGGTGTAAACGCCCTAATCTCTTCTTGAACCTTCATTTTAGATTAGGGTCTATACTCGGGCATGCCTTGTTTTCTTGGAACGATGCTAGGCCTTGTTTTGTACGATCCATAGGCGGATTTAAAGGGCATGTGAGAGAGGCTCAAACCCTCCTCAAATTTTGCCCAAAAAATAAAAAATAAATAAAATATTATGTAACTCAAACTCACACACTAACTCTCTCACTCACTCCACTCTCTCTCCATCAATTATCAATTTAAAAAAAAAACCTGCAATATTCATGCAAAATCTCTCTCTCCCTCGGTGCCATCTCTAATCTCTCACCAAATTACCAAAAGAAATAACAAACATTTACATCTTTGATCTCTCATTTACTCGACATATTTTCTAACTCTTATAGTTTAACTCTTTAAATTTCTAGATTTTGATAGTTTGATTTTATAAAAAAATGTGATATATTTGCATGCTAAGTTTGTAGCAAATATTTTTAAATCTTTATATTTTGTACACATTTTAGTCCCAAAATGTTGATATTTAATTCAACTGTTTAATCATTATCCTTATAATATTTCAAAATGTAATTTTTTTTGTGTTTAATGAGTAAGATTCATTAAGTCACCGATTATATGTAACTTCTTTTTTCCAAAAATAAATTATTTTACACGATTATTACTATTTATATTATTCTTAAATATCGAGCCCACATGGTATTAAAATCTGAATATGCTATACGGGTATCATATGGCCATGTGGTGCAGTTTATCTAGGTTATTGAAAAATAAAATAAAAAATGCAGTAAAATGAAAATTACATAAATCTAAACCAATCATTATCAGGCCATGTGTTCAGTTGAGATTTTCTTCTGTGTGTGAACAGGAAGTAGAAACTTGTGTGTGTGTGTGTGTGAAAGCCACTTCTCCGGCCTACTAGGGATATCATTTCAGGAAGTGAAGTAGAAACTTGTGTGTGCGTGTGCGTGTGCGTGTGCGTGTGTGTGTGAAAGCCAGTTCTCCGGCCTACTACGGATATAAAAATGATATTCCCTCTGTTTCATCTATTTTGAAATGTTTTTACATAAAAAGTTTAATTTTAAAAATTATATATGTGATTTTAATAACTTTTTTACTTTATCATTTACATGTCATATAAACATATTAACTAAATTTAAATATTTTCGTAATTATGACCAACTTTAATAATTTATATACATCTTTTAACTTTTTAGGTGAAACAAAAGTAGCGAAAGAAAAATAAAAAAGAATAACTAATGTATACTTGTACCAAACTATGAACAACCACAAAAACAAACAATTTACTGGCAGTGGTCCAATTATTGTAAGATCAAGCCCAACAACTTTATTTGACTTAACCAATTAATAATTGACATTCGTGAGACTAACGAGCTCTATCTTAATTGGTATTGCTCATTTTTTTAAGAAGTCGTTTGATAGTTAAGATTAAGGTTAAATAGGATTAATAAGTTAAATTGTCAGATGTTTGGTACGCAATATGCGGTCGGGACTATTAGCACGAGTTATTCGGATAAGGTCTCTATCCCCTCACTAATAATACCAAGAGAGAAGGTGTTATTATTAGCACCCTCACAAAAAAAAAAAACACGTGTTTAACATTTTTAATTTCAAAATTACCTTCTATATATAAATAAGGATTAATAGCGAGGGTGCTAATAACACCGGAATTAATAATAATGTTTATCCCTGCATAACTACCAAACAACCCCTAAATGGAGAGGTTGAATGTTAAAGTTTCACCAGAGACGACACAGTGATACTTAAAAAAGAATAATTTGTTCTAGCCACACCAAAGATATTATATAATTTTAATTGTAGTCTTTCCAGGCATTATTAATAGAGTAATGCTAGGGCCACTCAAAGTGTATTCAAATTTTTACACTTAATGATGTGACATGGGTTGTGACCCTAGTTGACCCTATTTTTTTACTCACTAACCCAAATTATAACCATGATTAATTAGATTCTAACCCATGCCACATCATTGAGTGTAAAAATTTGAGTACACTTTGAGTGACCCTAGCATTATTCTTATTAATATTCAAATAATTTGTTCTAGCCACACCAAATATATCATATAGTTTTAATTGTAGACTTTTCAAGGCATTATTAATGTTCAAACAATTTATTTTAGCCACATTAAAAACATCATATAGTCTTAATTGTAGCCTTTCAAGATATTAAATAATAATAATAAGAGTTTAAGTAAAGTCTATATTCTCTCTACCTTTTGAAAAAAAAAAAAAATTGGCTTTCGTGAGTAAACAAATGAGAATGTGATGGAAAGACTAGGTTGGGAAAGTACATAAATTAACCAACTTTTTTTTCTTTGTTTATTATGATGAAAGTTTGCTTCTCCCTTGTTATGTTTTGATTTTTTAAATTTAAATTGTTTGGTTTTTTAAATATAAATTTGACTTATATTTTTTTAAAAATTATAAAACACATAATTTGCAATACTTTTGGTATACTATCAATTATGTATACATAATTTAAAAATATTTAATTTATTTAAAAAATTAAAACATAACACTTACATAGTAACGAAAAGAGTATGATTGATGAGATTTATGTCCTTATTTATCATTTCTCACTCTCCATAAAGTGGGAGAAAATATTAAAGGATTGATAAAACAATAGTCAACGAAAATGAAATTATTAGTCAACCCATGTATCTAACTTATCAATTAAAACTAAGTTCATAATTGTTCTTTTTTAAATACCATTCCTAGTTAACCAAACAACATAATGGAAATGTATTTTACCATCAATAAGTTTGTAAACATATCCATCTTACTTCCCCAACTTTTCCTTTTTCTTCCATCTCATAAGATGCAGCGCATTAGGAGCATCACGTGGTATACTCATACGTTGTAGCACGACCAATTGCAGTACCGTATAATGCCAAATCAGTATTCTTTCTGTCACGGATAAATATTTTTAGTTGATAAAACATAAGAATTAAGAAACATAATTAATGATAGTACTGTAAAATGTGTTCTGACGATAATACTTATGAACATTAATTGAGTTCAACTATTCTAAATAATTGAGTTTCTTTGGGATGTGTCATATTAAATGATGTTTTAAGGTTATATTAGGAAGAATGATAGAGAATAAGTAGCTTAAAAGTCTTTAGAAATATTAGTTGAGACATCCCAAAATAAAAAGTTGAAATTTTTATCCGGGACGAAGTGAGTATAAAATTTATCTTACTTTTTGAACTACTTTAACACTATAATGTATTGCTATTGATCGTGATTCACTGTATAATTATGCCACATGATGCAGCCAGACCATGAAATATTTTCTCGAACATTAGATTATCATTTCCAAAATCTACTTTGACTAGTTGAGTCAATGCTAATTTTGACTCGAAAGCATTTGAAGAAAGACTTTCATAATTATAAACGTGGCAATTTCCTACTATTAAATCTTATGTAGGATTCTTAGTATTTTTTTAAATAGCAAGGCAAGAGATTAGCGTATAAGGTGTACCTGGAAATTAAGTAAAGAGAGATTAGCGTTTGGCTTTAAATAATTTGACGATACTAATGCACTGAATGACAGAGTAGCCGCCAAAACTTTTTCCCCATTCAGACTTGCAGTTATTAAGCCGTGGCCGGCCGTGAGTTGACTGAAATATATCTTTTCTAAAAAGAAAGAAAGAAAAATACTCATAAAGTTGCTAAAATTGTGTTCAACTTAATTCGACACATTATTTAATTTTATTATAAATATTAGTTTTCTAAAAGTTGTTTGACGTCGTACCAGTGCCTAGCGCCTAGCGCTAGGTGGAATAGGTGGTGATTAGAATTAAGACATAATTGCTCTGACTTTTAAATATTATATTTAATATAACCTAATTAATGATCATTAAACCTTAAATATATTAATAGTAAATATTACAAAATAAGCAAATAATCTAAATATTATTTTAAAATTTAAAATAATACAACAATAATCAATAACTCAATAAACCATATGTCTAGAATACCTGTTGCAGCAATATAAATATGATTAAATAATTTAAATTGGGCTTTTTGAATACAAAAAAGGCCAAACGACGTTGTTTTGGCCAAAATTAAAAAAAAAATTCAGTAGTTTGGGTGCCTAGGACGCCTAAAATGCCTAGCTAGATGGCTGATTTGCTTGATTTATAAGCGTATAAGCCGATTTTTAGAACACTGATAAATATTGATATATTATGTATTTTCTCTTAAAACTCATGTACAAGTAAAACTTATCGTTAAAGTAGCAAAAAAAAAAAAAAAAAGAAGAAGAAGATAAAATAGTAAAAATAACTGGTAAAATAATGAAAATATCTTCCTAAAAAGGAACGATTAAAAAGTGGACGGTTTTTTTTGAAATGGATTAAAAGGAACGATTAGAATTATTTGCATAGCATGGTAAAAAATAGAATGCCATGGTAGTAATATGAGTTATGGTTGTGTATTTTGTTGAGTGATTTGGCCTAGTATACTTGTTAAAATTGCTTAAGAATTATTTGGGATGGCTATGGTTGCATTTTAGAACTTTGTACTTATCAATTAACATACTGGAGACAAAGCGATCACTTAGGCAAGGGCCAGAGCGATCGCCCTGTGGACAGAAAGTTGGCATCTGGGATCTGAGGTCAAAGCGATCGCCTTGGCTTACCCCAGAATAATCTCCTTGAAGGCAGAATGTTGGTATATCCTGGTACGGATATATATAAGAGCGATCGCCTTGCCTCGTTAGAGGGTGATCGCCCTGTTTGCAGAATTGCTATATATGTTTTATTATTATTATTTTTAACATGCAAATTCTTGTTTAATGAGAGGACACGTCCCTAGGTGAAAGGCTAGCTCTCTCACCACCCCCTCCACCTTTAAACTTCAGAGAGTAACCCTCCATTACTCTCATTTCATCCTAAATCACTCAAGAACCTTAGAGGGAGAAGTGTGTGTGCTGTCAAGGTGAGATTGCTGTGTGTTTTGCATCTCCTCAAGATCCAACCATCCAAACATTGATTCAAGACCAGATTTGTGTAGCTAAAGACTAGGAGAACTACTTTAAAGGCTTTGATTCTATTTTTAGTGGTTTGATTTTTCAATTTGAGGTAAGTTACTAACCCCTCTTTGTATGCTTTAAGCTTCAAATCATGCTAGTTGCATAATATACTTGCTAGCCTTGTTAAAGATGTGATTTACATGTCTAAATGCTACATAGACGTGTGAGAATCTTATTTGTGATGGTTTCTTGGTATGAGATGGTTTGGTTGAAATAATTACTCATTGTTGAACTTAGAATTGTACTAAGAGAAGAACAAAGACTATAGTTGGATGGAAGTTGCATATAGCAACTATACCCAAAGTGAGCAATTATATTAATGAATTCTTGAAGTAGAATTTTGGATGAACAATATACACCGAACATTACGTTAAATCCCTACAAGAATCTGGGTTCGTTTAAGTAGGATTAAGAACTCTCAAACAAGTTGGTTAAGTGAATGGTTGATATTTGTGGATTAGAGATTTGTAATTAGCTCTAGCTGGATGTATAAACTTGGGCAAATATGTGCTTGTTGATAACATGTTATTGAGTAATATGAATTACTTGACATTTACCAAGTTCACTACTTTTGAACTTGAGGTTAATTTGCATAAGATGAGTAGATACCATTTTGTGCATCACATTGAATCCAGCTGACATTCGTTAACGAGTTAAGGTGGGACGACATATAACCTTGACAAATCAATGTTTGAAATCGCTATAAGTCCCCGTACCGGAGTTCACACATACCTCATTTGTTGGCCACATGTAGGAGGTAGCCCTACTGTTGTTGCAATACGTGTAACTTTGGTTGCTATGACCTGATAGTTTTCGGGGAGACCCGGCAGGTTCGGGGATGTCGATAGATCATAGACGAGTATCGATACACGTTGGTTATTTTGTGTATTGCAGGAGCAACGCAAAGACAGATAAAGAAAAAAAATATCCTTTATTATGTGATTTATTTACAAGCACTTATGTGAACATCAAAGTGCTATGTGTTTAACATGAGTTGTATGTCAAAGATGATATTTCATGTTGAGTTGTGATGTATAAAAATGTTATCACCTTGTTACGATTACAGTTGAGAATTATGTCATGTCATGTAGTTGCATTTAGTAACTTATTGAGTTTCGACTCACCCCGTTGTGTTTAATTGTTTTTCCTTAGATCCGAACCAGCCAGGCAGCTCTCGGTGAGAACGTGACTAGATAGCAGGTTGTCCTCGTAGTTATGTTTTGAGTTGGTACAGTTATTTTTTGGTGAGGTCTGATCGTTATGTAAAGTTATATAGACTTTATTTTGGGGTAAAATTATACTCAGTTATTTGTATTATTCTTTTGGTAGCCGACATATATGTCGTGCATGTATATATACAGTTGGTTTTTATTTCAGTTGTTTTCCCGAGCATGTTGTGGCTCGTGGTTTATGTTGTTGTTCCGGCATGTTGTGGCCGATTCGTTGTTGTTGTTGTTGTTGTTTCTTCTTCTCCCGAGTTATAGACTCGTGGTTGTTGTTAGTTGGGTTCCGGTAGTAGTGTCGCCGAAGACTTGTTTATCATCATTGTTAAATCAGGTGTTTTTATGTTATATTATGTCTTGTTGTTGTTTTAGCAACCCGACCTTGGGATTTTGTATGGAAATCAGGGTCGGGGCGCCACAACCAACACCACCATAACTACCATTTCTCTAGCCTACTAGTTATCAGCTTCCAGAAGTTACGCCTCGAAGAAAGCAAAATCAAAATCAAAATCAAAATCATCGGGTTCCAAGGGTAAGAACAACCAATCCAAAAAGGAGGATGACAAGACCAAATCCAGAGCCAAAACCAAGTACAAGCCAGAGGACATTGCCCCTGCCGTCGAAGACTCCGTCGGCAACCTCCTTGATAACGACATTCGCAATCGCCTCCTTGCTAAAGACGAGAACAATAAGTCACTCGACGTTGGACCTAACGACCGTCCTTTTTTAACCTTCGTAGCTTCCCTCTCCATCTCACCAAAAAGGACGCCTGCACCTACATGAAATTTAATTATCTTTCTAGACACACAATCTATCTACTGTATACATCGACGTAATTGAAATATGTGCTTGTGTATTTGATGATTAATTGTTGTGTTTAGGATATTTTATGAAAGTTTTTCTCTCTAATTAAGTTTTGTTCTAAATGTGGATATTTTAGAAGAGAAAGGAAATCGATGGGTGAAATTGATGAGAGAGATGGAGGATTTGAAGATGGAGATGGAAGATAGATTTGAAGAGAGAGAAATTTTGCTGGGTTTTCTAGAGGTTGAAGACAACCTATTTTTTTAATTGACCAATTGACCCCATGTATTTTGTAATTTTTAAAAAGTCAGTCCTTAGCTTTTTAGTAAGGGTAATTTAGTCATATTAACAAAAAATTGGACGGAACCTTTAACGATAATGCCTAGAGGGGGGAATCTAACCAAGAAATACAATATGTAGGACCAAATGAATATGTTTTAAGGAGGTAGGACCAAATAAAAAATTAGGTTGAAGTCGAGGGACCAACAAATATTTTAAATCTAAAAAGAAAATTTCTTAAATCTAAACCAATCATTATCAGGCCATGTATTGAGTTGAGATTTTCTTCGATGTGTGAACAGGAAGTAGAAACTTGTGTGTGTGAAAGCCACTTCTCCTGCCTACTACGAGTATCAAAATGATACTTCTCTGTTTCATCTATTTTTGGATATTTTTACATAAAGAGTCTATTTTTAAAAATTATATCTGTAATATTTATAACTTTTCTATTTTACCATCTGCATGTCATATAAACATATTAACTAAATTTAAGTATTTTCATAACCATGACCAATTCTAATAATATATATGTATATTGTTTAATTTTTTAAACGTAAACTTTTGGGGTAGAATGAAATTTAATTTTTTAAACGTAAACTTTTGAGGTAGAATGGAAGTAATTTACTTTTTGGGTAGAATGGAAGTAGCAAAAGAAAAATAAAAAAGAATAACTAATGTATACTTATACCAAACTATGAACAACCACAAAAACAAACAATTTACAGGCAGTGGTCCAATTATTGTAAGATCAAGCACAGCAATTTTATTTGACTTTTACCAATTAATAATTGGCTTTCATGAGAACAAACGAGAATGTGAATTTTTTTTTTTTTTTAGCCAGGTTTAATCCTGGGGTGGTAGTTCTGGTCCCTCATTGCTACTACCAGGAAAATCGCGAGATGTGCCCGAATGATACAGGGTTTATTAAATTGATATTTTTGAACCACTTTAACACTATAGCGTGTTGCTGTTGATCATAATTTATCATACAAGTATGTCATATGGTGCGCCGAGACAATGAAATATTTTCTCGCACATTAGATTATCATTTCCAATATCTTTTCATTAGTTCAGTCAATGCTAAGTTTGACTTGTGAAACATTTTAAGAAAAACTTTCATAAAGAATTACAAACGTGGCAATTTTTCCTACTGTTAAATCTTATGTAGGATTCTTAGTATTTTATTTAATAGCAAGGCAAGAGATAATGTGTATCTGGAAATTAAGTAAAGAGAGATTAGTGTTTGGCTTTAAATAATTTGACGTACTAATGCTCTTAATGACAGAGATGTAGCCGCCAAAACTTTTTCCCCATTCAGACTTGCAGTTATTAAGCCGTGGCCGGCCGTGAGTTGACCGATCAATATATCTTTTCTTAAAAGAAAGGAAGAGAAAAATACTCATAAAGTTGCTAAAATTGTGTTCAACTTAATTCGACACATTATTTAATTTTATTATAAATATTAATTTTCAAAAAGTTGTCTGATTCATACCAGTGCCTTAGAACCTAGGGTCTAGGTAGACTAGGCAGTGATTAGAATTAAGGCATAATTGCTCTAATTTTCAAATTTTATATTTAATATAACCTAATTAATAATCATTAAACCTTAAATATACTAATAGTAAATATTACAAAATAAGCAAATAATCTAAATATTATTTTAAAATTCAAAACAATATAACAATAATCAATAACTCAATAAACTATATGTCTAGAATACCTATTGCAGCAATATAAATATGATTAAATAATTTAAATTGGGCTTTTTGAATACAAAAAAGGCCAAACGACGTCATTTTGGCCAAAAAACAAAAAAATTTTCAGTAGTTTGGGTGCCTAGGACGCCTAAAATGCCTAGCTAGATGGCTGATTTGCTTGATTTCTAAGTTTATAGGCTGATTTTTAGAATACTGATAAATATTGATATATTATATATTTTTTCTTAAAACTCATGTACAAGTAAAACTTATCGTTAAAATAGCAAAAAAAAAAAAAAAAAAGAAGATAAAATAGTAAAAATAACCTGTAAAAAAATGAAAATAACTTTCTAACGGTTTTTTTGAAATGGATTAAAAGGAAAGGCAGACTCCTATTTAGGAACTGATGTAGTACTAAACAAGAACAAAAGAAAAAACAAGAACAACGCGCCGACATGCTATAATCGTGAGTGTCCGTTACAAAATGGGAAAGGAGTAATAACAGTTTGATTGCTTGATTGATTGATATTCATCCCATTGTTTTTTATTATTCAAATCTTTATGCCAATTCAGTGTATCGGATATTCTGCTTGTTCCGTTCATACCTTTCCATACATAGAGGAGCTATACATACATCTATCTATATATGGCTATAAATACATCTTCCCATCCTTAAGTAAATCCACATCTAAAGCTGCTATAATTCTTTCCCTAAACATAAACACACAGTTAGTGTGTGAGAGAGGAAGAGGAATAGGAAGAAGAAGATGAAGTCCGACAACATTTCACTCCTCATCAAGCTATTGACACTACAGTGCCTAATTGTGCTGTCTGTATCACAAGATTTCGATTTCTTCTACTTTGTTCAACAGGTCAGTAGTAATTAACTGTACCAATTTTTTTTTATGGGTTTCGTTTTTTCGACTTTGCTTAGGCAATTTGCAGGTCTCGAGACGGTTTTAGTCCCATAAGTAGGTTCAGTGTGACTCTGCTATGATGCTGTGGTGGCGTTTCTAATTAACGGCATTTAACTAAATTAAAAAGAAATAAAAAAAAACAATTAAAGAAGCCATTAATTTCGTTCTAAAAGCTTAGTAGATTGAATTTCTATATATGTATGATTAGGTTCTGAGATGGGGAATTTGTTTTGGTTTTTGTTGAACAAGTGGCCAGGGTCTTACTGTGATTCGAAACAAGGTTGTTGCTACCCAAAGACAGGGAAGCCAGCATCAGATTTTGGGATACATGGGCTATGGCCTAATTACAATGATGGCTCTTATCCATCCAATTGTGATCCTGACAGTGGGTTTGATGCTTCCAAGGTAACTTTCTTGTTCTAGTACTTGTTAAAATAATCCCCATTTTCCTGGAATTGCAGATATGTTTCTAGTTTTTTTTTTTTTTTTTTTTTTTTAATGTTGTCTTTTACTTCTTCGTTTGTATCAAAATAAGTGTTTCCTGCCCAATATATACGGCATTTAAAGATTGTTTTATTTTATTTTAGTGATATCAAATCAATAGGGGCCACTTACTTTTTCATCCTTCAAATATGAATGACACAATAAACAATTGATTTAATTTTTTTTTAAAGGAATAATTATTTTGGAATGTACTAAAAAGAAATAGGGGATACTTAGTTTGAGATAAAAGTAGTACTCCGTAACTTATTTCTATTATATTTATTATACTGGTGAATGCGAGTTATGAAAATAGTTTTTGTTTAAAAATTTAACAATTAAGGTCAAATATATTTAATTTTATTTTTTTCATCAAGTCAAATTTGAAATATTCAATGAAAAAATGTGTAAAAAAAAATCTAGTTTTGTCTTATACTCTCTCCATTTCTACATAAGTGTCATGTTTTGACTTTTTAAAATAAAATTGTTTGAATTTCAAATAAAAATATGATGTATATTTTCTATTTAAAAATTAAAAAAAACACTTAATTTGAAGTACTTTTTATGTATTATGAATTATATATTTTATGATTTAAGAAATAAAATAAAAAATAAACATCAATTTTTAAAAAAAAAAACAATCAACTTGACTTTAAAAAGTCAAAACACGATGCTTGTTCATGAACAGATGGTGTACTATTGTAGCCCATTCCTTTTGAGTAAGGAGCGATTACTAACTTTCTAAAGAGGGAAAATAGAAAAATCAAGGAATTTTATTAACAAATCTGATTTTGTTATATTATTTAAATACAATGTAGTATTAAATTATGGATTCACAAATTCTCATTTCTTAAATTGTCTTTTAAGAAACCGACTCTTAAAAAATGGGAATAGTAATTTCAAACGAATCGACCAAAGGAAGAAAGAACAAAAAGAGGTCAGAGCCAAAGTCAAAGTCAAGTTGTAGTTTACTAAATTTAGGTTGAACAAACAATTATTTGTAATTAAATCCTGTCTCAGCGGCTGTATAGTTTCGAGGGAATAGAATCCTCTATTTTAAAAATGTGTTTTATCTTTTATTTCAACCACCGAATCTTTGTCACGTGTGCATAAGAATAAATAGCGTTAATTATTCCTTGAATATCGATACACATGTGACAAAAATTCGATGATTCAAATAGGAGATGACATCTTTTTGAAAAAAAAGGATCTTATCCCTCTCGAAGGAGACTATCTTTGCTGACGTATGGAGTATGAAATATATATCCATGCTAAAACTTGGTCTTTTTATCTTATGGATAACTCTATTTGTTAGATTTTAACCTCCCAAGTAATGAAATCTAACTATGGATCGGGTTATAGATTTCAGATCTTACGAGCAAAATGCAATCGGAATGGCCAACACTTGCTTGCCCAAGTGGAAATGGCTTGACATTTTGGGGTCATGAATGGAACAAACATGGTACATGCTCAGAGTCCGTACTCGATCAACACGACTACTTTGCGACAGCTCTCAACCTCAAGAACCAAGTTGGCCTCCTCCAAGCCCTTACAAGCGCCGGTAACTAATTCAAAATCTATATGCATATTAATTCTCGATTCATACTTCAATTCTTTTGCACTATGATAAACGGGAACTTATGAATAATTAAACAAAAAATACATGATACAGGAATTCAACCAAATGGGCAATCTTATAGCTTAGATAGCATAAAGACGGCGATCGAAGGAGCAACCGGATATACACCCTATATACAGTGCAATGTGGATACATCGGGGAACAGTCAACTATATCAAGTCTATCTTTGTGTGGATAACTCTGCTTCGAATCTCATCGAATGTCCCGTCTTTCCGAGAGGCAAATGCGGTAGCGATATCGAGTTCCCATCGTTTTAGAAATGTTGTAACCGGTGTGAATCGAAACAATAGATATTTCATTTGTATTTTGTTTAGCTCATTTTCTATTTCGACAAGTTCTTTATGGAAAGTTAACTTCATTTTCTATTTCGACAATGATTGTAATTTCTTCATGGCAAGTTAACTTGCTTGTGTTGTGGCAGTAAAAAATTCCCTTAGTTCAATCCAAACTTACTCTCCCTTCAGTTTTTTTGGGTTTCCGAGTGAGTTTACAGTGTTGCCCAAATTTAACAACAATATATATATATATATATATATATATATATATCCAAACTTACAATTTGGTCCCTGAACTTGACACCATTTTGTGATTCGGTTCTAGAACTTTGTCATTTCCTAATTTGGTCATTGAACTAAACATTTGGACTTACAGTTAGTCCCTCAACTGACGGTCGTCAGTTGAGGCGTTAAATTTTTCATAATAAGACAAAAATACCCTTGTTTGATGATGACCGGGATTCCATGTGGCCATACTACACTTTATGGATGATGACTAGGTTGCCAAGTTGCATAAAATATTAAAATAGACAAAATATTTATAAAAAAAGATTCACTTTATAAACTCAACTTGACTCTTTTTAAAAAAAATATGATGGGCATTTATTTCTCTTTTTTTTTGAAAATTGTAAGACATGAGATAATTATTGGTCCAATAAAATAATGAAATTGATTAAAAAAATTAAAATATGACTTTTTTTCTTTGAGTAGAGAAAATAATTAGTTGTAAAAATTTTAAATCAAAATTATTAAATTAAAACAAAATATAATAATAAACTTAGAAAAATTTTATTTCTCTTCTTCCTCCTTCTTCCCCCACCGTTCTCTCTCCTCTTCATCCTCCTCTTGTTTTTTGCCCACCCCCTTCCCTCTGTACATGACAAGAAACAAGTCTTCATCTCAATTCTCGATATTACAAAGCCACAATTGGCCACTGAATTACAATCCAAATCACAAATCTTGCTTCTGGGTTCCTTGTTTCATCAGTCATGATTCAATTAAAGAAAGAGTCATGGCCACACCAGCTTCAGTCCAAAAATCAGAGGAGGGATGGAGGGCTATACTCTGGCATGGCTGTACAGTGCCCATATCTCAGATCTGGGTTGCGTCTTTCGGTGGGAAAGGACCAGCGGTAGAGGCTACGGTGGGATGGGTCTCAACGAGTTTCGCAACCACCAACTTCAATTGTGTTTCTCTTTCCCTTTCCCTTTTCATTACCTCAACACATGAAACATGCTGAAGGGGAGATTGGAATTTGTTGGTGGTAAATTCCACTTCTTTACGAAGATCAAAACAACCCGGCAATAGTGGTTGGATCTAAGGTCTCCTTATCAAATCCATGATTCTTTTTTATAAAACTGCAATCGACTGATAGAAGGGGAGATTGAAGGAGGGAGGGGGGAGAAAGAAAATTGATAGGATTGATTTTTGATTAAACAACTATGGCTGCTTGTGTTCACAGTTTTGATTGGTATTGGTGGTTCAGCTTTAGTTTTGTTCATTAACCCGAGGGATAGAGACTTGCAATTTTACTCTCCTCTTCCCCAAATTCTGCCATGGAAAATCTTCTCATCTCCCTCATCAGTTTCTCTCTCCTCCTCCTCCATCATTTCGAAAAGGGTAGGGCTAGATCGGGTTTTGTCTAATTGGGGTGGTGGAGATATCGAGTTCAGGAGGATGGGAATGTTTCGTGGTGGGTGGTAGTGGTTGTGCCACTGTAGACGGTGGTGGTGGTTGTTGTCTCCATCATTGTGAAGGTGGAATGAGTTTGCGCTGTTGATGTTGTTGAGGTGGGTGTTGGTGGTTGACGGTGGTGGAGGAAGTAGTGGCGGTAGTGGAAATAGAGGGGAGGGTGTTTGGTTTTGTTGTCTTTTAGGAAAATTTTGGAATAAAAGGAAGTGTGTATTGAAGAGAGAGAAAGAAACTAGAAGAGAGAGAAACTGAAGAAAGAAAGAGAGAGGGCGTAACATAGTTAGCAAAAAAAAAAAAACATTAATTCCAATTCCAAGTAAGCACGTTTGTCCACCATGGAATTACACTTAACATGTAGCAAGGGCATTTTAGGTATTTTAGAAATTATTTAATGTGTAAAGTGACGGCCGTCACTTCAAGGACTAACTGTAAGGTTTAAAGTGAGGTTCAGGGACCACAATAGGAAATGTCAAAGTTCTATAACCGAACCAGGAAAATGTGTAAAGTTCAGGTACCGAATTATATATTAAACCTTTCCGAGTGAGTTTACAGTGTTGCCCAAATTTAACAACAATATATATATATATATATATATTATTTTTTTAAATTTAAGAACTTACTCTTTCATAAATAGCATGACCCATACAAGCACACTTTAAATATCCGATGAAGGTTGAAACAAATTTCTGTTGGAAAAATGTGTATTTTGTGAAGGAAATTGTGCCTTTGTGTATTTCTTTATTAATCATTTAAGTAGTGACAATGGTAATTGTGAAAATGTGTTCAACTCCGTAAGAACATTGAGATCGAATATTTATTTGTCCGATTCAAAGCTCGGACGAACGAGATATTAAAGGGCAAAGTGTGACTTTGGAAGTGGGTTAATCCCACATTGGTAAAAGAAGTTGGGTGGTTTATATACTTGAGCTTTTTAGTGAGGTTCAAGTTGTTGTAGAGAAGACACACTCTCTCGCGCACACACCTGCGCAGGGTGGGGGTTGCAAATCACGATTCAAAATTGCCTTCGAGCCATTGAATTCATATGCGGACTTTCGAGCCGTTGAACTCGTATGCGGACACGAATGTCGTAGAAATTTGGCTACCCGAATTCACCCACGTTTTACAATTTTGAAACTTAAAAAATCAGTTGAGTTTCTCGAGTAGTCACAACCCACCAAAACAGTCTTGATGAAGACACAGTCACGGCCCACGTTTTGGGGCATGTCAATGATTTTGTTCACTGAACTAGTGAACAACATTGTCTTATAAATAGAGACAGATTACTCTCAAGGAAGAAGACAGAAGATACAAAACACAGAAAGATACAGCTTCCAACAATCTCTCTTCCCTCATTGCTTTCAAACGGAAACTGCATTACCTTGTTCACGTCACTGCATCTCGAGCAATTTTCCTTGGATTCCTGTGGTGATCAAGGACGAGCACAACCTCAATTCGCCGGAACTTCAAGCGCAGAAGCTGTCCGGTTCATCCGTTGTATCCTGGGAAGCAGCCGGCCGTCGAACAACTCCCAGCATAGTACGGGAGTCGGTCGAATTTGCTTTAAGGAAACTGTTAACCTCAACAGGCCTCGGAACCTTCTTCTTCAAATCAGATTCTTTCTCTTTTCGCAACATCAAAGCAGTACAGAATTATTTCATTGCTTCAATATTAATTTCTCAATTCTATAACTTATTAATTATTTAGTTTCCTATTTTAGTTTCTGGAATATTTACACAACAATCTTAAAGCAAATTTTCAATTTTTTTTCTTTCATTCCAGAAACTAAAGTTTATTTTAAAACAGATTTGTCACAAAACTGTTTTCTAAAAACCAGTTTGTTCGATTACAGATTTCTCAAAAACAGTTTATCAACCTTGGATTGTCACCTTTGATAACAACAGAATTGTCGATTCTAATTTTGCTCATATTTCAGATATGGCATCTGGATCGAACACAAATGCAACGGCTAATGGAACTGAGACCTTCGTGGCTAGTGCTTTAGCCGGTTCTCCTCCAAATGTGACCAGACCCATGACTCAGATTGTCACCAATCCCCGAGTGAATGTGCCGGTCCATCATAGTGAGAAACCAGAAAAGTTTAACGGCTTGAATTTCAATCGTTGGCAACAAAAAATGTTGTTTTATTTGACAACCTTAAACTTGGCAAGGTTTCTGAAAGAAGATCCTCCTAAGGTGGAAGATAAGACGGACATTCAGGCTAAAATTGCATTGGATGCTTGGAATCACTCCGACTTCCTTTGTAGAAACTATGTGTTAAATGGATTGAATGATTCATTATATGAAGTTTATCGTTTTAAGAAAACAACAAAGGAAGTATGGGAGTCGTTAGACCACAAGTACACATCCGAGGATGCCGGGGCCAAGAAGTTCATTATTGGGCGGTTCTTGGACTATAAGATGGTTGATTCCAAAACTGTGTATAGTCAAGTGCAAGAGTTACAAGTAATCTACCATGAGATCGAGGCCGAGGGGATGGTTCTTAGTGAATCTTTCAAAGTAGCGGCTGTAATTGAAAAATTACTTCCGGCTTGGAAAGACTTTAAAAATTATCTGAAACACAAACGAAAGGAAATGAACATTGAACAGATGGTTGTCAGGCTTCGTATTGAAGAAACCAACAGTGGTTCTGAAAGAAGGACCCACACTCCCGAGGCCGCTAAGGCTAATGTGGTGGAGCATGGTCAAAGCTCCAGAGGCAAAGGCAAAGGAAAGGGTGGTCAAACTGGAAAAGGGTTCAACCTTGGACCTAAGGGTGGAGTTTTTAAAAAGAAATTTGCTGGAAAGTGCTACAATTGTGGTGGCATGGGCCATAAGGCCACGGTGTGTAAAAAGTCGAAAAGAGACAGAGAAGTAAACATGGTTGACGACATCGCTCAAGTTGTGTCAGATATGAACTTGCCGCAGTAATCTCGGAAGTGAATTTGGTGGGTTCAAACTCAAACCAGTGGTGGATAGACACGGGTGCCACCAGATCAAATAAGAAAATGTTTAGTACATTTGAAGCTGCTGAGAATGGCAAAAAACTTTACATGGGAAACTCTGCCACCTCCGACATCAAAGGTCAAGGCAAAGTAATTTTGAAGATGACGTCCGGGAAGGAACTGACTCTCAACAACGTGCTCTACGTGCCTGATATCCGGAAGAACTTAATATCCGGATCGTTGTTGATTAAGCACGGGTTTCATGTTGTGCTAGCTGCCTTTTGATCAATTCTCTTCCATACCTCATCCTTCATATCGTCGGGTTTTGCTTCCTTTCCTTCCAAAGCAATCTCTTGATCTTCTTGGATCAACACATTCCCAACTTTAACTTGCCACAAGCTAAAGTTATTACTTCCGTTAAATTTCTCCAATTGAAATTGCGTAGAATTTTTAACGTCCCCCATCTTCAAAACTCCAATCTCTTGAATAATTTTGACTATCCCGAAGCTCTAATACCAGTTTGTTATAAAAACGAGGATATTCTTGGATTAAGAATTTCAAGTTTCTATTTTCAATGCAGAAGCGAATCGGTCGAAAATAAAAGTACCAAGTATTTTGAGAAATAATGGCAAGAAAATAGAAAATATAACAGAATCAAACAATAGGGAAAAGAGGATTTACGTGGTTTAATCCATTCCAAGACAACCAACAAATCCACTATAAACGATGAGGAATTACAATAGAGAGTTTTCAATGTACTCACCCTACCTAGGACTAGGTTTACAAGGATTGACACGATCCCAAAGAGTACGTACCACACCTCTCACAGCCTAAAATTGCCACGCACTATTTTCTCTAATACCGCCAAGACCTCGAGACCCTTGACCACCAAGTGTCCACCGTCCGTCTCTCTAATATGTCTATCTCTCTCGACTTTTGGTCTTCTTTCTAATTGACGTCTCATCACCTATTTATATAGGTCCTAAGAAAAATCTAAATCAATTGGGATTAAGATTCTTAATTTTTTTTTTTTTGGGAAACAGGGACGGAACCCTGCACAAATTTATTAACACACAAAACACTGGAAGGGGACAACCAAGCCAAACCCCACAAACGTGGATGACAAGGGGCCTTACCTCTAAACAAATACAACTGGAAATGAAACATTACTTCCTATAATTATAAAAACCCATAGAATCATTTCTACAAGCTGACAAAGCCTCAGTAGGAAGAGCCTTTTGCATCCATATCTCCTTCCACTCCTTGTGCTGGTGAGCCCACACTGCAAGTCTATCGGCAACCTGGTTCTGTTGACGAAAAACATGAACAATGTCATAAGAATCCATTAACTCCTGACAACGCTGAAGAGCATACACATACTGCCAAAGGGGTTTCTGCCTCTGATTAATAACCGGCACTGCAACTAATGAATCTGATTCAATCAAAACAGACATCAGCTGAAGATCTCTACATAATTGCAAGCCATCTCGAAGGGCAAAAATCTCAGCCTGCATGTTGGTACCTTGACCGTAAAAATTAGAAAAAACCTTAACGAAATTTCCCCGACTATCCCGAATAATGCCCCCGCCTGAACACACTCCATCAATCAAAGATCCATCTGTATTTAAAGTATACTGGTGTGAGACTGCTGGATTCTACCGTAACCATCGCCCAGGCCTCGATCTAAACTGAAGGATTGGTAAATGAAGGGAATCCAACCCAATCTTAGCCATGTTACCACTCCCTGCCTTGGGGCAATACACCAATAACATACCCTGCAAACTATTCACAATACCCCGCAAAATTCTCACCAAATTCATCGGCGAATTGTCAAAGATCGCAGCACATCTAGCTTTCCATATTTCCCAGCAACCAAACATAAATATACCAACGAAGACCGCTCTCGCCTGATTACGAATAGAAGCGTTACCAACCCAACTGTCAAAAAGGTGTTAGATACTGGAATATCGATGAATTTTATTAAAAGGCTTGGCAAAATAATCCCACACACCCCTTGCAATTTCAGAATGAATGAATAGATGGTCCAGGGACTCTCTATCCGACCCAGATGCACAACAGACACATTTTGAAACAATGGATATTCTCATCCTTTGCAAAGACATATCCACGGGAACTGCTCCATTAAACAACTTCTAAATAAAACCAATAACCTTTGTAGGAATCCAAGCTTGCCAAATTCTTTTCGCCCAGTCTAACTTCGGCCACATGATGCGAGAAAAATCCCAATACATCGCAGAAGAAAATATACCAGATTTCGTGAGAGTGAAAGCTAGACGATCCTCAACTTCCTTATTACATGATATTGACCGAAACATGGCCTGATACTGCTGCGGAAGAAGCTCCAAAAACTGATCCGAGTGTGCCATTGCCCTATTAACTGTAAGCGTGGCATCAAAAGGAGCTGGACCACCCAAAACTGTACCACACCAATTCTCACACCAAAAGGAAATATCCCCTTTACTAATAATCCATCTGCTGTTACCCAACACAACTGGCATTTGACGCATAACAGCTCGCCATGAGTGTGAAGCACCTACCAGCAAACCAAAACCATCCACCTGACGATACTTACATGTGACAAATCTTGCCCAAAGACTTTGCCCCTGCAGCGCACTCCAAGCTAGCTTGGCATGCAACAAATCCATAACCTGAGCAAGCGATCTTACACCCAAACCACCTTATGATAATGGCCTGCAAACTCTCTCCCAACACACCCAATGTGTCCTACGGTTCCCATTCACACTCCATAAAAAATCTGCCAGCGATCTCTCAACCCTTTGGAGAACAGATTTAGGAACTTTAATGGCTGCCAAGGTATAAATCGGAATACTACTTAACACATATTTTATCAAAACTATCCTCGCCCCAAAAGACAAAAGCCGAGACTTCCACCCACTCACTCTTTTGATAATCTTCTGCTCCACATCCTCAAAGTATGTTTTTTGGATTCTCCCTTTAAAAAGAGGAATCCCTAAATACTTCATAGGAAAATGACGATGAGTGCACCCAGACCACTGCGAAATGAGACAAACCTTCCTTCGAGAACATCTCCTAGATACATAGAAACCGCTTTTCTCCAGGTTGATCAACTCACCCGAAGCACATTCATAATCCTTAAAAACCTTTCTCAAAGCCAAAATGGAGGATTTGCTAGCATTGCTAAACAATAACATGTCGTCCGCATACAACAAATGAGACATCACCAGACCTCCTCTACCATGGTTATAAGGCCGAATCTTCCTATCCCTTATAGCTCTCTTAAGATTCTTAATCCATGCCAATAAAGGAATCCTTTTACAACTAGTATCAACTTGTTTAACCTTTTCCAATTAACTCTAGAATTAATTAATACAATTCTAGTTTGTATAGGATACCAAAATCCATATGAATTTGAGACATATTTTAACATTGCCGACCCACGTGGAGTGACAGAATTGGCATTTGAAAGCAGACCACCACTTCTCTCTCCCACTCCCTAACTTGGGAAAAAATCACCCTTTGCCTACTTCTCGAATGTAATCTGCAATGTTTATGGAATCAAAACATTGACTTTTCTGTAATTCAAACCAACCAAATCAAGAGCCCCAAATTCAGCAATTGATAGAAGTCGCAACTACTTTTTCTGTAGGTACCTTACGGAATCAATGTTTAAGGTTGAAGAAATCATTTTAATGGCAGCACAATAAGAAGAGAGATGCAATTTCGCCAACTGGGTTTGATTCAAGGTGATGAAGATCTTATTTTTCTTTTTTTATCTTAACCAAATCTCTTAACCGAGTTGATTTCGCAGTTTCCACGGGGCTCTTAGGTCTCTTTGAATTTTCGCCATAATTGTTCTTCTTGAGCTCCACCATTCCCCACCTCTCTTTGTCTAACTTTCTCTCTCTAGAAAGAAAGTTAACAAATTAACATATTTGTGGAAATTGCATATCCTACACGTTTTAAGAAGCGGTTCAATATCAAACCCACAAATTAACAAATTTTTACCCCTCTTCCCCAATCCAAAAAATTTAAAAAATTCAAATTTTATAATAACCCACCTAAGATTTTTTACAATGGATTAAAAAAAAAAAAAAAAAACTAAGCAGGTACTTGAGGCCTAAAAAGCAGGAATTCAGATCCAAAAATAACACAATTTACCATCTCTTTTTATTTTCTTCCACAAAATCAAAATATATAAGTACTTCAATTAACAAGCATTAAAGCACAATCACCGCGGGAATATGCTGCCGTTGTTGTGGTTTCAGCGTGTCATCGACGCTGGAAACGCAGGCGGATTCCATGGAGAATCTGGGAGGTTATGGCTTGATATCGATTAGAGTGTGATTCTTGGTGGCAGTTGAGGATGCCATTGGTAATGGCGAGTCGGTGTTTGGGCGAATTGGGGATTTCTCGCAAAATTTTTAGAGGAGAAGCATTCAGTTTCTTAGGGGGAATAGTGAAAGACATGAAGCCTACACTTTGTGTATATATATATATATATATATATATATATATATATATATAGAGAGAGAGAGAGAGAGAGAGAGAGAGAGAGAGAGAAAGAGCGAATGAGTATGTGTTAGAGAGAGAGAGAGAGAGAGAGAGAGAGAGAGAGAGAGAGAGAGAGAGAGAGAGAGAGAGAGAGAGAGAGATGAGTTATGGGTTAGAGATAGTGAGTAAGAGAGAGAGAGAGAGAGAGAGAGAGAGAGAGAGTAATGAGTTAGATAAAAGCACAATATTGTACACGTGGAATCTCAGTCCTCATCTCGATAAGGGCATTGATGTCTTTTTATTGAATTTTTAACGTTGATATTAACAGCGTTAGTTGCGGGACTAACTGATCACCCAGATCACCGAAAACTTCAGTTTAAGTACCAAATTAAGAAATGTTCAAATTCGATAACCTAAGTAGGAAATGTTGGCAAGTTTAGGGACAAAATTATATATTAATTCTTATTTTTAACGTCGATTACATCAAGGGGATAAAGTGGGACAAATTTTAACAAAAAGTAGGACTTATACATAAATTTCAACCGGGGGTGGAAAGTGGGATTGAGTAGATACTTTGGGATTTTTTTCTTCATAATTTGGCCCCGTTGGCGTTTATAATACAACAAACACTTTCTCTATTTAGTTTTTTTGTTTAATTCTCAATATGGTCACCCTACTATTTTAAGGTCTGACAAGCTTACTCTACAAATATTTTTCAGACTTTAATAACTGTACTTTAACAAAAGTGTCAACTTAGTCTTCCAATAGTTTTGTTGGATAGAAATCTTTAAAAAGACTGAAATACCCCTTACCTTTAAAACATAAATAAGAAAAATACTTTTTTAAAAATTATGACACAAACTAAATTACTCACTTCAAACTTCTACTATGTATAAATCTAATAATTAGAAAAATAAAATGAAAAAAATAATATAAATAATTAATTTTTTCTCACCCCATATAGTAACCACTACCCCAATATCTTTCATTTTCACGTGCTACTGCTAAGAAGAAAGAGAGAGAATGTCTTTAGTTTGTGGATCAGATAGGTGGAGGGTAGATGATGACAGGCTTGCAAAGATCCAAATCTGAAAAGACTATAGAGAGGGATGCAGCCGCAACTTGTCAATTGAATCTCCACGGCAACTTATTTTCCATGGTAGCTCCCTTGTTAACCATCTCATCCCTAAAACTGCCGTTTGAACTTTTTGACACACTCTCCTCAACCAACACTGCCCTCCACCCATTGCGGCCCACCGCCGCCATGGTCACCTAATCCATCCGATCCACCAAAGAACTCGGCAAAGATATCCTCTATGTCACGTGCATCGAACCAAAACCCCGTACTAGTATAGCCCTCTCCCGCCATTCCGATAAGTTAGAGACATCTCGTTACATTGACCGATTTCAGTCCTTCCTCATCGTACACATCATAGATTTAACGTTTCGAGGATCACTCGGCCGTCATACGCCTCCAAGACCCGCTTGAACTTCGCCTCGGCTTCTTTATGATTCGTCGTACGGTTCTTATCGGGATGCCATCTCATCGCCAATTTCTTGTACGCCTTTTTCAATTCTTCTTCTCCAACATTCGTCCGACCTTGAGAATGTTGTAGTAATCTACTCTCATCTTTCACTTTCTCTACTTTCTTAATTTCTCACTCTAGAAATTGTTAATTTTGTCTGTTAATTTTTTGATTTTGAAAAATCAAAATATAGAGAACACGTGACTAGCACATGATGTTAGTAAGGGTAATTTCGGATTGTCAAAACAAAATTTAAGCTTTCCATCCAAAGAAATCAAACAGAGTGATTAATTTGCACTTTTTGTAAAGTACCGTTATTAAAGTGTGAAAAAAATTTGTAGAGTGAACTTAACGGATCTTTTTCAATAGTAGGATGATGAAATAGAGAATTAAGTTTTAGTCTTTTAAGATTGGATGAGAGAAAAGAATAGCAATAAATGATTGAATGACGAAAAGAATAACAATAATGATAGAAAGCAATTGTAGCTATGAATAACAAGAGTTCTATGAATTCTTTTCCATTATGTTTTCGTTTTTCGGTATCAATGAAGACCTTACTTTTGCATGCTCGTAGAACAAAGTCGCCAACAATTACTCCCTAACAAGATTAGGTTGTCAAAGTCTTAGACTTCCACGCCAGCACATGTATAACTTATTTTAGTTTTCCTCCAATATCACAATAATATTAAAAGTTGAAACTTTAAACATTCTTTCAAATGTAACAAGTATAGAAGGGGTATACATGTACATAGAAAGAAATTTATATAAACGATCATGAATGGAACTTATAAACGATCATGTTCCATACATATTAATCATAAGTAGTGAGCTAAAGTAAATAAATATCAAATGATGGTTTAACTCACATACTGACATACTGTATTATTGCTAGCTGAAGTAGATGAAGAATAGATAAGGGGTTAACTCATATATTTGGTGTTGGTCAAAGATTGTGAATCTGTCACGATTAATTCATTTATGCAAGTCATGTACTTCGTCCTCCATCCCTAAATTATTGTTTTGTGGCCCATAATTAAAGTAAGAAGAAAAAGTAAAGATAAAATGATAAAAGTGAAGATAATAATTTAGGGTTTAGGGACGGAGGGAGTATTTATTTTATATCACAACAGTAAACGACTAATTAATATAGCTAGAGATTTTGATTCTGTCATGATTCTTTCGTTCAAGTCATGTATTATATTCTTATTCCCTTCCTAAAAGAATTGCGTTAATTTTGAAAGTCAATTTAGTTGTTTTTAAACCAATATTTAATAATATGTTTTTATTTAGTTGTAAAGAATAAAACTACAAAATTTGTAAACTAAACTAAAAGTATTAGGAATCTCATGCGACGTAATATTTTAAAAGACAATTAAATTCATATTAAATTTTCATTAGAAGACAAAATCAAGTTGATTTTGAAAAATCTAAACGCAACTCTTTTTTGGAAATTGAGGGAATACCACAAACAGTAAGTTTACAAGAGCATCCACAATGGTAATTTTACCAACACTCTAAAACCCATTTTATAGTTTTTAGCTCCCAATTTTACCAACACACTAAAACCCATTTTATAGTTTTTAGCTCCCATTATAAACAACGAAGCCCACCTTCTATCTCTAAAATTAACTAAATCACATTTTAACTATAGAATGTGATTTAGTTGAATAGTAACTCTCACAATGTGGTGTTGGGTGATTCAAATTGGTCTATTTTCATTTTTGTTTAAAAAAATAAGCTTTCTGAAAACTTTTGTATTACCTCTTTTTTTTGTTTGTTTGTTGATGTTCCTTTGATATACATTTTTTTTTTTAACATTATCATCGTAAACTTTATCAATCAATCAAAGAGATGGACTGAGCAGCTATGGCCTGAACAGTAGCAGATGGGAGGAAGTTCTTGGCTTCTGGATGCATTTCCGTGGCTGAAATAAAGAGGTCCTTTACTGCCTCAAAAGGGAAACAACGGTTTAGTGAGGTGAAGGTGCGGCAACCATGAGTCAAACCAGATGATGAAGAACAATGTAGTTGAGCCACAGCCCACATGACATCATCAAACGAAATCAAGTGGAAAAGAGATTAAGCGACATGAAGAAGAATAGGAGATGGAAAGATTTCTTGAAGAATACCAAATAGTACTTGAACTACTAATTATGGCATGACACCTCTGAAGTAGAGGCAAATTGACAACTTTAAGGTATTTCAGTTGGGGTTAGAGTGGGTATGCTGGGGATTGTGGGCTTAGCTGGCATTGTTTAAAACAGAGGAGAGATCTAAGCTGCTCTTTCAATGGAATAATCATCTTCTTGCTATATATAATGATAAACTTGTAAATATTTAACAACATTAATTGAACTTGTAAATATTTAATGATAAGCTAACAATACCAAAAATCAAAAAATGTAGTATTATATTTTAACGCCATCGCCTTTGCCCATTTCAAGTGCTCCATTATCAGTATGGTCGTCAACATCAGACATGAATCTTGACCAAAACCAATGCTGCTTCCAAACAATCACCATCTCGTCAATTGGGATACCCTTTGTCTCCGGCACGAACCAGTACACAAATAGAGTCATCATCACCACCCAGAACAAGAAAAACACGAATAACCCAAATTTCAAGTGGCAGAGCAGCATTAAGAACAGTTGAGCCACCACGAAGGTGAAGATCATGTTCACAGAGACATTGATACTCTGAGCAGCTGATCGGATTTCGAGTGGGAAGATTTCACTAGGAACCAACCACCCTAGTGGCCCCCATGACCAAGCAAAGCCAGCAACATATATGCATATAAACATGACGACCACTATAGCATACCACTTGGGTAAGTCACCAGGGTTCCCATCTATTCCAAATTTAGCACCAATGCAAGCTGCAATAACAACCTGTTCCAAGGAAAAAACCAAAAATTTTTTTAATTATAGCTAGCCCAAAAATGGTATCAAAACAAACTAGGATTAATGGGATATACCTGGCAAATAAGCATTTGGGTACCACCCTCAAGGAAAAAAAATCTTCTTCCCCATTTATCAATACCATAAATTGAAACCAATGTTGCAAGAACGTTGACTCCACCGGTGAACACAGCAGATGCTAGAGACGCATTGCTTCCAAAGCCGATTGTTTTGAACAAGACTGGGGCGTAAAACATGATCACATTAATCCCAGTTAGCTGTTGAAAGAATGGAATAAGTATAGCCATTGTCAGTTGTGGCCTATACTTTCTTTGCAAGAGATTTTTCCAAGGGTTCTCAACTTTCTTAGAGGCCTCACTAGCCGTCACTAAATCATAAAACTCCTCATCAACGTTTACAACACCCGAATTCTCCTCAGTTTGGATCTTGCATCATCGGTCTTTCCACGTTCTATCATGGAGTTTGGTGTCTCGGGAGGAATAGTGATCCAATGATGATAATGAGGGCAGGTACCACTGCACCTCCCAAGCTCAAACGCCATCCCCAACCACCGTCAATCTTGGCAAATAAGTAGTTCAATAAGTTGGCTAAGAGGATACCGACGGTGATGGATAATTGGAAGCAATTGTTAAGTGAACCTCTATACTTTGATGGAGCCATCTCGGATAGGTAAAGTGGCACAGACTGCATTAACAAACAAATCGTTACTAATTAACTCAATTCAATTCAATTGGAGAATAAAACAAAAGATATATACTTCATGTGAATTTAAATAAATTCAGTTCAGGATCTAAAAGTCAATTGTTACTCTCTCCGTTTCGATTTAAGAGTTTGCTTTTCTATAACAAAAATCCACACGGCACAGAATTAATCAAAAATTTATTTTTATATATATATATTTTAGGAGATAAAATCTCGTATAGTAAAAATTATATCAAAAATCCTATAGATTACTCTTAGGCCTTTGTAAAAACATATAAATTCATGGAATCTTAATATTAAGAAAACGTTGTATTTCGGTTTAAAAATTTAGCTGAGAAATAAAATGGGAATACCTGATTAGCAAATCCGATACCAAAACCGAGAAAGATCCGACCCAAGTAGAGCATCCATTTTGCTTGAGCAAAGCCATTAATCAAAGCTCCGGCACAGAACAATAGTCCACCAGAGAGCATTGAAAATTTGCGACCCAGTTTCCAGGTTACGTATGATGCTCCTAGCGAGGATAAAAGAGCCGCCAAATACAACGAGGATGTAAACATAGTCAACGCTTGACTATCAAATGTACAGTATTGATTCGTTGTCGTATGTTCTTTCTCTTTCACGTATACCCCGGGAAAAACTTGTTCAAAAATGGATCCATAGACGTCACCCCACCTAAAAAAGAAACAAATTTTCATCAAACCCATCAATAAAAAATTCCAAAAAACACGTAAAAAAATAAAAATTTCTTGCATGGTACCAGAAATTCCGATGTCGTAACCAAAGATGAGACCACCCATGGAGGCAACAATGCAAGCTACGGTGGCGTAAAGGGTGAGCTTTCCTGGATATGTTTTACCATCACCTGCAGGACCGATACCCTCCGGCCATATTTGGACTATCTATGAAACTTACTTTGATCACACTGAAATTAAGAGAAGGGAGAGAAGACAGACTATCGTATGGCAAGTTAAGCAAGTATTTATAGGGATTTTATTTTCCTTGAATAAACTTAGCTGTCCAAATATATATATCTTTGTAATTGGATAAGGTTCTAAACGGTTTGGAGATCTATGCAATAAAGGCTTTAGTCCCTTCAGGATATATAGGAGCTAGGAGGACTAATCCTAACATTAGTAGAAAACTTAGATTATCAAAAGTATGTTATCTTAAAACTCTAAAAATTAATGTTCTTATTGACTTTGGACGAGTTTTAAGAAAGTAATTCGCTCGGCTCTATATAATTTTTTTTTATTACCCTCAAAATCTAACTTAAATAATTGACTTAATTTGTATAATATTTTTCTTTATTAATTATCCTCAAAATATTCCATAGTGGTGTTGTAATATAGGGGATGATATACAAGGCTAGTTGTTAATTAAGGATAGGAAAGACTAATCCTTATAATATTAGTTGATCAGAACATATAATAACCCTTATGTTGTTTGGTTTGTCTTAAAATTCTACGTACTACTCCTTGTTAAATATGGAGTGCACACTAATTAGGACGTTCTACATGATGGATGGATAATTAACAAAACTAGTTTATGACAATCCTAGTAGTAGATGTAGTATCTTTTTTACAAGATTAATTAAAAAAGAGTCAAATCACTAATTCATTCCTACTAAATCACGATTATCAATTTCGGCCAAGTTTATGTAAACATTAATCCTACAACTACTTGTTATCGAACATTAATCCCTTGGTTCATTTTTTCCCCTACGTCCCAATCGAAGAGGTACAAATTGATTTTTTTTTTTGGGACAATTTGACCTACTTTCCAATTGGTATTTGAGTTAACAAGGGTCAACGTCAGCAAAATTTGCTGACTTCATTTTCCAAGTAAGATGTCTGTTAACTTTAATGGACAGAGTGAAGGTGTCAGGCCTATTTATGTAACAAATTTTTAGCACAGTAATAAAACGATCCAAAAAAAGTACAAGGTGTAAGAACGGAGCTTAACTAAAGTACAGTACATGAAAATGTCATTTGTGTTGTTAATAATATATTGAGAGAATTGCAAAAAAAAAAAAAAACACTCTGACCTATTTCACTATTAAACTGATGGTTGTTGAAACCAACAATAATAAAATCTTGCTTCTTTGATTATTAATTTATAATAGTTGTAAAAAAGGTCGTATCCACAGAGATTGGCTAGATTTAATTTGATGTGAATTGCAAAAATAACGATAACAATAAAATGGGGGGGGGGGGTTGGATATTGTTGAGTAAACTAAGTGAATTAAGTGAAAATAAACAAGAAAATGATTTAAGTAAAAGAGATTCAATATAATGAAATATCCAATCAAATGAGCAATCTCAGAAACGGTTCATTGACTTGATCATTGATGCAAAGATAATCATTCTATTCTCTACCAAATTGGTTATGGTTGTTAGTATGACCTAACAACCTATTTCTCCTTACTTTCTCGATAATAAGGAAACATTCTCTATTTACATCTCTTGCCAATAAACAATCCTACGATCATATAATTTAATTTATTAACAGATTAAGAATAAGAGAGACCACCAATTCTAGCCAACAAACGCACATGTAGGTTCATTTAGACTAGATTATATATTTCTATAGCATAAAATGACTACCTCTTTTGTAATCACCTATAATAATTGCCACAAGTATTAGAACAGTCAAACAATTACGGATTCGACGTTCCAAATGGCGATTTGCTATTTTGACAATTGAACAACGAGCTCTTTTTGTACAATCAACCAAAATAACAATATCAAGAAGTGCAGGAAATATATAAATAATAGAGATGTAGAAGAATCAAATAAAACCAATTAGATCTCACAAATCATGCAGAACCGAATCTTCAAATATCCCTTGGCCAGAAAAAAGTCTTTAACCTTCCATGAACATGGTAGGAAAAAAGAGAAGAGATGAGAAAGAGTTGATAGAGAGCGTGTGTGTGTCCAAGGTGGGGGGTTACAAGAGCTAGCACCAAGATTTAAATAGAAACCCCCCCCCCCAAAAGTCTCTTCCACTTCCCCTCATTATAACCGACTACCTTAAGTAACTATTCCCACAGTCCCCTCATTTTGTGATGTCGTATTCATGGAGGATTAGACCAGACAGGATATTAAGAAAGCAGAACAAACAGTGACCGAGTCCTATGATGATTTGGTAGATTTAGAGTCAGTTGAGCCAGTTCATTCTGCACCAGTAGCTGAGCCAGTTGATGATAATGTGCATAATACGCAAACTGAACACGGATCCTAAATGGCAATAGTCAAATTCATGATGATGTATCTGGTGATGAGCAGGATATGGTTGAGCAGGGTGATGAAAATATTCCACCTGAAATTCCACTTAGGCGATCTAGCAGGGATCGAACACCTTCCACAAGATATTCAACTAATGAGTTTGTGTTGTTGACTGAAAGTGGGGAACCAGAATGCTACAAGGAAGCAATAGCAGATGAGAACAAAGAGAAATGGATTGAAGCCATGAAAGATGAAATGAAGTCTTTACATGAGAATACCTTTGAACTGGTCAGGCTACCCAAGGGTAGAAGAGCTTTGAAAAATAAGTGGGTGTTTAGAATCAAGCATGAAGAACATGCCGCACATCCTCGATTCAAAGCTAGATTAGTGGTGAAAGGTTTCAGTCTAAAAAAGGGTGTTGTTGATTTTGAAGAGATATTTTCTCCAGTGGTAAAAATGTCATCCATTCGGGTTGTTCTCGGCCTAGCGGTAAGTCTTGACTTAGAAGTTGAACAGATGGATGTCAAGACAGCTTTCTTGCACGATGGCTTAAAAGAGGAAATCTACATGGAGCAGCCGGAGGGGTTTCAGGTTAAAGGCAAAGAAAACCTGGTTTATAAATTGAAGAAAAGTCTTTATGGTTTGAAGCAAGCTCCAAGTCAATGGTACAAGAAGTTTGACACAGTTATGGGGGAGTAAGGCTACACGAGAACCACATTAGATCATTGTGTTGATGTGCAAATTTTTTTTGATGACGACTTTATTATATTGTTGCTATATGTAGATGATATCTTAATTGTTGGCAGGAATGCTTCAAGGATTGCTAATTTGAAGAAATAATTGAGCAAGTTTGTTGACATGAAGGACTTAGGGTCAGTAAAGCAAATTTTGGGAATACGCATCGAATGTGACAGAGCAGCTAAAAGATTGTACTTATCCCAGTAGAAGTACATTGAGAAAGTACTTCAGAGATTCAAGATGGATAAATCAACTTCTGGACCTCCCAGCTCACAAAATCAATGAATTGTGCCTTCTTCTACAAGAATAAAAATTCCATCAAAATTCGAAGGCCAAGCATGATTAAATATGAAAACAAGGGGAAAATATAACAAAATATGCATTCAATATGGAACCTATCAATTCCCCCCACATTTAGGCAATGCTTGCCCTCAAGCATTTAATAGCTTTTGTTATCATTAAACCCTCAGCATCCTTGCTTGTCAGTTATGTCAACCAAAACCACAGCCTCGTCATCCCAATATCTAGACCATGAATCCACACCCAGAAATCTCTATGCTTATATTTTTTTAACATTCAATCGTTCATGGGGAATTGTCATTTAACCAATGGAAATTATCCAAATTGGAGCTCCCTATTTATTTTCGTCCTAAACACCCACCGCATTACCGAAACCATTACCAACAAAACACCTCCACCAAAGCTTCTTGAAGACAAAATCACACCAAACCCAGCTCACCCTTTATTCTTCCAAGCCTCCAGCATTTTTGTAGGTTGGATAAAAGCCACGGTATCCCCAAAAATCCTAACTCGAGTTAACCAATGTAAAATAGCACCCAAAGCCTGGGAATTGCTTGTAAAACGGTTTGGAATATCGTCGAGAATCCATATACAGAAACTACAAGATGACATGCATGATCTGCGAAAAACTCACGACATGACTATGGACAATTACCTTCTTCGAGTGACTACTATTGCTGATTCTCTTGCTACAGCTGGAGAGGTACTCAATGAAGAAGATTTGCAGCGTAGAATCTTTGGCAGACTTGGTCCCTAGTACAAGGAATTTATAATTGTGCGAAATTCCCAACCCACGACTTCGATCATGGATCTGCAGGATCTATTATTGCAAGAAGAGACCCTTCAAGTTAAGTTCTCTAATCTTAACATTGAATCTACCACAGCCCTCTCTGCAACCAAAACCCCTCTTAAAATCGATTCTCAACCAACTGCCCCTGCTCAATCTTATGTATTTGTGAAAGGGTTCCACCAGAATGGTAGTGATGGAGGAAGTGGGGGTCATCATTACAACAAAAATGGGCTTTAACAATGTTTTAAAAATGTTGTAATAGATTTTTCACAACGTTTTGTAAAACGTTGTGGAAGTTAATGTTGTGGTAGGTTCCTTTTTGTTACAACGTTTCAGTAAACGTTACATAAAAACGTTGTCTTTTGTCCTTTACAATAAAATTTCATTCTTTGACTCTATTAGACAACGTTTGAAAAACGTTGTTAAATTCTTTTTATTACAACGTTTTCACAAAAAAAACATTGTGAATTCTATTTTTTACAACATTTTAAAAATGTTGTAAATTCTACTTTTTACAACGTTTTAAAAATGTTGTGAATTCTGTTTTTTACAACGTTTTAAAAATGTTGTATAATATATAGCACAACGTTTAGTAAAAACATTGGATATAAATTTAGCACAACGTTTTTCCAAAAATGTTGTATATGCAATGTTCTAAAAATCGGCCTAGGCGCCCAAAACGCCGCGCCTAGGGCCAAATCGGGTAAAAATCGTCAACGAAAAAAATCGCCGCCTAGGCGCCCGCCTAGCCGCCCGCCTGGCCGCCTAGTCGCCCGCCTAGCCGCCTGGCCGCCTAGCCAAATTGCATTTTTTTTTAATTTTTAATTTTTTTTAATTTTTTTTTTCAAAAAACATCGTCGTTTTGGTTTAAAAAAACAGAAAAATCTAAGTTAAGTAAGTTTGTTTTCCATACTTTATATGTTATTGAATTTGGTTTTAATTTTTTACTATTAATCTTGTAATGTGATCATTATTTTAGTTTATTTTGTCATATTTAGTTATTTACTATTGTTGCGGCAAGTATTGATTATTGAATTAAATTGTAATTTTAACTTTTAATCTTGTAATGTGACCATTACTTTTAGTTTATTTAGTTATATTTAATTATTAATATTGTTGCAACAAGTATGATATAAACTTATAGTGTAATTATGCCTGAATTTTTAGATCCCGCCTAGGCCCCGACTAGGCCCCTAGGCGCTAGGCCTTGCCCTGGCGCCTAGCGCCCGCCTAGCGATTTTTAGAACACTGTGTATATGGGTATAACACAACATTTTTGAAAAACGTTGTTAATGTTTTTTTTTTTTTTTTAATTTCCTGGCTATAGTTTGGTCCCGTTCCCATCCCATTCCCGATTCCATCCCAGCACCTCCACCTATCCACCTCCACATCCACACTCATGAGAAAAGAGCCTAAATAGTGTAAAAAACACTTGCTCACCAAGGATCCTAAATAAATCAACAGCAGCAGGTGTATATTCAAGTACCATTTCTGAAGACATACATTAGATATAGAAGAGTTGAGAAATTTTAAAATTGACTAAAACTTGAGCAATAAATATCAACAGCATCAGGTGTATATTCTGCATATATATATTAATTAACTTATCTTTTATCAATATCTAATTACAGCAGACAAAGTTAGATACCAAAGTCATCACCATTTTACTTGAGCAATCTAAGAGAGAAAGAATGCACCAGTCTACTTAGCAAATCAAACCCTAGTAAAGCTTGACTTTGCTTCTCTAATTGGCCCTGAATCTCTCATGCAATTAATAGATTTGGTGCCTGGGATTCCTTTAGAAATAAGGTCGGCTCCCTTCCGGGGTTTATAAAATATGTCTCCTCCCCTTGAATTTTCAGTCCCTGTCGAAACAGATGACAAGCAAGTTATAATCACATACTTCTGATTCCACATTTGGACACTACAGACACTCACATACATACATAAATCAACAATACCCTTTGTAATTTATAATGACATAAATTTCCTTGCAACAGCGCCATCAACATGATCATGGGTAATACGAATCCTAACTTCTTAGGCTGTTAAAAAATTAATCACACGAATCCTAACTTCTTAGGTTGTTAAAAAATTTATAATCACACGAATCCTTAATAGAATCAAGGTTAAGAAAAATGAGTCGGTACTTAAAATTAAGAGTGTTTAAGGTAGTAAACAAGGCCGTGGTCGTGGTAAGAACTTGTGGCATGATCGTGGAAACAATAGTCAAGGACGGGTGGTTAAGGTGGATTTTTGAATTAGCAAATTGTAAAAATCCACCCATACAGAACTCACGTCCTTATCATCCTAGTCCCAACTATGCTACCCCATACCCATATCCTAGTCTGGATACATCAATTTATATGTCAGTTATGTTTTAAGTAGGGTGACACAGCTCAAACATGCATAAACAGGGGTAACTTTGCTTATAATACTCAAATTGTGCCATCTATTAACCTACAGCTCTAAGGCTATCCAAATACTTATGCTACCGTTCCCACCCAACAAAACCTTAACCCTTCTCCGTACTCATCTGCCATGGTTCCTGGTTCGTTCGTACTTGATTCTGGGGCAACAAATTACATGACGGCTTCACCAGAATTCGTGTCTCAATATTCTCCCTATATAGGTATGGATTCTGTTCAAATTGCAAATGGTACAAAAATGCCCATCTCATATATTGGTCAGTCTAGTCTTGATAGTGGTAAAGTTTGTTTCATCTTAAGAATTTGTTATGTGTGCTTTCTATGCATCGTCCCTTGTTATCTATTCGAAGTTTTCACATGACAATTATTCTTATTTTCACCTTAACGACTTTGGTTTTCGTGTTAAGGACCACTAAACGAGGCAGACAATGCTTTTTGGCAATAGTTCGGGAGGTCTCTACCACTTAGAGTTCCAGTCTTCCCCCAAAATAAATCCTTTGGCTCTCATTGGCAAAAGAGCGTCCGTGAATACTTGGCATGCTCGTCTCGTTCACCCATCTTCGCAAGTTTTTTATTCTCTTGTTAAGCAAGTCTGGTTTCCGCTTAGCAGAACTACTAAAAATAAAGGCATTTGTCATATATGTCCACTTGGAAAATCATATAATTTACCATTTCTTGCTCGTTCGTTTAATGCTATGAAACATTTAAAAATGTTGCATTTAGATGTATGGGTCCCTGCTCCGGTTACTTCCAACTCTGGTTTTAAATTTTATCTCTCTATTATGGATGCTTTTTTGAGATTTGCATGGCTTTTTCCTCCTGTACACAAGTCAGATGCTTTCATAGTATTCTCTAAGTTAAAAACACAAGTCAAAAATCAACTCTCTAAAAAAATTGCTGCTATCCATACTATTAAATTCATACAAACTGACAGGGGTGGTGAATTCATAAATAGACAATTCAATTATTTTTTGACACACCATGGGATTTGTCATCAAATTACATGTCCTTATACCCCTCAATAAAATGGTGTGGTGGAATGAAAGCACCATCATATCGTTGAAATGGGTTTGTGTCTCTTAGCTCAGTCGAAAGTCCCAAAAAATTTTGGCTCGAGGCTTTTTCGACGGCCGTGTATCTTATTAATCAATTACCCATGAGGCAATTAGGCTATATTTCCCCATATCAAAAGCTTCTTAAGCGAGTGTCTGATTATTAATTTCTAAAGACTTTTGGGTGTATTTGTTTTCCTCACTTAGTCCCATACGACAAAGACAAGCTCATGCCGAAATATACCCCTTGTGTTTTTCTTGGATATGATCTTTTGCGGAAAGGTTATAGATGCCTTGATACACATACATGTCAAGTTTATATTTCTCGACATGTATTATTTGATGGATCTTATTTTCTTTTCTCTCCTAGCAAACAGACTTTCGCAGATTCCTCTCCACTCCAGCTAGCCTAATACAAGTTCTTTGGGTTTACAAAAGCAGTCTAATGCCGAAGTCATCCTTGTTTAATCTTCCTCCAGTCCAGTTGCGTCGATATATGGTGTTGGCCCTCTACAACGTCTCAACCAAGTGTTTTCCACAAGCAGCCCGCTCGTTCTAGCACAAGATGAGTCCATTAGTGTTACACCATTGTTCTCTCCTGCAACTACTCATACTGTGGAACATACCTCGGCTCAGCCACCTAGCTCTTTCTTTGCTACATCCTGTTGCAACTTGTTCTAGTCCACAACCGAGTTCTCACCCTCCATCCAGAACAGTCCCATTAAATTCAGTTGAGTAGCCCAGCTGTTATTGCTAAATCTACTCCACCGATGTGTTTTCGAAGCATTAATGAATTAATGGCTCGTCGTCCTCTCCCTGAAGCATTGACTACTGTTTTGAACATATCAATTGATTTTGAATCGAAGACTTTTAAACAGGCTGCTGCTCTCTCACAATGGCAAGGTGCCATGGTCGAAGAGTTGGAGGCATTGCATAAAAATGAGACTTGGTCGTTGGGTCGTAGACTTCCAAACATTAATGTTGTGGGTAGTAAGTGGGTTTACAAGATCAAACGCCAAGCTGATGGTTTGATTGAACGTTATAAGGCTAGGCTTGTAGCACAGGGGTACACGCCACAAGAGGGCATTAACTACGATGAGACCTTTAGTCCCGTTGCCAAACTGCCTACTATCTGGTCTGTACTTACAATTGCTCAATCAAGGCAGTGGCCAATCGAACAATTAGATGTTCGAAATGCCTTTATCAATGGCGTTCTCGGTGAGGAGGTCAATATGGCATAACCCCCAGGTTTTAGTGATTCATCCCGGACATATCATGTTTGTAAATTACACCGTGCTCTTTACAAATTAAAATAATCACCTAGAGCTTGGTTTCAACGACTTCATGAGTTCCCTGTGTCTATAGGGTTCTTCAATAGCAAAGCTGATAGTTCACTATTTATCCAACATTCCTCCTCTATGACGGTTGTCATCCTTGTTTATGTCGATGACATAATTATGACTAGCAATTCTAAGATTGAAGTCAACCGGTTTATTGATCAAATATAAGGCACGCTTCACAGTCCCAGATTGGGACTTCTTCATTATTTTCTAGGCATCGAAGCTTCCCGTGACTCTTCTGCTCTTACATTTAGTCAATCACTGTATGCTTGTGATATTCTTCGCAAGTTCCAGATGGACACTTGCAAACCCGCCCCGACTCCCATTGTTCTTAGTTCCCACTTATCTTCTCATTCGGGTGATCCCCTGTCTGATGTCACAACTTATCGTAGCATGGTTGGTGGTCTTCAATACTTCACCTTTACTCGCCTGGATATTGCCTTTGCGGTTAATACGGTTTGCCAGTACATGCATGCCCCTCGATCGACCCACTTGTATGATGTTTTAAATGGGTTGACTCAAGTTTGGATTTTTGGGGATACCGTGGCTTTTATTCAACCTACAACAAGGCTGGAGGCTTGGAAGAATAAAGGGTGAGCTGGGTTTGCTCTGATTTTGTTTTCAAGAAGCTTTGGTGGAGGTGTTTTGTTGGTAATTGTTTCGGTAATGCGGAAGGTGTCGAGGACAGAAATAAATAGGGAGCGTCAATTTGGATAGTTGTCATTGGTTAAATGACAATTCCCTATGAATGATTGAATGTTAAAAAAAATAGGCAGAGAGTGTTTGCTGGGTATGGATTCATGGTCTGGATATTGGGATGACGAGGCTGTGGTTTTGGTTAACATAACTGACTCATCCGTCATGGCTGCAGATTGGCTCTGATACCATATAAAACCTTGACAATCAAACACACAAACGATTCCTAACCTAAGACATAAAACTGACTGAACAATGGAAAAACGAGAGAGAATGAGACGTGCACTAGTTGAAGGGTGAAATCCCAATCTGAATTGATTTGCATGACTCTGTTACAATATATACTGAAGCATCCTATTCTTTGTCTTTGAGAAGATATTTATATGATTTACATAGCTGTATCAAATAAATAAAAGATATAACGAAGATATGCTACCGTAAACTATGAAAAGGATCAATTTACAAGATAAATCAGTGTAGGAAAAATATTACGTGTTTTCAATTTTTACGAAGTAATTTGCAAATGAATTCCAGTTTCATTTCATGGCTGATATGAGAGCGAGCCGACAAGTATTACATTATGGTTGTCTTCAACATTATAATTCTCGTTACACAAACAAAGCTGATATTGAGTGAGATTATTTCATGGCTAAATTTCAGTATATCAACATACAATCATAAATATTAAAGAAAATACTATTATCTTGTGTAATTCATATATATAGATGAGAAGTTGAACTAACAACACACAACTTTCCCACCAACCTAACCACTGAACCTATTTCCACAAAGTAATACTCATTTACATAGTTTATGGTGATTCTTTCGATGCATTTCTTTTTAATCTTGCAAAAGTTTTAAATCGATGCATAGAAAAGAATCTTGTTTTGAACTATGAAAAATGTCATTTTATGGTTGATCAAGGCATTATTCTTGGGCATGTTGTATCCTCTAAGGGACTTGAAGTTGATAAAGCTAAGATAGAAGTTCTTAAATCTTTGCCTTACCATGCGAGTGTGCGGGAAATGCGTTCTTTTCTTGGTCATGCAGGATCTATCGATGCTTTATCAAGGATTTTTCCAAGATTACACAACCCTTGTATAAATTGCTACAAAAGGATGTGGTGTTCGAATTTGATGAAGCATGCAAAGATGCATTTGATAATTTGAAAGGCATGTTGACATCTGCACCAATTATCAAGCCGCCGGATTGGAATCTCTCGTTTGAAATCATGTTCGATGCAAGCAATTATGCGGTTGGTGCTGTTCTAGGACAAAGAGTTAGAAGAGCCCATCATGTCATTTGCTATGCTTCGAGAACATTTGATAGTGCACAGTGCAATTACTCCACAACGAAGAAAGAACATTTGGCTATAGTTTTTGCTATAGAAAATTTTCGTTCTTATTTACTTGGTGCTAAAGTGCTTGTTTATTCTGATCATGTAGCTCTTAAGTATTTGCTATCAAAGAAGGAGGCAAAACCACAGCTCATCCGATGGATACTATTGTTGCAGGAATTTAATTTGGAGATACGTGATAAGAAAGGATCAGAAAATTTGGTTGCCAATCATCTTAGCAGATTAATCACAAGTGAAGGACCATCACCATTGAAAGATGATTTTCCAGATGAGCATCTTTTTTCTGTTCAAAAGACAAAGCCATGGTATGCTGATATTGCTAACTTCTTTGTTTTTGGGTCGTTACCAGGTGACTTGTCTAGATCTCAAAAAGATAAAATCAAGAGAGATGCTAAAAATTATTTTTGGGATGATCCTCACTTGTGGAAATTTTTTTCTGATCAAGTTATTCGAAGCTGTGTGGCTGAAAGTGAGATTGAGTTTATTCTAAGATTTTGTCATTCATATGCCTATGGTGGATATTTTGGTCCTAGGAGGACATCTTGAAAGGTTTTGGAATGTGGATTTTTCTATCCTAGTTTGTTTCATGATTCATACATGTTTTGCAAGACTTGTGAACAATGTCAAAAAAACAGGGAGTTTAGGACATAGAGATCAAATGCCCCTTACCCCTATTCTTGTTTGTGAAATATTTAATGTTTGGGGTATCGATTTTATAGGTCATTTTCCTTCCTCTAACAGTAATGTTTACATTCTTCTTGTTGTGGATTATGTATCAAAGTGGGTAGAAGCTAAGGCTACCCGAACTAACGATGTTAAAGTTGTTGTAGGTTTCCTCAAATCTCACATCTTTGTTAAGTTCGGGACACCAAGGGCCATCATAAGCGATCAGGGAACAAATTTTTACAATAAGGCTGTTAAGCCTTAATGAAGGAGTATAATGTCACCCACTGAGTTTCTACTGCCTACCATCCACAAACAAGTGGGCAAGCTAAATTTTCCAATAGGGAAATCAAGTCTATACTCGAGAAAACTGTCAACCCTAATAGGAAGGATTGGAGTATGTGGCTTGATGATGCACTATGAGCTTATTGGGCGACTTACAAAACTCCGATAGGCATGTCCCCGTACCGGTTGTTATTTGGTAAGCCTTGTCATCTTCCCGTCGAGCTAGATCACAAAGCATTTTGGGCGATCAAGCAATGTAATATGGGAATGAATAAAGCGGGTGAGTTGAGTAAAGTGCAAATGCAAGAGTTGTAAGAGATTCGTAATGATGCATATGAGAACTCAATGATTTACAAGGAGAAGACAAAAGCCTTCCATGACCGTTTGATTTCTAGGAAAGAATTTCATGTTGGACGAAAAGTTTTACTTTATCAATCAAAGTTGAAATTATTTCTTGGTAAGTTCCGTTCTAGATGGTTAGGAACTTTTGTTGTCACTAATATATTTCCTCATGGTGCAGTTGAATTCCAAAGTTTGGATACAAGTAAGATTTTCAAAGTCAACGGTCACTAGTTGAAGCCTTTTTACGAAGGTTTCCATGCCCATAATCTTGAAACAGTGAATTTGGATGTTCCAAGTTATAACAATTGAGGTGCAGCAAGGTCTAGCCCAAGACGTTAAAGAAAAGCGCTTTATGGGAGGCAACCCAAATTTTTGTTTTGTTATTCCCAACAGTGGTTAGGAGGAGAAAAACAATTTTTGTTCTTTTAATGGCAAAAGGTGATTTCGAATAAGGCGTGGGCACGTCTTAATACTTAATTTGTTAAAATGCTTGGAATAAGCTATGCCCACGGCTTATTGAAATTCAACTTCTGCCTTTGAGACTGAAGTCTTCACAACCTCCCTCCTCTCTTTTCACAAGTTTTGATAACATAAGCTATTGAATGCTTGAGGGAAAGCATTGCCTAAATGTGGGGGGAATTGCTAGGTTGCATAATGAATACAAATTTTGTTATATTTTCCCCTTGTTTTGATATTTAATCATGCTTCGCCTTCGAATTTTGATGGGATTTTTATTCTTGTAGAAGAAGGCACAATTCATTGATTTTGTAAGCTGGGAAGTCCAAAAGTTGAATTGGAGTAAGGTGTGGTCACGGCTTATCAAACTACGAATTTTGTTTTGCTGACTTGACATATGGTGTGGGCATGCTCAAGGCAATTTCAGGAATCATCAAGAAATGACGCCCCAAACTCCTAAGAAGTCAGATTTTAATTGGTCTTAAATGTCCAAGCCTTGAGAAAATGTATCTAGACTAATTGGGGGAAAGGTGGGAGTAGTTACTTAAGGTAGTCGGTTATAATGAGGGGAAGTGGAAGAGACTTTTGGGGGGGTTTTCTATTTAAATCTTGGTGCTAGCTCTTGTAACCCCCCACCTTGGACACACACGCTCTCTATCAACTCTTTCTCATCTCTTCTCTTTTTTCCTACCATGTTCATGGAAGGTTAAAGACTTTTTTCTGGCCAAGGGATATTTGAAGATTCGGTTCTGCATGATTTGTGAGATCTAATTGGTTTTATTTGATTCTTCTACATCTCTATTATTTATATATTTCCTGCACTTCTTGATATTGTTATTTTGGTTGATTGTACAAAAAGAGCTCGTTGTTCAATTGTCAAAATAGCAAATCGCCATTTGGGACGTCGAATCCGTAATTGTTTGACTGTTCTAATACTTGTGGCAATTATTATAGGTGATTACAAAAGAGGTAGTCATTTTATGCTATAGAAATATATAATCTAGTCTAAATGAACCTACATGTGCGTTTGTTGGCTAGAATTGGTGGTCTCTCTTATTCTTAATGCTGTTAATAAATTAAATTATATGATCGTAGGATTGTTTATTGGCAAGAGATGTAAATAGAGAATGTTTCCTTATTATCGAGAAAGTAAGGAGAAATAGGTTGTTAGGTCATACTAACAACCATAACCAATTTGGTAGAGAATAGAATGATTATCTTTGCATCAATGATCAAGTCAATGAACCGTTTCTGAGATTGCTCATTTGATTGGATATTTCATTATATTGAATCTCTTTTACTTAAATCATTTTCTTGTTTATTTTCACTTAATTCACTTAGTTTACTCAACAATATCCAACCCCCCCCCCCATTTTATTGTTATCGTTATTTTTGCAATTCACATCAAATTAAATCTAGCCAATCTCTGTGGATACGACCTTTTTTACAACTATTATAAATTAATAATCAAAGAAGCAAGATTTTATTATTGTTGGTTTCAACAACCATCAGTTTAATAGTGAAATAGGTCAGAGTGTTTTTTTTTTTTTTTTTTTTTTGCAGTTCTCTCAATATATTATTAACAACACAAATGACATTTTCACGTACTGTACTTTAGTTAAGCTCCGTTCTTACACCTTGTACTTTTTTGGATCGTTTTATTACGTGCTAAAAATTTGTTACATAAATAGGCTCGACACCTTCACTCTGTCCATTAAAGTTAACAGACATCTTACTTGGAAAATGAAGTCAGCAAATTTTGCTGACGTTGACCCTTGTTAACTCAAATACCAATTGGAAAGTAGGTCAAATTGTCCCAAAAAAAAAATCAATTTGTACCTCTTCGATTGGGACGTAGGGGAAAAAATGAACCAAGGGATTAATGTTCGATAACAAGTAGTTGTAGGATTAATGTTTACATAAACTTGGACGAAATTGATAATCGTGATTTAGTAGGAATGAATTAGTGATTTGACTCTTTTTTAATTAATCTTGTAAAAAAGATACTACATCTACTACTAGGATTGTCATAAACTAGTTTTGTTAATTATCCATCCATCATGTAGAACGTCCTAATTAGTGTGCACTCCATATTTAACAAGGAGTAGTACGTAGAATTTTAAGACAAACCAAACAACATAAGGGTTATTATATGTTCTGATCAACTAATATTATAAGGATTAGTCTTTCCTATCCTTAATTAACAACTAGCCTTGTATATCATCCCCTATATTACAACACCACTATGGAATATTTTGAGGATAATTAATAAAGAAAAATATTATACAAATTAAGTCAATTATTTAAGTTAGATTTTGAGGGTAATAAAAAAAAATTATATAGAGCCGAGCGAATTACTTTCTTAAAACTCGTCCAAAGTCAATAAGAACATTAATTTTTAGAGTTTTAAGATAACATACTTTTGATAATCTAAGTTTTCTACTAATGTTAGGATTAGTCCTCCTAGCTCCTATATATCCTGAAGGGACTAAAGCCTTTATTGCATAGATCTCCAAACCGTTTAGAACCTTATCCAATTACAAAGATATATATATTTGGACAGCTAAGTTTATTCAAGGAAAATAAAATCCCTATAAATACTTGCTTAACTTGCCATACGATAGTCTGTCTTCTCTCCCTTCTCTTAATTTCAGTGTGATCAAAGTAAGTTTCATAGATAGTCCAAATATGGCCGGAGGGGGTATCGGTCCTGCAGGTGATGGTAAAACATATCCAGGAAAGCTCACCCTTTACGCCACCGTAGCTTGCATTGTTGCCTCCATGGGTGGTCTCATCTTTGGTTACGACATCGGAATTTCTGGTACCATGCAAGAAATTTTTATTTTTTTACGTGTTTTTTGGAATTTTTTATTGATGGGTTTGATGAAAATTTGTTTCTTTTTTAGGTGGGGTGACGTCTATGGATCCATTTTTGAACAAGTTTTTCCCCGGGGTATACGTGAAAGAGAAAGAACATACGACAACGAATCAATACTGTACATTTGATAGTCAAGCGTTGACTATGTTTACATCCTCGTTGTATTTGGCGGCTCTTTTATCCTCGCTAGGAGCATCATACGTAACCTGGAAACTGGGTCGCAAATTTTCAATGCTCTCTGGTGGACTATTGTTCTGTGCCGGAGCTTTGATTAATGGCTTTGCTCAAGCAAAATGGATGCTCTACTTGGGTCGGATCTTTCTCGGTTTTGGTATCGGATTTGCTAATCAGGTATTCCCATTTTATTTCTCAGCTAAATTTTTAAACCGAAATACAACGTTTTCTTAATATTAAGATTCCATGAATTTATATGTTTTTACAAAGGCCTAAGAGTAATCTATAGGATTTTTGATATAATTTTTACTATACGAGATTTTATCTCCTAAAATATATATATATAAAAATAAATTTTTTGATTAATTCTGTGCCGTGTGGATTTTTTGTTATAGAAAAGCAAACTCTTAAATCGAAACGGAGAGAGTAACAATTGACTTTTAGATCCTGAACTGAATTTATTTAAATTCACATGAAGTATATATCTTTTGTTTTATTCTCCAATTGAATTGAATTGAGTTAATTAGTAACGATTTGTTTGTTAATGCAGTCTGTGCCACTTTACCTATCCGAGATGGCTCCATCAAAGTATAGAGGTTCACTTAACAATTGCTTCCAATTATCCATCACCGTCGGTATCCTCTTAGCCAACTTATTGAACTACTTATTTGCCAAGATTGACGGTGGTTGGGGATGGCGTTTGAGCTTGGGAGGTGCAGTGGTACCTGCCCTCATTATCATCATTGGATCACTATTCCTCCCGAGACACCAAACTCCATGATAGAACGTGGAAAGACCGATGATGCAAGATCCAAACTGAGGAGAATTCGGGTGTTGTAAACGTTGATGAGGAGTTTTATGATTTAGTGACGGCTAGTGAGGCCTCTAAGAAAGTTGAGAACCCTTGGAAAAATCTCTTGCAAAGAAAGTATAGGCCACAACTGACAATGGCTATACTTATTCCATTCTTTCAACAGCTAACTGGGATTAATGTGATCATGTTTTACGCCCCAGTCTTGTTCAAAACAATCGGCTTTGGAAGCAATGCGTCTCTAGCATCTGCTGTGTTCACCGGTGGAGTCAACGTTCTTGCAACATTGGTTTCAATTTATGGTATTGATAAATGGGGAAGAAGATTTTTTTTCCTTGAGGGTGGTACCCAAATGCTTATTTGCCAGGTATATCCCATTAATCCTAGTTTGTTTTGATACCATTTTTGGGCTAGCTATAATTAAAAAATTTTTTTGGTTTTTTCCTTGGAACAGGTTGTTATTGCAGCTTGCATTGGTGCTAAATTTGGAATAGATGGGAACCCTGGTGACTTACCCAAGTGGTATGCTATAGTGGTCGTCATGTTTATATGCATATATGTTGCTGGCTTTGCTTGGTCATGGGGGCCACTAGGGTGGTTGGTTCCTAGTGAAATCTTCCCACTCGAAATCCGATCAGCTGCTCAGAGTATCAATGTCTCTGTGAACATGATCTTCACCTTCGTGGTGGCTCAACTGTTCTTAATGCTGCTCTGCCACTTGAAATTTGGGTTATTCGTGTTTTTCTTGTTCTGGGTGGTGATGATGACTCTATTTGTGTACTGGTTCGTGCCGGAGACAAAGGGTATCCCAATTGACGAGATGGTGATTGTTTGGAAGCAGCATTGGTTTTGGTCAAGATTCATGTCTGATGTTGACGACCATACTGATAATGGAGCACTTGAAATGGGCAAAGGCGATGGCGTTAAAATATAATACTACATTTTTTGATTTTTGGTATTGTTAGCTTATCATTAAATATTTACAAGTTCAATTAATGTTGTTAAATATTTACAAGTTTATCATTATATATAGCAAGAAGATGATTATTCCATTGAAAGAGCAGCTTAGATCTCTCCTCTGTTTTAAACAATGCCAGCTAAGCCCACAATCCCCAGCATACCCACTCTAACCCCAACTGAAATACCTTAAAGTTGTCAATTTGCCTCTACTTCAGAGGTGTCATGCCATAATTAGTAGTTCAAGTACTATTTGGTATTCTTCAAGAAATCTTTCCATCTCCTATTCTTCTTCATGTCGCTTAATCTCTTTTCCACTTGATTTCGTTTGATGATGTCATGTGGGCTGTGGCTCAACTACATTGTTCTTCATCATCTGGTTTGACTCATGGTTGCCGCACCTTCACCTCACTAAACCGTGGTTTCCCTTTTGAGGCAGTAAAGGACCTCTTTATTTCAGCCACGGAAATGCATCCAGAAGCCAAGAACTTCCTCCCATCTGCTACTGTTCAGGCCATAGCTGCTCAGTCCATCTCTTTGATTGATTAATAAAGTTTACGATGATAATGTAAAAAAAAAAAATGTATATCAAAGGAACATTAACAAACAAAAACAAAAAAAGAGGCAATACAAAAGTTTTCAAAAAGCTTATTTTTTTTAAACAAAAATGAAAATAGACCAATTTGAATCACCCAACACCACATTGTGAGAGTTACTATTCAACTAAATCACATTCTATAGTTAAAATGTGATTTAGTTAATTTTAGAGAGAGGGTGGGCTTCGGTGTTTATAATGGGAGCTAAAAACTATAAAATGGGTTTTAGAGTGTTGGTAAAATTGGGAGCTAAAAACTATAAAATGGGTTTTAGAGTGTTGGTAAAATTACCATTGTGGATGTTCTTGTAAACTTACTGTTTGTGGTATTCCCTCAATTTCCAAAAAAGAGTTGCGTTTAGATTTTTCAAAATCAACTTGATTTTGTCTTCTAATGAAAATTTAATATGAATTTAATTGTCTTTTAAAATATTACGTTGCATGAGATTCCTAATACTTTTAGTTTAGTTTACAAATTTTGTAGTTTTATTCTTTACAACTAAATAAAAACATATTATTAAATATTGGTTTAAAAACAACTAAATTGAATTTCAAAATTAACGCAATTCTTTTAGGAAGGGAATAAGAATATAATACATGACTTGAACGAAAGAATCATGACAGAATCAAAATCTCTAGCTATATTAATTAGTCGTTTACTGTTGTGATATAAAATAAATACTCCCTCCGTCCCTAAACCCTAAATTATTATCTTCACTTTTATCATTTTATCTTTACTTTTTCTTCCTACTTTAATTATGGGCCACAAAACAATAATTTAGGGACGGAGGACGAAGTACATGACTTGCATAAATGAATTAATCGTGACAGATTCACAATCTTTGACCAACACCAAATATATGAGTTAACCCCTTATCTATTCTTCATCTACTTCAGCTAGCAATAATACAGTATGTCAGTATGTGAGTTAAACCATCATTTGATATTTATTTACTTTAGCTCACTACTTATGATTAATATGTATGGAACATGATCGTTTATAAGTTCCATTCATGATCGTTTATATAAATTTCTTTCTATGTACATGTATACCCCTTCTATACTTGTTACATTTGAAAGAATGTTTAAAGTTTCAACTTTTAACATTATTGTGATATTGGAGGAAAACTAAAATAAGTTATACATGTGCTGGCGTGGAAGTCTAAGACTTTGACAACCTAATCTTGTTAGGGAGTAATTGTTGGCGACTTTGTTCTACGAGCATGCAAAAGTAAGGTCTTCATTGATACCGAAAAAACGAAAACATAATGGAAAAGAATTCATAGAACTCTTGTTATTCATAGCTACAATTGCTTTCTATCATTATTGCTATTCTTTTCTGTCATTCAATCATTTATTGCTATTCTTTTCTCTCATCCAATCTTAAAAGACTAAAACTTAATTCTCTATTTCATCATCCTACTATTGAAAAAGATCCGTTAAGTTCACTCTACAAATTTTTTTTTCACACTTTAATAACGGTACTTTACAAAAAGTGCAAATTAATCACTCTGTTTGATTTGCTGGATGGAAAGCTTAAATTTTTGTTTTGACAATCCGAAATTACCCTTACTAACACCATGTGCTAGTCACGTGTTCTCTATATTTTGATTTTTCAAAATCAAAAAATTAACAGACAAAATTAACAATTTCTAGAGTGAGAAATTAAGAAAGTAGAGAGAGTGAAAGATGAGAGTAGATTACTACAACATTCTCAAGGTCAGACAGAATGTTGGTGAAGAAGAATTGAAAAAGGCGTACAAGAAATTGGCGATGAGATGGCATCCCGATAAGAACCGTACGACGAATCATAAAGAAGCTGAGGCGAAGTTCAAGCGGGTCTTGGAGGCGTATGACGTGCTGAGTGATCCTCAGAAACGTTAAATCTATGATGTGTACGATGAGGAAGGACTGAAATCTGGTCAATGTAACGAGATGTCTCTAACTTATCGGAATGGCGGGAGAGGGCTATACTAGTACGGGGTTTTGGTTCGATGCACGTGACATAGAGGATATCTTTGCTGAGTTCTTTGGTGGATCGGATGGATTAGGTGACCATGGCGGCGGTGGCTGCCGCAATGGGTGGAGGGCAGTGTTGGTTGAGGAGAGTGTGTCAAAAAGTTCAAACGGCAGTTTTAGGGATGAGATGGTTAACAAGGGAGCTACCATGGAAAATAAGTTGCCGTGGAGATTCAATTGACAAGTTGCGGCTGCATCCCTCTCTATAGTCTTTTCAGATTTGGATCTTTGCAAGCCTGTCATCATCTACCCTCCACCTATCTGATCCACAAACTAAAGACATTCTCTCTCTTTCTTCTTAGCAGTAGCACGTGAAAATGAAAGATATTGGGGTAGTGGTTACTATATGGGGTGAGAAAAAATTAATTATTTATATTATTTTTTTCATTTTATTTTTCTAATTATTAGATTTATACATAGTAGAAGTTTGAAGTGAGTAATTTAGTTTGTGTCATAATTTTTAAAAAAAGTATTTTTCTTATTTATGTTTTAAAGGTAAGGGGTATTTTAGTCTTTTTAAAGATTTCTGTCCAACAAAACTATTGGAAGACTAAGTTGACACTTTTGTTAAAGTACAATTATTAAAGTCTGAAAAATATTTGTAGAGTGAGCTTGTCAGACCTAAAAATAGTAGGGTGACCATATTGAGAATTAAACAAAAACTAAATAGATGATGATGCACAAAATGGCACGGTCAGAACTCTCTGGAATCTTGGTGAAGCTTGGATATCCGGGCTTGAGCTAAGAACCTGAAATGGACAGAAAACACGCTAGGGTGAATGCAGGGGCTTGCCCTGCTAAAGCACTCCGGCGTGAGAATAAGAACTTGCTTATTAATTTGACAGAGTCTTAGCTTGTGAATAGTGAACGTACCTTAGACTAAGTTCTGGCTTGGCTTTTATAGTGAAATGGAGTAATTTGTGGGCTGATTTTGAGGGAGATCAATCCCCACAATTAAGGAGGAGTAATCGGGCATGATTGGAGTTAATCCCGATTTCTAGCCCGTGATCCCGGAGCGCGTCGACGCGGCCCGTGATTCTTGGAGACAGCCACGGCTCGCTTGGCGTGCTCGCACGGTGCTATGCTCGTGTGGATCATGCTCGTGTGTTCGCGCGTGCTCGCGGGGTGCTTTGCTACCGGCCGCCTTCAGGCTAAAGTCCCCGCCCGAATATGTCCCGACCGGCGCATCCGGCATCAAGATATTTTTGGTGTCATCAATGGCCCCCGCTCCTTGTCTAAGAAGTATTTATACTCGTGGCGAGGAGCAATCATGGTTTTAGGTGTTCGGTTGGGGACGTCATCTATGAAGTGACCGAAAGGACGAAAGGCCGCCGCTGGGAAACCGTGCCTGTTTGGCTTCGAGGCGTATTAAATGCGGAGGGTAGGCCCGTGCCTAGGCCCGTAGGCGCCGTTGGAGGCCCAAGAGCCTTGGAGGGAAAATGAAACCCTTAAATTGTCTTGAGCGGCTCCTTTCGCCATTTTTACGATTACTCTCTTCTTCTTCCGCCGTTGCTAAGATTTTTCGTGGAGCTTCCTTCCTTCCGAATTCTTGCCGCCCTTGCTACCTTCACAAGTTCATCCTCTTCGCACTATAACCTGTATTTGCTCGCGCCCTCTCTCAATTTCTCTGTTTTGCTTTTGAGTTTTCCTTTTGAGGGTATCGTCAATAGCCATGAATCGGCAATGGGAGGACGTTGTTTTCGGGGCATTGATCCTCAGATGAGGAGGATTTTGTGTTGCGAACCCTCTGAAAGGGTTTAAGCCATGTATTATGGTAGATCTTGGATTTAGGGTTTCTTCCCTTCTTTACCCCCTTTTAGCTAATACCATACTTAGCCAGCCTTCTTTCCCTTTGTAGTGATGTCATCCTCCGTTAGTCTTTGCGGTGCATCGATTCGAGGCCACCCATTCGGAGGAGGTTTTTGATTATGACCGTGAGCAAGGTTTGAGTGAGCCGAGTTCGGAGTCCACCCTCCGACTTCTCCAAGTGAGTGATTCCTCCAATGAGGTCCAGTCACCCGAGTAGTTGAAGCCCCGAGCACGATGATGATTCAGCGAGCTCGAGCTCGCCGAGACTTGCTCGGGCGCGAGCTCGCGGTGTCCGATCAAAGCCTGCTTCTCTTTCAGGGACCTCAGATGACTTGTGGAGGTCTTTTGATGGAGATAGAGATGTTCAAAATTGGTTTTCCACTCTTGGAATAGATGAACAAATGTATCGTGTCCGAGTGTTCGATCCTCGGAGTAAAAATGTTGAGTTCCGCGATCACACCGATTGGGTGGTATTCTTCTACGAATTCTTTCATGTGGGATGGTGTCCGCCTCTGGATCCCTTCATAGTCGAGTTTCGATGGCTTCCCATGCCGTTCCGTCGGACCTCATGCTGAACACGGCCCGAGTTTTGAGCTCGTTCGTCGTTTTGTGTCGTCTACTCGGTTTCGAACCCTCCCTGTCGTTGTTGAAAAAGTATTTTGTGTTCAGCACGGACAAGCGGACGCAGCGCATTTCTGCCCGCTCGAAGCCAAAATGTCCTCGCCTTTTCAGCGACTTTCCCAACAAGACGGAGAAGTGGGACGAGAAGGTTCTGCTTGTTGAATCGCGACTTGGGTGGCCTTTCCCACCGGCTACTGATAAAGCTGTGCCTCCCAAAGGGAATGTCGATGTTTCCTCGTCGTGGGATCGTGAGCTAAATGCTGCTATCGAGGCGGCTCTAGAAATTGATGGCCAGGTCCAAGCTTGGACGTTTGATTGGAAAGCTCTGACCGGTGACGTCGAGTTATTACGTCCGGCGGCCAATCGCCCGCCCGTTGGGGAGTTCTGCTAGGGTAGTGATGGCCAATGAGTTGCCTCACCCCGCTTGGGGCCCTCATCGACATGGCTTTTCCAGCGATCGTTTAGCTTGCAAGGAGGTTGGCACCCGTTGTATTGCCCCTTGGATCCTTCGGTTTGACTCTATATTTTTTGTATTTTAGTTTAACGCTCTTCTTGTTTATTGGCCTGATGTCGCTTTTTGGTCGCAGAAATGAAGAGGATAAATGTTGACGCCGCCAAGAAGGCTAAGAAGGATGCCGGCGAGCGTCGATCTACGCTTTCCTCTTTGCCTCGGCGACCGTGCCCGAGTGCCCACCGGTGATCCCAAAGTGGGTTCCTCTCGAACGGTCTCGAGCAAATCCAAGGCTCCGTGGCCGCTAATCCCCCTACCCGATCTTCTCCTCGGCGCTCCTCGGCTGCTCGCTCGGAGGATGCCTCTGATCCTACTGCTCAGCAGGACCCAGCTGCTCTCTCACTTCGAAAGAGGAAGAGTGGCGAGGAGGCTACTGAGCGCTCTGTGCGCCCAAAAGGGCCAGACGCTGCAGCGGGGACTTCTGGTGCTGAGGCTCCCCAAGTAAGCAGGCCATCGTGGATGGAGCCAGACTTCAAAATGCCGACCTCGCGGGAAGCTTCAATGGCCCTCACTACAGAACTGGCCAATGTTCCGGTGATTGATAATATTGATCTCCGCGTTCGTGGAGCTGCTGCCATTTGTGGCCGGGAATCGTCCGAGGGCTACCCATGCGGGCTTGGTTCGTCGCAATTCCCGCGAGTCGAATGGAGTCTTGTTCGGCCAAGCCGGCTCGGCCGCATGAGGTAAATTTGGCCATTCTTTTTCTCGTACTAGCTTTCATCCCCGTTCGTCCCGACTAACCATATGCTTTTCAGATGCTAACCAATTTCAATATTCTCGCTGCCGGGCCTCCGAGTCTTCGGCTAAGGTTGCCAATCTGAAGGGAGAGCTCAAGGGAATGGAGACGCTGCTGGCCAAGCGGAATGGGCAGCTCATTGCCAAGGACAAGGAGGTTCTGGCTAAAACTGAGGAGGTCTCTAAGCTTGAGGCCGAGAAAGCCCCGAAAGACCAAAGATGAGCTTCGAAGGGAACCGAGAAGTCCCTCCGCTCCCGAAACGCCGAGCCGGGAGCGAAGGTTCCCACTGGAGATGAAGAAGCTCGAATTGGGCCGCGATTTGGAGAGGTCGGTGGCCTACGTGGTGCAAGTTAAGGCGGCTAGCGAGGAGGAGGTTATCACTGCTACGGCATCCGAAGCCTATCAAGAAGACTTGACTAATGCGGTCTCCCCCTACTACGACCAGGGGGTTCAGCATACTCTTCGGGTGCTCGGTGGTCTTGGCCTGAACGGGGTCACCGTCGACGCCCTTGCTGACGTCTCCTCGGCTTCCTACTATGGGGTTGAAGCTCGCCGTGGGCACGCTTGGTACCCTTTCGATGAGGAGGACATGGCCTTGAAGGAAAGTGACCAACGGAAGGACGTGAGGAGTGGTTTCCTCCTACTCCTTTGGTGGTCAACGTCCGAACAGTGCTCGAGGCCCGTAGTCTCGCGGAGGAGGTTATACCGCTACTCCGGCCGAAGCTCCCGATGGGAATCGGCCGATGTCGAGGGACGATCGTTGAGGTGGCCACTACCGAAGGAAACGTTGCGGCCCCTTAATCTTTTTCGATGAGACATAATTTCCTTCGGGGGACTTGCTCGGAGACAACTTGCCGCCGCGAGAGCGGAAGTCGATCACGCTCACACGGGGTCTCCCACTCCTGGCGGCGTCGTAACACACCGAAGGGTTTTGCACTCCTCACACCCCGAAACCGGATTTGCCAAGTTTCGAACCTATGACCTCCGGGTTAAATACATAGGTTGTGGGAATGAGGACCACTTGAGCTAGCTAGCCCGAGTGGTACTCATGCTCCACAATTTGTGTACTTCTCCTAGAGGTCACGGGTTCGAAACCGGGTTTCGCCGCCAGGGCGTGAGGAAGGCAAACCCACTGTCGTGGTGGGGAGATCATGAGTTTAAACGGATGTACCCGACTTCCGACTCCCGCGAAGAAGTCCCGTCTCCGGCAAGTCCCCGGAAGGAAGGTCATCCCTCAACAAAAGGGCGCCTTTTCGATGAGACATAATTGTTCCGGAACCCGCTATAGGTTCGGACCGGCGATCAATCAAGCTCACAGGGTCTCCCCACTCCGGCAAGGTGGTTCATGTGGTGTCACACGGCGGGTTTTGCACTTCCACACCTCGAAGGCGTACCCGGTGAACTAGTGACCTCCAAGATAAATACACAGTTCATGGAGCATGAGTACCACTCGGGCTAGCTAGCTCAAGTGGTACTCATGCTCTATAATCTGTGCACTTATCCTGGAGGTCACAGGTTCGAAACTGGGTACGCCAGTTTCAGGGTGTGAGGGAGGCAAAAAACCCACTGCCAGGGGTGGGGAGATCATGAGTTTAAACGGATGCACTCGACTTCCGGCCTCGCGAGCAAGTCTCCGGGCAAGTCCCCCGGGAGAAGGGTCATCCCCTCAACAAAAAGGGCGCCTTTTCTGATGAGACATAATTGTTCCGGGAACCCGCTAGAGGTTCTGGACCGGCGATCAATCAAGCTCACAGGGGTCTCCCCGCTCCTGGCAATGTGGTTCATGTGGTGTCACACGCACGGGTTTTGCACTTCTCACACTGAAGGCGTACCCAGCGAACTGACCTCCAGATAAATACATTCATGGAGCATGAGTACAACTCGGGCTAGCTAGCTCAAGTGGTACTCATGCTCTATAATCTGTGCACTTATCCGGGAGGTCACAGTTCGAAACCGGGTACGCCGGCAGGGTGCGAGGGAGGCAAAACCCACCGCCGGGTGGGGAGATCATGAGTTTAAACGGATGCACTCGACTTCCGGCCCCGCGAGCAAGTCTCCCGGCAAGTCCCCGGAGAAGGGTCATCCCCTCAACAAAAGGGCGCCTTTTCGATGAGACATAATTGTTCCGGAACCCGCTAGAGGTTCGGACCGGCGATCAATCAAGCTCACAGGGTCTCCTCGCTCCTAGCGGGTGGTTCATGTGGTGTCACACTGGCAATGGGTTTGCACTTCTCACACCCGAATTACCAGTTTGAACGTGACCTCCAGATAAATACACAGCATGGAGCATGAGTACCACTCGTGCTAGGGTACTCATGCTCCACAATCGTGTACTTCTCCTGGAGGTCACAGTTCGAAACCGGGTTTCGCTAGTTTCGGGGCGTGAGGAAAGGCAAAACCCACTGTCGGGGTGGGAGATCATGAGTTTAAACGGATGTACCCGACTTCCGGCTCCCGCGAGCGCAAGTCCCGTCTCCGGCAAGTCCCCGGAAGGAAGGTCATCCCCTCAACAAAAAGGGCGTCTTTTCGATGAGACATAATTGTTCCAGAACTGCTAGAGGTTCGGACCGGCGATCAATCAAGCTCACGGGTCTCCGCTCTGCGTGTGGTTCATGGTGTCACAGGCGGGTTTTTGCACTTCCTCACACCCGAACCGGCGTACCCGGCTCAAGCCCAAGTGGTACTCATGCTCCATGAACTGTGTATTTATCCTGGAGGTCACGGTTCGAAACCGGGTACGCCGGGTGTGAGGAAGTGCAAAACCCGCCGCTAGTGTGACACCACATGAACCACACCGCAGAGCGGAGACCGTGAGCTTGATTGATCGCCGGTCCAACCTCTAGCGGGTTCCCGAACAATTATGTCTCATTAGCTCAAGTGGTACTCATGCTCCACAACTGTGTACTTCTCCCGGAGGTCACGGGTTTGAAACCGGTTTCGCTAGTTTCGGGGCGTGAGGAAGGCAAAACCCACCGCCGGGGGGGGAGATCATGAGTTTAAACGGATGTACCCGACTTCCGGCTCCGCGGCAGCAAGTCCCGTCTCCGGGCAAGTCCCCGGAAGGAAGGTCATCCCCTCAACAAAAAGGGCGCCGATGAGACATAATTGGGAACCGCTAGAGCGGATCGGCGATTAATCAAGCTCACAGGGTCTCCTCGTAGTGGTGGGTTCATGTGGTGTCACACGGCGGCACTTCACTGAAGGCTAACCGTGACCTTCGGATAATACACATCATGGAGCATGAGTACCACTTGAGCTAGCTAGCCCGAGTGGTACTCATGCTCCATGAACTGTGTATTTATCCTGGAGGTCACAGTTCGAAACCGGGTACGCCGCCAGTGTGAGGAAGTGCAAAACCCGCCGCGTGTGACACCACATGAACCACACGCCGTGAGCGGGAGACCCCGTGAGCTTGATTGATCGCCGGTCCGAACCTCTAGCGGGTTCCCGAACAATTATGTCTCATCAATAGAGAAAGTGTTTGTTGTATTATAAACGCCAACGGGGCCAAATTATGAAGAAAAAAATCCCAAAGTATCTACTTAATCCCACTTTCCACCCCGGTTGAAATTTATGTATAAGTCCTACTTTTTGTTAAAATTTGTCTCACTTTACCCCTTGATGTAATCAACGTTAAAAATAAGAATTAATATATAATTTGGTCCCCGAACTTGCCAACATTTCCTACTTAGGTTACCGAACTTGAACATTTCTTAATTTGGTACTTAAACCGAAGTTTTCGGTGATCCGGGTGATCGCTTAGTCCCTCAACCGACGCCGTTAATATCAACGTTAAAAATTCAATAAAAGACATCAATGCCCTTATCGAGATGAGGACCGAGATTCCACGTGTACAATATTATGCTTTTATCTAACTTATTACTCTTTCTCTCTCTCTCTCTCTCTCTCTAACCCATAACTCATTCTATCTTTCTCTCTGTCTCTCTCGCTCTCTCTCTCTCTCTCTATATATATATATATATATATATATATATATATATAAAGTGTAGGCTTCATGTCTTTCACTATTCCCCTAAGAAACCGAATGCTTCTCCTCTAAAAATTTTGCGAGAAATCCCCACTCGCCCAAACGCCGACTCGCCATTACCAATGGCATCCTCAACGCCACCAAGAATCAATGTTCTAAAAATTGCTAGGCGGGTGCTAGGCGCCGAGCAGGCCTAGCGCCTAGGGGCCTAGTCGGGATCTAGTCGGAGTCTAGGCGGGGCCTAGAAATCGAGACATAATTACACATTAGGTCCATACCAAACCTAGTGCAAGAATAGTAAATAGCTAAATATGACCAAATAAACTAAAAGTAATTATTACATTACAAGATTAAAAGTTAAAATTAAAAATTAAAATTAAATTCTCTATCATTTCAAAGTGGAGGAAAAAGGGAATACTTTAATAACTTGAGGGGGAGGGAAAATACTTAGAAAAATATTTTAATAACTTGAGGGGGAGGTTGTAATTTTGAAAAGTGAATTAAAACCCTAAAACTAAAAGTCGACCGCTGTCTCTCTCTCACAATTCACAAAGTTTTCACAAATGCCTCTCTCTCACTATGAGATAGATGACGGGATTTCGACGCCGACGACAATCTCTCGCTCTCGCTCTCGCTATCTCTTTCTCTCTCGGTCTCTTTCTCTCTCACTCTCGCTCTCTCTTAATTTCTCTCACTCTCACTCTCTCTTTCACCTCTTCATCGGGATCTCAGTCACGTTGACTCCCCCTCCTTCGACGCCAAACTTATCTAAGCCTTAGCTGTCCAGAAAATTGAGGATGTCATTCATCGCATCGTCGTGCGTCGCTCTGCCCCTGATTGACTCCCTTTCCTCCCAGGTTCCTTATACTGGGTCTCTCCTCAAGAAAACGTGTACAACATCGCTCAAATCGGCTGGGCGTTAGGCGGCGCCTAGGCTAACTAGGCGGCAATTTTTCATGGTGGCAATTTTTTGTCCGATTTGGCCCTAGTCGCGACGTTTGGGGGCGCCTAGAGCCTAGTCGCATCGTTTGGGGGGCTAGTGCCTAGGCGGGCCTAGAGCCTAGTCGCGACGTTTGGGGGCCTAGCGCCTAGACGAGGCCTAGGCGGGCGCCTAGAACGATTTTTCGAACACCGCCAAGAATCACACTCTAATCGATATCAAGCCACAACCTCCCAGATTCTCCATGGAATCCAACTGCGTTGCCGGCGTCGATGACACGCTGAAACCACAACAACGGCAGCATATTCCCGCGGTGATTGTGCTTTAATGCTTGTTAATTGAAGTATTTATATACTTTGATTTTGTGGAAGAAAATAAAAAGAGAAGGTAAATTGTGTTATTTTTGGATCTGAATTCCCGCTTTTTAGGCCTCTAGTACCTGCTTAGTTTTTTTTTTTTTTTTTTAATCCATTGTAAAAAGTCTTAGGTGGGTTATTATAAAATTTGAATTTTTTTTATTTTTTGGATTGGGGAAGAGGGGTAAAAATTTGTTAATTTGTGGGTTTGATATTGAACTGCTTCTTAAAATGTGTAGGATATGCAATTTCCACAAATTTGTTAATTTGTTAACCTTCTTTCTAGAGAGAGAAAGTTAGACAAAGAGAGGTGGGGAATGGTGGAGCTAAAGAAGAACTATGGCAAAAATTCAAAGAGACCTAAGAGCCCCGTGGGTACTGCGAAATCAACTCGGTTAAGAGATTTGGTTAAGATAAAAAAAGAAAAATAAGATCTTCATCACCTTGAATCAAACCCAGTTGGCGAAATTGCATCTCTCTTCTTACTGTGCTGCCATTAAAATGATTTCTTCAACCTTAAACATTGATTCCGTAAGGTACCTGCAGAAAAAGTAGTTGCGGCTTCTATCAATAGCTGAATTTGGGGCTCTTGATTTGGTTGGTTGAATTACAAAAAAGTCAATGTTTTGATTCCATAAATATTGCAGATCGTTTACTTTCGAGAAGTAGGCAAAGGTTGATTTTTTTCCAAGTTAGTGTTTGGGAGAGAGAAGTGGTGGTCTGCTTTCAAATGCCGATTCTGTCATTCCACGTGGGTTGGCAATGTTAAAATATGTCTCAAATTCATATGGATTTTGGTATCCTATATAAACTAGAATTGTATTAATTAATCTTAGAGTTAATTGGAGAAGATTAAACAAGTTGATACTAGTTGTAAAAGGATTCCTTTATTGGCATGGATTAAGAGTCTTAATCTCAATTGATTTAAATTTTTCTTAGGGCCTATATAAATAGGTGATGAGACGTCAATTAGAAAGAAGACCAAAAGTCGAGAGAGATAGTCATATTAGAGAGACGGACGGTGGATACTTGGTGGTCGAGGGTCTCGAGGTCTTGGCGGTATTAGATAAAATAGTACGTGGCAATTTTGGGCTCTGAGAGGTGTGGTACTCTATGGGATCGTGTCAATCCTTGTAAACCTAGTCCTAGGTAGGGTGAGTACATTGAAAACTCTCTATTGTAATTCCTCATCGTTTATAGTGGATTTGTTGCTTGTCTTGAAGTGGATTAAACCACGTAAATCCTCTGTTCCCTTTTGTTTGATTCTGTGATATTTTCTATTTTCTTATCATTATTTCTCCAAATACTTGGTACTTTTATTTTCAACCGATTCGCTTCCGCATTAAAAATACAAACTTGAAATTCTTAATCGAAGAATATCCTCGTTTTTATAACAAATTGGTATTAGAGCTTTGGGATAGTCAAAATTATTCAAGAGATTGGAGTTTTGAAGATGGGGGGCGTTGAAAATCTATGCAATTCCAATTGGAGAAATTTAACGAAAGTAATAACTTTAGCTTGTGGAAGTTAAAGTTAGGGATGTATTAATCCAAGAAGATCAAGAGATTGCTTTGGAAGGAAAGGAAGCAAAACCCGACGATATGAAGGATGAGGTATGGAAGAGAATTGATCAAAAGGCAGCTAGCACTATCCGGCGATGTTGCGCGGATAATATTCTTTACAACGTTATCTCCAAAAAATCTGCGAAGGCATTACGGAAGAAGTTGGATAGTCTCTATATGGGAAAATCTATGTCAAACCGGTTGTACCTAAAGAAGGAGTTGTTTAACTTCACGATGTCTGAAGATACGAATATTCATGATCACTTGAATGCTTTTAACAAGATAATTTGCGAGTTGGCTAATATCAGTGTTAAAATTGAGGAAAAAGACCAAGGTTTAATTTTGTTAAAGTCTTTGCCACCATCTTTCAAGCATTTAGTTACTACTGTTATGCATGGGAAAGACAAGCTTACTTTTGGTGAGGTACAAACATCATTATTAACTAATGATTCTATAAATAAGGGTTCTAAGAATAATGATAATAGTGATGCTTTATATGTGGGAAGCAAAGTTAATCATGTCAGAAATTCGTTCGGTGAAAGTTCAAGTGGTGGTGAGAAGAAAAAAAAGACTTCCAAGATAAAGTATTGGCATTGCAATGAGATATGTCACGTTGTTCGCAATTGTCAAAAACTCAAGGATGAAGTGAAGAAAGAATCAAATTCTAATGCTAATATTGTCACTTTCGATGAGGGTGGTATTAGAAATAATTAATGAGAATAGCGGTGATGTACTTAATGTGATCGTGGGTGGTAAAAATCTACTGACCGAATGGGTTCTTGATTTTCGGTTGTTCTTTTCATATGTGTTCTAATAGAGATATGTTTTCTATTTACATGAGTGCAAGTGGTGATGTATTTTTAGCGGATGATTCATGATCTTGCAACACTTAAGGTATTGGGACAATTAAAATTAAGACTCAAGGTGGAGTGAAAATGCTAACTGAAGTTCGTCATGTTCCTAGCTTGAGGAGGAATTTAATTTCATTGGGTTCCTTGGATTCGAAAGGTTGCAATTACAAAGTTCGTGATGGAAAGATGAAAATCTTTCGTGGGTTGAGAATCGGTTTTAGGAGGTGTTTTGGTTGCAGAGAGGTGTAGTAGATTCAATGTTAAGATTAGAGAACTTAACCTAAAGGGCCTTTTCTTGCAATAACAGATCCTGCATATCCGTCATCGAAGCCATGGGTCGGGCATTTTGCACAGTTATAAATTCTTTGTACGAAACACCGAGTCCGCCAAGGATTCTACGCTGCAAATCTTCTTCACTGACTACCTCTCCTGCTGTAGCAAGAGAATTAGCAATGGTAGTCGCTCGAAGAAGATAATCGTTTATAGTCACGTCGTGAGTTTTTTGCAAATCATTCAAGTCATCTTGTAATTTCTGTATGAGGATTCTCGATGATACTCTGAACTGTTTTGCAAGCAATTCCCAGGCTTTAGGTGCTATTTTACATGGGTTGACTCGAGTTTGGATTTTTGGGGATACCGTGGCTTTTATCCAACCTACAACAAGCCTAGAGCCTTGGAAGAATAAAGGGTGAGCTGGGTTTGGTGTGATTTTGTCTTCAAGAAGCTTTGGTGGACGTGTTTTGTTGGTAATGGTTTTGGTAATGCGGTGGGTGTCTAGGACGGAAATAAAAAGGGAACGCCAGTTTGGATAGTAATCATTGGTTAAATGAAAATTCCCCATGAACGATTGAATGTTAAAAAATATAGGCGAGTGTTTGTTGGGTGTGGATTCATGATCTGGATATTGGGATGACGAGGCTGTGGTTTTGGTTGACATAACTAACTCATCCGCCATGGCTGCAGATTGGCTCGATACCATATAAAACCTTGACAATCAAACACATGAACGACTTCTAACCTAAGACACAAAACTGAGTCAACAATGGAAAAACGAGAGAGAAAGTGTACTAGTTGAAGGGTGAAATCCCAATCTGTATTAATAAGCATTACTCTGTTACAATATATATTGAAGCATCCTATTCTATATTTTTAGAAGATATTTACATGATTTACATAGCTGTACCAAATAAATAAAAGATACAAAGAAGATATGCTACCGTAAACTATGGAAAATATCAATTTACACGATAAATCAGCGTAGGAAAAATATTACGCGTTTTCAATTTTTATGAAGTAGTTTGCAAATTAATTCCAGTTTCATTTCATGGCTGATGTGAGAGCGAGCCGACAAGTATTACATTATGGTTGTCTTCAACATTATAATTCTCGTTACACAAACAAAGCTGATATTGAGTGAGATTACTTCATGGCTAAATTTCAGTATATCAACATACAGTCATAAATATTAAAGAAAATAATATTATCTTGTGTAATTCATATATATAGATGAGAAGTTGAACTAACAACACACGACTTTCCCACCAACCTAACCACTGAACCTATTTCCACAAGGTAACTCTCATTTACATAAAGCATAAACTACTGGTAATACATATTTAGACAGGTATTGCATTGCAAGAACAGCTTCTCTCCTCTGTTTTAAACAATGCCTTACCTTAACAAATACCCCTCCTTTGTCTTACCATTGCTGCTCATTACCTTGGCCTCAATGAGTAGCAACATAATTCTCGCCGAGTCAAGAAATCTTTTAGAGATAACATTTCCCGACCTTCCAAAGCCTGAACTGCCTGATTTACCAAAGATTGAAATTCCAGAATTTTCCGGTATATCACATTGGCCAGAGCTGGAAGTGCCGAAATTACCAGAATTACCTGAATTTCCAGGCCTTCCAGCTAAGCCCACAATTCCCACTATACCCTCTCTTACCCCAACAGAAATACCTTAAAGTTGTTAAGTTGCCTCTACTTCAGAGGTATCATGCCATAATCAGTAATTCAAGGAATCTTTCGGTGAATTCATGGGCACTAATTTGATATCATTCTACATGGGTTGTTCTTAAAATTTATTAGTATGTTCCTTCCCGAAGAATTTGATTGGAAGTCAGGATGTGTGTGTGGGGGTTGGGTTTGTTGTTTCCATCTCCTCTTATTTCTCATGTCGCTTAATCTCTATTCCACTTGATTTGGTTTGATGATTTCTTTTTGTTCATTCATGGTCTTTCTGACAATTACTGTGTACATCAAACTGGTGTCTGCATTTTCCTTTGTTCAAAAATCTCTCAAATTTAGTATGTGTTTGTTGGTCCAAGTACTGCTAAATTTCCGTTTGTTGGAAACTTTGGAATGGATTATCTTAATACTTGGTATTTCAGTAATATCACACTTTGAGTAGATTTCGTGACTGTCTCTTAATTAGTAAGATGGATCACCACACTCTCACAGCTTAGCCCACCAACACACGGTGAGTCGGTCAGAGAGATCTGTCATCTGTCTTACAAAAAATACCCATAAAACGATTTTTTTTATTTATTAGTATTTACCTAATAGCTTTGTAAAACAGAGCGGAAATAAATGAACAAAAATTAAGACAATGCATGTTGTTTTAACCATAATATTCAGAATAAAGATAAACAATTATTTTTTTGATCATTTTTAGGTATAAAGAGGGTCTTAGAGCAATAAGGGTAAAATAGTCAATAAAAACATCTAAAAGGCATTATGATATAAAAATAACTACCTGAAGATAGTCACATGAGTCTCAGGTGAACATTTTACGTCAACTCAAATATCAGTGTTTAAAAAAAAAGTTGCAATTGAAAAAATACTATAATTAAGAGGGGCACAATGCTTCAATTAGTAATTAAGGGGGCAATTCAAATTCAACCTATAGTTGAGAGGAGTTATTTGTAATTTACCCAAAAATATATTTGTATTAGTTGACTAAGACAATATACTTACGCTAATTTAATTAGCTGAACATTCATGTTCAGCGTCAATGCAAAGTTTCCATTAGTGTGGTTGTCCTAGTGGTAAGCCTAATAATGTTATTTTTATTATGACAAATGATATTACGATCTCGAGCTTGTGACATTACTACAAATTTAAGTATTAGTGTCGTTGGATCAAATATATTTAAATATCTACACTGTTGGCTCAAATTTTCGTCAATATACTAAATTTGATCCAGCAGTGTATAGATTTAAGTAGATTTGATCTAACGGCACTGATACTTAAATTTATAATAATACCACAAACTCAAGCTCGTAGTATGATACCTCTTTTATTATTATCATTTTAAATTTCACAAAAGAAAAAATAATCATATCCATATCTAACGAACCTAATCTGATTTTCCGTAAGCTTCTAAAATCAGAGGCGTCCACGTGTTATCAGATTTTTATTTTATTTATTTTTTCAAGTGTTTATGATAATTAATTTTGTTTACATGCATTCTACATATAATTACATCATTTAATACACAAAATACTATGCACATTTGGTGGATTTAGTATGTATCGGTGGGTCTTAATTTAGCTAAATCAGTCAAAACTTAATCAAAATGAGGGAGGAAAAAGAGTCAAACGGGATTTTTGGATTTGGGTGGGGGAGGGGATCGACTAGTAAGTAGGAACGTATATTTTTCAAATTCGGTGGGTATATTATTCGTAGAATATGGCAAATATGGACATAATTTTAGAGCTAGTCAAAAAGTCATACTATATATAGATGATTAATGAGTCCTTTTTTTTGCTCACAAACAGCTAGCTTATACTATCTATATATCTAATCTATCCCCCCATATTAATTAGTTCACACGTACGATACTTAAATGTATACATATAATAATACAGAAAGTGTATATATGCAGGTATATATAGTAGTAGAAGTAGAAGTAGATTAGAACAAGTCAACCAATCCAATATTCATTATTTTGATTTTCAAAAGTCAAATGCATGTCCTTAACATTAGCATTGAGCATATATAACTTACTTAGGATTAGGACTCTTCAACCTTCTTAATTTATAAGATAAGAAGATCTTAAACAGAAATCCATTTCATTTCATTCCATTCCAATTAAGATGATGAAGATGAGGAGGATCCCTGCAGTCATGTATGTTTCCCTTGTAATTCTTTTGTCTCTGCTCCTCCTTCATCCACCACCAGCTTTTGCTCTCAAAAGGGTGCGTAGTAAATTGATCCATATATATATATATATTGCTATATATTATTTCTCAATCTTTGATTCATTTCTTTGTTTTATCACTATGATTTGATCATTTTCCTTGTATATATGTATATGAATTGTGAAAGTACAGTCGTATATAGTCTACTTGCGACCACCTTCTTATCTTGATGGCCAGAAATCAACATCTTCTTCTTCCTCGACTGCTGCTCATGAATTTCACACCCATTTTCTTGCCTCTTTCTTGGGAAGGTATATATATATATATTTGTGTGTGTGTGTGTGTACCACTGTACCTTCATCTCTTAATTAGCTAAGTCATACAGTATCATTTATCATAATGTACGTACACTGACTGATGATAGCTAGCTATTTTCATTCTCTGCAGCAAAGCACAAGCCGACGATTCCATAATCTATTCTTACTCAAAAAATATACATGCTTTTGCTGCTTATATCGATGATGAAGTTGCTTCTAATCTAGCAAGTACGTATTACGTACTACTAATTAATATCTTTTTATTCACAAATATATACAAATTAACATATATATGAACGTTGTTCAATTAATTAATGTATGTACGTATATATGTAGAGGATCCGCAGGTTGTGTCAGTTTTCTTAAATAAAGGAAGTCATTTACATACAACCCACTCCTGGGATTTCCTTGTGCTCGAAAAGAATGGTATCACCATCCCTAAATCTTTGTGGGAAAAGGCCAGATTTGGTGAAGATGTCATCATTGCCAACCTTGATTCTGGTAATTAGTTATAATAATATATGTTATGTTGGAGCTAGCTAGCTACCAATACCATACATACATACTAGCTAGTTCAATTCTAGATCTCTTTTTCCAATAACTTTCATTGTTACGCTGCTAGGTGTTTGGCCCGAATCAAAGAGCTTCAGCGACCAGGATTATGGTGCGATTCCCGCAAAGTGGAACGGAGTATGTCAGAATGACACTGATGCCACATTCTCTTGCAATAAGTATGCGTGCATGCATGTTAATTGCTTTATTTTTCTTATTCATTAATTACGTAATTGACTACTTAATAATAATTACTCAAGCTAGCCTTATTTATAATTTATTAATAACTGCATATGATTATGATAATGATGCATGCAGCTTGAACAATGTGCTGATAAGCAGCTTGAATTTATATATATATTTTGCAGGAAACTTATTGGAGCTAGGTACTTTGAAAAAGGGTACGTGAAGGATAGTGGCAGTATCCTTGACCCTTCTATGATCTCACCGCGTGACCACGATGGACATGGGACCCACACACTATCCACTGCTGGTGGAAACTTTGTTCCAGGAGCAAATATCAACGGAGTCGGGAACGGAACTGCCAAGGGGGTGCGCCTAGGGCTAGAGTGGCTGCTTACAAAGTCTGCTGGCCTGAAGTCAATGGCGTCGAATGCTCTGATGCTGACATCCTGAAAGCTATTGAAATGGCCATACATGATGGCGTTGACGTGATTTCAGCATCCATAGGTGGGGCCCCGGCTGACTACTTCGAAGATGCTTATGCCATTGGGGTATTTCATGCCGTTAAGAATGGCATAGTGGTGGTATCCTCAGCTGGGAATGAAGGACCGGATGAAGGAACTGTGTCAAATGTTGCCCCATGGATCATAACTGTTGGAGCAAGTACTATAGATCGCGAGTTTCAAGCTTTCGTACAACTCCAAAATGGCCACCACATAAAGGTTAAAATTACCAACAATAATAATATACATTTATTAATTGTTATTCATTTTTCTTCACCATATTGGAATTAATTAAAATCTTTTTTAATTCGTGCTCTTCTGTGTAAATTTCCAACTGTGGCCCTTTACTTGTTACCAGGGTGTGAGCCTGTCTAAACCATTGCCAGTGGAAAATTTCTATCCCCTTGTCAGTTCAACCCAGGCTAAAGCTGTGAATGCATCAATTGAAGACGCGTAAGAACTCTTATTGATGAAGCTTCTTCTCTTAATTAGTTGAGATGCAATTTCAAGCCTCTCTACTAATTATAGTTATTACAGCTAGCTAGCTTACACATGTTCTTCCAAGTATTAATTAACGCCTTGTCATTATATTTGTTTTGTGGTATTAATTTGTTTTATGCAGAAACCTTTGTATGGAAGGAACACTTGACCCTAAGAAGGTGGAAGGTAAGATACTGGTATGCTTGAGGGGCAAGACTGGGAGAGTTGACAAGGGCTTGCAGGCGGCTATGGCTGGTGCTGTGGGCATGATTCTTGCCAATGACAAAGCCAGTGGGGATGACATTATTTCTGATCCACATGTCCTGCCTGCAACACATATCACCTATACCGATGGACTTGCTGTCTATGCCTATATTAACTCTACTATGTACTCTCTTTCTCTCCATGCACATTTTTATTTCTCCTAGAATTAATCTGTCCATCAGTAGTCTTACCAGAACAATCATTTGGCAGTGATCCAATGGCGTTCATTACGAAACCTGTGTCAAAATTGGGTACACAGCCGGCTCCGTTTATGGCTTCTTTCTCCTCCAAGGGTCCAAACACAGTCACCCCTGGGATTCTAAAGGTTTGTTTAAGGAACTGTTTACTACCTTTGTTTTTCCCCTTGTTGGATGTCTAGAAATTGGTGTTACATTCTGACTAATGTCATGGGTATTCAGCCTGATATTACTGCACCAGGGGTAAACATTGTTGCTGCCTTCTCCGAAGCTAAGGAGACAGGTGTGGACATTCCATTTAACGTTATGTCCGGCACCTCTATGTCATGCCCTCATGTCGCAGGAGTGGTTGGCCTACTCAGAGCAATTCACCCTGATTGGAGTCCCGCTGCCTTAAAATCTGCAATCATGACCACTGGTAATAATGATTTTCATAAATCCAATGTTAAAAGATTTTATTTAATTTTTACTTGAATCCGAATTAGTTAAACTAAACAAGATAGTTTATGATTATCCTGTTTCTTTTATTTTCTACAGCCAGAACAAGAGACAACACGGTGCATCCAATGCGTGATGGGTCTCAAATTAAGGCAACACCACTCAATTATGGTGCTGGGCATATAAGACCAAATCGTGCTGCGGACCCTGGATTGGTCTATGACTTGAGTGTGAGGGACTACGTGGACTTCCTGTGCGGAGCTGGTTACAACAAGACCATGATTGAAAAAGTTGCCGAGGGGCCTTACGAGTGTCCTAAAAATTACAGTCTTCTCAACTTCAACTACCCTTCCATAACTGTCCATAAACTGAATGGATCTGCCAAAGTTACTAGAACACTGAAGAATGTTGGTTCCCCAGGCATCTATGCAGCACGTGTCCGTTGCCCACCAGGGACTTCGGTTTCTGTGCATCCCCCCACTCTGAAGTTTGAGAATGTGGGCGATGAAAAGAGCTTTGAGTTGACAATTAAAGCCAAGAATCCCAATGTGAGCCAAGATTACACCTTCGGAGGATTGTTGTGGTCAGATGGCAAGCACTATGTTAGAAGCCCTATCGTCGTTTCTGTAGCAGCTTCCTAGAATACAGTCACTTTAGACAAGAATAAGCCCTTTTAGTTTCTTTATGACTAGAGCATAAAACAAGTACAAGTAGAAACTATCTAGCTATAAATACAGTAGACTGAAGTACAGATTACTCATTTCTTTTCATAAGGTACTAGTAATATGAATTCATTCATTCACGATAGCTCCACAAATTAAATGGTGCCTTACCTCTCTGTATGTTTGATCATTCTGCTGCCATTGTTTGTTTCTTTGGTATTATACTCTTGATTAATACGTCAAAATTTAAAACAGAATAAATACAGAAAGGAGCCAAGTGGCACAAACGTCACTCAGTCTAGCAATCATCCTGTAATAGCCTCAAGGCTATTGGGATGAACCTGAATACTGAGCAAAAGGAGATGGTAATTCAAATTGTTGATTTCTGATACAATTGTTAATATTCCTAGGATAGGGAAAAAAACAGAAACAAAAAAAATAAAAAATAATAAATTAATAAAAAAAGACGAAACACTCGAGAATGATACTATTCAGATGAAGTTAAGAAAATGAGATAATCAACATATCTGGATACACTAGATATGTAGCAGCAGATAGTCCTCTATCTATATCTATATAGAACAGAAAGACACCTAATATTCGTATTTAAATTTAAAGGAAAACGAGAAACAAGGCCAGGGGATCGAGGAACCAATTTTTTAATTCAAGTGAACCAGTACCATATTCTAATTAATAAGAACATAACAGAAGAGATAGTTCCTTATCCCTACAAAAGTCTCAGGAGGAGGAGAAATGTAAGTAGAATAGAACTCTTCTTCATCTTAATCTTAAATGCTGCTGCTAATGTTGCTGTTGTCATAACTGATCACAAGGACAAGGTCTATGCCTGACTCAAGACCAACCCATATATGAAGATGAAGATGAAGATGAAGTTGCATATTTTCCTTGCACTTTCCACCCTTCTTTTCTCTCTGCTCCAAACTTCAGCCTTTGCACTCAAAAAGGTACACTCCACACTTATAAGTAATGTACGGTACTTGTTTTCCAATCTTTTATTTTATTTATTTATTTTTCTAATTTATTAAATAAGCTGCATGTTGAATCAATGTTAGTTTCTCCTTTAATTTGGTGTACATATGAAATAGTCTTACATAGTCTACTTGGGAGCACACTCGCATGGCCCTCATTTAACTATGGAAATTGGGGGTCTTGAAATCCCGGTGGTTGGGCCATAAAGACTTCTTCATTGAGAGTGCCATTAAGAAATGCATTTCGTACATCCAATTGTTGGATTGGCCATGAACGAGAGTGAGCAAGAGTGAGAACCGTCCGAATTGTGGGGGCTTGACAACCGGGCTAAAAGTCTCGTAATAATCAAGACCCTCTTGTTGCGTGTAACCTTGAGCAACAAGCCTTGCCTTGTGACGTTCGATACTATCATCCGCGTTTAATCTTGAAAACCCATTTACGCCGACCACGTTCATGGATTGAGTGCGAGGACAAGTGACCATGTGCCATTTTTACGAAGAGCACAAAGTTCGTCATCCATAGCATGTTTCCACTGGGGATGGTTTGCAGCTTGCTTGTAATTGCGAGGTTCGATTTCTAGAGAATTCGAGGTGGTTGCGGACAAGGCTGCTGGGGGATTGCCATACACTAATTCATTAATGCTTCGAAACTTACGTGGAGGCGTTGAAGAAGGACTGGAATGAGGTGTAACCGAGATTGGTGAAGTCGGCCCGGAGATGAACCGAAGTGTAATGGTTCGTTCGATGGGAGGGGTCCGAGTCGAGCCGATACTGTTGGTCCAGCCTGGGATGAGAGTCCACGCGAGTGAGAAATCTCGAGTTGGGCTGTTAGTGGCGGCCGCCCAAGAAGGAAGGAGTACCCGATCGAGACTGTTGTCGCTTAGTGAGTAGAGGGGCCATAGGGCCGGTGAGAAGCCGATGAATGGGGTGGGAAGGGCCTCGGCGTGGACGGCCGGGAAGGGCTGAATCACACCGACCACCAAAGATGTAGGCGGCGGGCTGGCCTATAATGGTCGGCGAGGGCCAGGAGCATGATCTCGCATTTTTGTTAGGCCCAAAAGGAAAACAAGTTTCTTCAAAAAGACATGTCGAGATATGTATAGCCGTCCCGTCGATCTATCAAGACACCGATACCCTTTTCGCAGCTTGATCATATCCGGGAAGACACATGGGGTTGATTTTGGCATTAATTTGTGACGATTGTAAGGAACGAGGTGAGGAAAACAGAGACACCCAAAAGATTTTAAGTAACGATAATCGGGCACACGTTTGAAGTTTTTGATAGGAGAGAGATAATGTGATCGACGCATGGGAAGACGATTGATAAGAAAGACCGTCAGAGAAAGCTTCGAGCCGATGCTTGAGGCACATTTGATTGAGCAAGGAGACAAAGACCCATTTCAACAATGTGTCGATGCTTGCGTTCAACGATTCCATTTTGTTGCGGAGTATAAGGACAAGTCACTTGATGTCGAATCCCTTGTTGACCCAAAACGTGCAAATTTTGTATTTATGAATTCCCCACCCCATCCGTTTGAATTGTTTTAACGTGTGGATGGCCGAGATTTTTCGACTTAGTTGGTTTTCCACTTGAGTCTTAAAAGTTAAAAACACGGAAAGAACGTCGATTTATGTATGAGAGGGAACAACCAAACATATCGCAAAAAATCGTCCACAATAGACAGTAAAATTTGAAACCGCATACGTGTGACGGGGATGGTCCCTGACATCCAAATGTAACATGTCTAGAGGATTTATTAAATTAAAAGTGCGGGAGAAAATGGCGACTACAAGACTTACCCAAAGGACATATATGACATGAACCATCGGATTTAACTGAGCGAATGGGATCCGAAATTATTTACTAAAGACTCAAAATATGCTATGAAGGGTGACCCAAACGAGCATGCCAAGTCTGAGATGTTGCACGTTCTCCAATTAGAGCAAGAGGATTATTTGAAGGAGTAGGCTGGAAAGATAAGTTGTAGAGGCCGTCCGTACTATTGCCAGAAAGAATAGTCCGTCTCGTGCGATTGTCCTTAACACGAAAACCAGATTGGTCAATTTCAAAAAAACAATTATTATCACGGGAAAATTGGCGAATTGACAACAAGTTTCTATGAATAGCAGAACATGTAAGACATTATTTAAATTAAAAGAACGTGAACCGAGAGAAAAGTGGACTGTCCGGAACTAGAAATTGGGAGATGTGAACCGTTTGCAACAATTATTGTATCCTTACCAGAATATGGAGTAGAGTGAGAGAATATTTCCGGTGAGTGTGTCATATGAGATGTAGCACCGGAATCAAGAACGAACGAGACCGGGGCCATAGATGAAACTGGAGGGGGTGGATATTGGTAGGTGTTAGGCTGAGGATATGTGGGTGTAGCGGGTGACTGAGGATATGTGGGTGGAGCGGGTGACTGAGGGGTGTATTGAGCAACATAAGCTTGGTTTAATCTTTGAGGACAATTGGGGGCCAAGTGATCATGACTGTGACAGAGTTGGCAAGGTGTTATTGAGGTAGTGACAAGGAAAGGATTTGGAGTAGAATAAACAGATGGGTTTGGTAGGGAGGATGGAGTGTAGCGAGGTGGTTTGGGTGAATGAATAAGGTTGTAGTGGTGGGTTGGCAAGATTGTTGCTAGGTGGAGTAGGGAGAATTCCACGGCCATGACCATTACCGCTACCTCGGCCGTAACGATTTTTCCACCAATTCTTTCTACGACCCCGACCGCGGTGAGGTTGTGGATTATAGTAACTAGCATTTGGGTAATTATTGTGAGGAGAAAAAGTTTGTGATTTCGGAGTGTGGAGGAACCCGCTTGATTAGCAAGGAGAGCAAGAGGGGTTGAGGTTGAGAGTAGAAAATTTTTGTTGCGAGATTCCTCTTGGAGGAGCAAGTCTTGAAGATCACTAATCGACATAGCAGTCGAGAGTTTTGGACGGTAATGAACTCTTTGAACGAGGCACCCAGCCCTCCGAGTATACGACGCTGCAGATCGTCGATAGACACAATGACACCACTGTGTCAAGAGAATTCTGAATGGTTTTGGCTTTGAGTATGTAAGCTTTAAGGGACATATCTGGGTTGCGCTTAAGGTCATGAAGTTCTTCTTGAAGTTTTTGGATATGAATCTGTGAAGATACACCAAATTCCTTGGCAAGTAAAGTCCAAGCTTCCGGTGCGTTTTATAGGGATTGACATAAGGTCGAATGTCGGCGGAAACAGCTTACTTTAATCCAACCGAGAACAAGACCCAAGGCTTGATGAAAGCGTTCATGTGCCGGTTTGGCGTGACCGCATGCATCTTCGAGGAACTCGAGGTGGTGTGGTTTGGGATATGGTGTCGGTAATTCGTGTGTTTCAAGGAGAATTGAACAAGGAACTCCTTAAATAATTTTCGCCGTTAGATGACAATGTGACATATAGGACTGGATATTTAGGAAGAGAGGAAGGGGAGGAAGGGTAGATGTTGCTTGGTATTCGAGATGGTGGAGGAGGAGGAGTTTGCATCATCTATGGCCATTAAAGGCTCGATACCATATAAGACTATACGTTGAGGAAGAGAAGAAGAGAGAGACACGGATAGAGAGAAGAAACAAAAGAAAACCAACCAGCTTAATTACGGTGTGCGTGGATACTTATATATATATACAAAGATACATGAACTGTCATGGGGAACCCAAGGGACCGAAAACTAGTCCGCTACCACGGTTGACCCATTTACAAAACCAAAAACAAAGAATGTTGAAAGACTAGCTAATTACAATCAAACCATTAATTATAATATATCACTAACATTAACCTCCGCCGATCTTCGTCGGTTCAAGACTCTCACTATGATTTTCTTGCCTCTTTCTTGGCAAGGTAATTGACGCAGTAAGCACTCAAAGAAAGGAACAGACACAATCCGAATGATATATTTTATTTCTCAAAAGTTGTTTTTCCTCCTCGCATTGAGAGGTTTATATAGAGTTCTAATCGATGAATACATGAATAAAGACTTGGGCATCTAAACAGACTTATACGATTAATTCATAAAATTTAGACTAACTAAGATTCATACCCCCTCGACATTCAAAGTTATCTAAGTCTTTTGAGTAGCATTCCCGCATTAGAAACATCGCAACATTCCCCGCATCGCCTCTTCCACTTGGGAAAACTCGTCCTCGAGTTTGATTCCGGTTCCGGTATAGAGGTTCATCGAGGAGTAAAACGGAGACAAGTCGGAACATTGAAAGTATTTGAAATGCCCATACTCTTAGGTAGATTAATAACATAAGCATTATCATTGATCTTTTTCTTGATCGCATAAGGTCCATACTTCTTGGCTGAAGTTTACTATAAGTGCCAACCGGAAATCTCTCTCGCTTTAGGAACACCATGACTTGATCCCCACCGAAAATACCGCGTCTCCGATGCTTATCTCAGCTTCTTTTGTATTTCTTGTTAGTCTCCTCCAATTTTTGCTTGACCTCCTTGTGCACTTCCACAACCTGTTTGGCCATTTGAGTTGCTGCCCCATTGCTAGTTCCGCCCTTTGGTAGCTGAATCAGATCCAAGGTGTGGTGTGGCGCCTTTGTGTACACTATAGAGAAACGAGACATTCCTGTAGCACTGTGGATCGCATTGTTGTAAGCGAACTCAGCTTGAGGCAAGAAATTAAATATCCCACTGTTTTGGTTTATCGCCACAAATGCTACGAACCATATTCCCCAATGTACGATTTATTGCCTCCGTTTGACCATCGGTTTGAGGGTGAGCAAGTTACGAAATTCAAAGAAGAATCAAACAATTTCCACAATGTTCGCCAAAATGCCCAAGGAACTTGCCGTCTCGTCCGAAGTGATTGTTTTTGGTATTCCATGCAAACGAACCACTTCTTTGAAAAACAATCTAGCTACAACAATTGCATCTGATGTCTTTTTGCAAGGAATAAAATGGGACCTTTTTGAAAATCTATCAACCACAACGAAAACAGAATCCGCCCCTCTTTGTGTTCTAGGTAGTCCCAACACGAAATCCATAGACAAGTCTTCCCAAATATTTTCCGGACAGTAAAGGCATATAAAGACCGCATTTTTGATGACCCTTAGCCGTTTGACAAACATAACAACTCGCACATACCGGTCACATCTCGAAGCATGTGGCCAATAAAATCTCTCCCGAACTGCAGCTATTGTTTTGTCTCGCCCCAAATGTGCAAAGAAGTCCACCAAATGTAAATCACGAATTACCTTTTCTCGTAACGACGTCCGAGGAAGGCAAAGCTGATTTCCATGCATTAAGTAGCCATCTTGCATATAAAACTCTTGCACAGGTTGCCCATTTACGCATTTTTCCCAAATCTGTCCAAAATCTTCATCACCTGCATAACACTCCTTGAGCTGTTCAAACCTAATTATCTCCTGCCTCAAAGTGATTAATAAACCTGCCCTTCGACTTAATGCATCTACAATATTTTGCACTCCAGACTTGTGTTGTACTCTGAATGGAAACTTCTGAAGAAATTGGCACCACCGTGCATGCATGTCCTTGCTAATTCGCTTCTGACTGTTCAAGTATTTTAAAGCTTCATGGTCAGAATAGAGAACAAACTCCTTACCAATTAGGTAGTGCTCCCATATCTTTAAAGCCCGCACAACTGAATAAAACTCCTTGTCGTAAGTGCTCCATTTCTGTCTAGCATCGCTGAGCTTCTCACTAAAATAGCAAACTGGCCTCCGTTCCTGGAAGAGAACAGCTCCAATGCCAACACCGCTGGCATCACAATCCACCTCAAAAATCTTATCAAAATCTGGCAACGCTAAGACCGGTGCAGTACACAATTTTTCCTTCAGAATAGCAAAGCTTTCATCAGCTTCGTCACCCCAATAAAACCTTCCTTGTTTCATACATTCAGTAATAGGTGCTGTAATGGTACTAAAATTCTTGATAAAACGCCGATAAAAGGTAGCCAACCCATGAAAACTCCGTACTTTAGATACCGTTTTGGGAGTAGGCCGTCTCTAATTGCTTTCACCTTTGCATCATCCACCTGAATCCCCTCGTGACTCACAATATACCCCAAGAATAGCAGTTTATTAGTAAGAAAACTGCATTTCTTTAGGTTAACATATAGCTTGTTGGTCCGCAAAATTGTAAGTACTTCTCGCAATTGCGACACGTGCTCCTCCTTGGTCTTGCTATAAATTAAGATATCATCGAAGTACACAACAACAAACTTATCAATGAAAGGTTTCAATACCTGATTCATAAGTCGCATGAAGGTACTCGGCGCATTGGAAAGTCCGAAAGGCATCACCAACCATTCAAACAATCCTTCCTTCGCTTTGAAAGCCGTCTTCCATTCGTCCCCGTGCCTAATACGAATCGATAGTACCCATTTCTCGTGTCCACCTTGAAAACCACTTTGCTCCATGTAATCATCCAACATCACTACGGAAAACACGTCTTTACTGTCGGAGAATTCCGACAGTAATTCAAAAATTCCGACAGTAATTACGTATTTACTGTCGGAAGCGCTCCGACAGTTTCCGACAGTAAACCTTCGACGGTAATTATATTCCGACAAGACTGACAAATCCGACAGCATTATCGTCGGACATTCCGACAGCAATTACTATCGGACTATATCCGACGCAATTACGTCGGACATTCCGACAAATTACCGTCGATATTACCGTTGGATATTTCGACGCATTATCTGCCGGATCCTCCGACGAATTATCGTCGATATTACCGTTGATATTCCGATAGTAATTACCGTCGGATCCTCCGACGCAATCCGACACTTGAACAGTGGCATGTACCGTCGAAATTCCGACAAGAATTACCTCGGATATTCCGTCAGTAAACAATTATTAAAATAGTATTTTAATTACTGTCGGAACTTCCGACAGTAATTTCTAATTAAAATAAAAAAAATAAAATTTGAAATTTAAAAATTTGTTATTTTTGCACCTGATATAACAATTATATATACACAAATCACACACACACCACACTGCAACAAAACTAATTCAACAACTAAAAACATAAACTAAATTAAAATTAATATATATACAAATTAAAATATTAATACAAGACTAAAATAAATGTGTCTAGAGGGGGTCAAATATATTACGCCTAGTAGGCCGCCCCATAACCGCGTGCAGCCTGCTTAGCCGCCGCCGCCGACGCCTCGCTGCTCGTGCGCCGTGCTCCCGCTGCCGCATCCGCTGCGCGCCCGCCTCCTCCTCCCTTTCGCATCCGCTGCCGATTCGCACTCTCTGCCTGCCGCTGCACTGCCGGCTCGCTGCGCAACTGCCGAGAGTTCGCTTCTCGAGCAGGCACGCTGTAGGTGATCGGTTCCGAGGACCAAGACGTGGTCGCCGAGGAAGAAGTCGATCCGCCTGTCTAAACGCAGCGGCGCCGTGGTCACCAAAGCCGTAGAGGCGATCTCCTCTTCTTCCTTGACTCGCAGTGACCGAATGCCAAATGTCGGAGACAAATGGCTCGCACCTCGGGGTCGTCCGGACAAGCCCTCGGCGACTGCGTGGACATAGAGTCCTTATAGGCTCTCGTGTCACAAAAACATAAAAACATTAATATTAACATTTACCATTAACTAATAAACAAAATAGAATTAAAATATTTTAAGTAATACTTACAAATGTTCTCTCCGCCTCTCATCGACAAAGACAATCGCGAATCACACCAGGAGGAGCAGGAGTGGTGTGGGTCGCGAAATAAATCAATCGGTACTCGGTACCGTAGTATTGATTCTACAAATATAATGAATTAAAATTAGCAAAGAACACATATTAAGCTATAACACGATCAACTTATAAGAAAACAATAAAAACAACCTATATATACACTCAAACCCTACTAAGACACTATTTGAACTCAATTCATTCTCATAACAACCTATTAAGACTCAAATCGTTATAAAATAGTCTATTGACCCTCAAACCCCTTCTAAAACAACTTATTTACACTCGAACCTTCGAAAACAACCTATTTGCACTCAAACCCTTCTAAAGCAACCTATTTAAACCGAAAAACCCTTTCATAAAGGCTTTTGTACACTCAAACCCTTCTAAAACAACCTATTTACACTCAAACCCTTCTAAAACATTACATTTACACTCAAATCCCTTCTAAAACAACATATTTGCACTCGCTACCATGGATTTCATAGCATCCACATGGCTACCCAACAAATCAATTTAAATCATAAGTAAAACAATAACATATAATATGTATGTTTTGAGGAATTCATAAAGGCCTATTTACACTCAAACCCTTCTAAAAACTATTGACATTCAAACCCTTCTAAAATAGCCTATTGACACTCAAACCCTTCTAAAATAGTACATTTACACCCAATCCCCTTCTAAAACAACCTAATTGTTACCTGTCTTTCACCATGGATTTCATAGCATCCACATGGCTACCCAACAAATCAATTTAAATCATAAGTAAAACAATAACATATAATATGTATGTTTTGAGGAATTCATAAAGGCCTATTTACACTCAAACCCTTCTAAAACAGCCTATTGACATTCAAACCCTTCTAAAAGCCTATTGACACTCAACCCTTCTAAAACACATTTACACCCAATCCCCTTCTAAAACAACCTAATTGTTACCTGCTTTCACCATGGATTTCATAGCATCCACATGGCTACCCAACAAATCAATTTAAAGCATAAGTAAAACAATAACATATAATATGTATGTTTTGATGAATTCATAAAGGCCTAATTTCACTCAAACCCTTCTAAAACTCTACATTTACACTCAAACCCCTTATAAAACAACATATTTGCACCGATCGCCGCCAAGAATGGATTTCATAGCATCCACATGGCTACCCAACAAAACAATTTAAAGCACCGCTAAAACAATTAAAGCATGTATTAATTAATTACAATACAACACATTAAAGTCCTTACCATGCGCAAGTGGTGCTCGGAGGTGTTGATCGACCCCGAGGTGTGCTTCACCCTCCCCGTGCCGCTCACCTATTCTCTCTTGCGATCGGCAGCCTAGCGTCATCGGAATCCCAACCCTCGGTATATGTGAAAATGTTAAAATTGTTATAGAGATACAATATATACAAAATCTCTCATCTATTTAAGGAATGAAATTAAATCAAGTATATTATTATAATGTACTTACTAGCGCCAGACATCATCGATGAAATTTGGAGCCCTCGCCCTCCTCTCGCCCACGCCCTCTTCATGCCGTAAATCCATGGAACTTCTTCGCGCACATCAACCTAAACGCCTCGTGCGCCTCGGCCGAGTGCGCAGCCAACAATAATGAAGCCAAGTTTAACCAATTTAAACATATTAATTATAAACTTTGATAGAAATTATTAAATTATTAAACATTAACATATTTTATATATCCTTAGAATCCTTACCCTAAAATCATCCCACCATTGGTCTCGGTCGCCGTAGGCACGCTAGAGTAATGTGGCCGCACTCCTCGTGCCTCATCTGTCGCAGAATACGTCCAAGGAAGCGGGTCGGATCGGGATACCCGCCCGCAAACCTGACAAATATATATTAAACAAATATATTATACAAATATGCAATTAACATGTAACCAATGTCGTACAAGCATTAAAATTTTAAAACCGAAATATTATTACTTATCGCAAGGCCGGAGATGGTAACGATAATCCTACCATCTTCGCGTGTCCATGATCTCGAGTCGATGAGGACCCAGCCCCGCTCATCGGCTCGTGGGAGAGTCGGGTGCATCCTCGGCCGATCCAAGTCGGATCGCTCCTCCCGCAGTACAGTAGTTGTGTACCCGTACGCAAGTAGGTAGAAGTCGGACCTTAGGTGTCCGACTCCTACCTCTACCGGCTCGTCCTGACATGTCTATATATAAATTAGTATATTAATGTTGACAATTAACGCTAAGTTTAGATGACAATTAAGTTAAAATACATAACATAAATTAAAATCTCTCATCTTCATGATAACAAGTAACATACAAATAGCGTTCTACACATGACATTTACTTTCTAACAAAAATAAAAGAGCCTAAACGGTACATATTGCAAGACTACTCGTAGTCTTCATTCTCGTGTTTGCATTTTCTTCATTCTCGATTCTCCAGCCGCCGTTTGAGTCGCTACTACAAAACTCAAGTTCTTCTTCGCCTCATCCTCGGACATCCAATCCTCTTCACCTTCGTTACCTCGTCTTCTTCTTCGCATCACCTTCAATAATCGGGATTTCGTCTTCGACGGGAAGGAGGTGGCAAATCAACGGGCAATACTATCTCCAGCCCAAGGGAGGCACGGGCATTTCATCCATTGGATGACTATCGAAGATACAACGGGAGGTACGGGCATTTCATCCTCTTGATAACATCCTTCTAATGACGATTCCGTAGTTATGTCGTCGACCGATATGCTATATCAATAGTGCTTCGGCCTTGGTCTTCCAAATGCCCCACCATCCCTCTCATCGCCGCCGATAAGGGTATGGTGTCATGTAGACTTGTTGTGCTTGTGATGCTAAGATAAACACATCATCACCCGCATGTCTAGACGTGTGCTTCACATCGATTAGGTCAAACGAGTCGTGCTTTTTATACCTCGTACGGCGTCTCGCCAATACAATTGAATAGGACTATATTTTTCCTCCCGAGATATCGTAACTCGATGACTTCTTTAAGGACACCATAATAGTCAAGGTTGCCTTTAAGATTGACACCGCCGTTATCTGTTTGTTTTCCCTCCCGTATTCCTTTGTATGGAAGACATAGCCATTCACATAATATCCGTTGTATAAAGTAACTCTCATCAACGGATTTGCGATATGTGAGATAATCTCGCGACTCGCGGTCATTAGGATGCTCCAAAACCCGAAAAGTATTTCATAATAGACATTTTTTAATGACGAGCCATTAATAAGAGGTCTACATATAAATCGAGCCAGAAATGATATTTACATATTTGCGTAACCACGACGGAAACTCTTTCTCGTCCCGATATCTCGCAATTCGTCGATATATCATCTCCGCTTGATCTTCGAACATACCGCATTAGGTTTAGAGTTTATACGAGTTATTTGTGCATCTTGCAACTTTAATTTGAATCGGACGACTATCTAAAATTAAATGAAATTGATAATTAACTTACTTGAGATATTCCTCAACCTCGGACAATTAAGGAGTATATAGAGTCTCAGCCTTCATACTCCTTATTGCTTAGCATTCGAGTCTTAACCGGTTTACCGAGTGGCCGACCCGAGCATTAAATACCGAGATGTCCTCATTGACATCGGGCTCTCCACCATCGTAATTGCGCCCAACCCGAGTCAATCTCGTTTCAATATCGGGATGAAAATATTGCGCGGCAAAGGCAACAATTTCTCTATAATAATAGCCTCGCATATTGAGGCCTCAACCTTTGCCCCGTTTCTCATCTTCCTTTTCAAATGACCGAGATACCTAATTGCGATGCATGACAGATTAAAAATGTTACTCAATCTATAACCGACTTTTAAGTATGTTATAGATCATGAAAACGATTATTATGAGACGAGTTATTACCTCTCAAATGGATACATCCATCCGTATTGAACTGGACCCCCAACCCTAGCTTCATATGCCAAGTGGACCGTAAATGCTCCATAGAATCAAAAAAGACGGAGGAAAGATCTTCTCAAGTTTGCAAATCGTCACGACAATGCTCGCTTCGAGTCTTCTCATGTCATCAACCCGCAGAGTGCCGGATGATAACGCTCGAATGACTCACTCACCGGTTAACGCAATCCATATATTGTCGGGCAACAAGTCTCTAAGCGCAATAGGAAGTAACCTGTTCGAACACGTGACAATCATGACTCTTCAAACCATGAACCTTTCCTTCGTCTACATTTACACAATTTCCGATGTTAGAAGCGTAACCGTCTGGAAGCCTCAATCCCTTCAACCACTTCAACACTAGAAGTCTTTGTTCCTTGGTTAGCACGTATGGAGCGACGGTTTCACTGTTTTACCATTGACCTCTTTTAGCTCCAAGGCAGCCGCTTACATATGTCTTTCATGTCCATTCGGGCTTTGGGTGTGTCCTTGGTAGTTGCCCTCCAATCCATAATGGTGTTAAAAATATTGTCAAACACATTCTTCTCAATGTGCATGACGTCAAGATTATGGCGTATCAAATTATCTTTCCAATAAGGCAACTCCCGAATATACTCTTTTGGTCCAATTATGCTTTACACCAAAATCTCGCAGCCTATCCTTTGCATACATCTTCCCCACCTGGTCTTCGTAGTTTAGACACCTTTTCATAAACAGCTTCACCGCTCAAACGCCTAGGCGCCTCATCACGCTCAACCCTATTCTTGGTGAATTGTTGCTTCGTGATCTAAAAGGGTGGTCATCCGGTAGAAATTGACGATGACAATCAAACCAACAAGGTTTACGAGAGTGCTCGAGTGTGAACGACTTAGTGTCATCCATACGATAGGACATGCAAGCTTCCCATGTGTGCTCCAACCCGATAACATCCCATAGGCGGAAGTCATTCACCGTCCACATCAACGGGCTTTCATTTTAAAATTTTCTTTTTGAATGCATCCCATGTTTCCACTCCGTCTTCCCGAGCATTTTCAACTCATCAATCAAAGGGCGGAGATAAACATCAATGTTCTTGCCAGGGCTAGTCGGTCCAGGTATGAACAAAGGACAAGAACATATAAGGATCACTCATACACAACCACGGTGGAAGATTGTACACGGTAGCTATAACCGGCCAACAAGAGTAGGACTTCGCCCGTGCCCGAAAGGAGTAAAACCATCCGCGCATATGCACAACCCGATATTTCTAGCTTCAAAGAAAGTCGGGATGGGTTGCATCAAATTGTTTCCAAGCCAAGCCGTCCGACGGATGAGTCAACACGCCATCCTCGCGCGGGCTTTCTTTGTGCCAACGCATAGCTTCGAATTAGCTTTAGACGCGTAGAGGCGTTGCAATCTCTGAGTCAACGGCAACGCAACCGCTTATAAGGTTCATTCTTCTTGCGTTTCGAACCGCCCTCCGTTTCGGCTTATATCGATCATGGCCACACACGGAACATTCTTTCAAGTTTGAATCTTCCTTGTAGAAAAGCATGCAATCATTCTTGCACGCATCAATCTTCTCATATTTCAACCCAATATGCCCAACCATCTTCTTTGTCTCGATAGAAGTTCTCGGCATCTTATTCCCTTTCAAAGCTTTTTCGCTTTCATAAGACGATTGAAACCAGATTGACTAATATTGCAATCCGACTTGATGTTTAGGAACTCACCACGCTCCAAAACGGCCCGCTCGAGCCAGATACAACTTCTCCGTGCGCACTCCATAGCTTCAATGAACTTACTAGCCGCGGATTTGGCTCCTCTTGACGTGCGTTCTCCGACCACAAAATGAGGACCAAGAACATCCCTAACCATATCTTCCATACCACGAAATGGTTCATCGTTCACACTCGTATTTACCGGTTCAGTTCACGTACAGAATCCTCTCGCGGTTACTTTCCGGCCTAGACACTACTCGATTTGCTCACCGTGAGCTACCCACCGCTTGTACCCAACTTGAAACCCGTGCCGGAGAAGGTGCTTCTCAACAATCATCGAAGGGAAGTACTTTCGATTTTTGCACCATCACATGGACACCTTATGTTGTTACCACTCATGTATTTGGGGTTCGCTAGAGCAAATTCGATAAAACTCTTCAAACCTCTAATGAACTCATTTGTAATACCACTACGATTCGGCAACCTCCGATTATACATCCAATCGCGATCGTCGCCGACATAACTCCTATTAAGCAACAAATGATTAGTATGAGAAAAATACACTTATTACGGTAATCACAATTCATCGGTCGACATCACGCCACTGTACTAAACCCTAAATATTATCTAAATCGGTATCTATCATCATACTCAAACCCAGATCTAAAGCCGATCGTCCCAAATTTCCACATCAATGTAGGTTTATTGATTCAAGATGGGAGATCATTCAATTGAAGTACTCTTTCATTCGCCGTGGAGCAATTACTAGATAAAATTTGTGTACGTCGTCGTTAATTATCTCGCCGAATTAAGATTATTTAAGAAGAGGAATTCTTGAAAGCATCCAAGGACAACGGAGTTTTGTAATTCCCTATGTCGTTGACAGCTCTCCATCGTTCATTGAAGCCTAAAAATATTGTCGGTGAAAAGAGTTCTCGACTTTGAGTGAGCTCACAAGGATTGCAAAGTATCCTTACACTGGAGTTAAGACTAAGCTTTAACAAAACTTAGTAGCATCTCCAAGATAAGAATAGTTTTCAACCCTTTGAGGTCAGTCCCAAGTGCCGAGAACTCTTCTTCACGAGCAATATTTGTAGGGATCTATGAAAGGACGGACAGCTATCAACGACATAAAGAATAGCATCTCCGTTGTCCTTGGATGCTTTCAAGAATTCCTCTTCTTAAATAAGCTTAATTCGGTGGCAGATAATTAACGACGACATACACAAATTTTATCAAGTAATTGCTCCACGGCGAATGAAAGAGGTACTTCAATTGAAGGATCTCCCATCTTGAATCCAATAAACCTACATTGATGTGGGAAATTTGGGACGATCGCTTTAGATCCGGGAATGACGAGAATATAATGATAGATACCGATTTAGATAATATTTAGGTTTAGGCATGGTTTAGGTTTATATAGAGTTTCGTGGGTTTAGATAGAGTTGAGTGTTTAGGGTTTAGATATGATTTAGAATTTAGGGTTTAGATCAGATTTAGGGGGTTTAGATAGGGTTTAGTGTTTATAGGGTAAAGAAACAAGCGAAATTCATTAATGAAAAATAATATCCTTTTGTTCTACCCGTCCATTCTTAAAGTTTGATAACTCTAAGAACCACCGAAGTGCGACTGGTGTCCAGATATTATAATTTATTAATAAATTATCACAAAATATATGTTTAATTGATTTAAGACTCAAAGCCGACAATATAAAAGGCTAACGGAATCGCAAGTTAACATGCTCGTGATGCACTATTCACGTCAATCAGTCACAAGGTCAACATAAATAATAATAAGAGTTTCGAACTCTAAATACATTCAACGGAACGGATCGGTATCATTGAATACCAATACCACATACTACACATGCTAGTCGAAACATAGAGTGTAACACACTCTCAATGATTACATTCCCTACCGGAGTCTTGGGTAGGTGCAGGAGGGTTCGGTGGGGTCACTTGCTCCACTCGGGTGTCTCACCTAGGGCCACATTCGTTGGTCCTCAAGTTCTCTCAGCTCGTAATGCGTGTCTGAGTTGAAATAAAATCGGATGCATAACTGACATCCTGGCAGTCTTCCTAGTTCGTGCCATCCTGCTACAGGCATACAATAGAGACATTAAATCTCTAAAGGGAAGTGAAACACATTAAGTGGTTCAACTAAGGCATGAATATCAACATAATACTCTCAATTCTCAACTCAACACAAATATCATGCACGCCGGGTTCTAAGGGCAACCGTGTTATTATACCAACAACAAGAGATTTATACATCTAAGATTAACAAGAATATTGTAGCCAACAACAAGAGATCTAAACATCTAAAATTAACAATAATCATATTTTTTAAAATGTAATAAAATACTATAAGTTGAACTGTAAAAAACATAACCATGGTACTCAACCGAAAAATCTAAAAAGTTTCAAATTAAAAAAGCATATGAAGGATATTCAAATCCTTACTACAAATACATCTATGAGTGCAACAAGACCCAAAACTAAAGATTATTCAAAATTTGAGTACAATTGGAAATATGAACACAAATACATCTGTATCACCAGATGATACATCAATACGAGTTGGACTAGAAGTAAAGGGTCTTAGGAGTAAAGGGTCTTAAACGACATCAAAAGCCTGGTCAACTCACTAGCAGATGCACACCAGAACAAGCATGCTTTTATGAGCATACAATTATAACAAAAATGGACATGTAGAGTATCGAGTAATAGGCCATAACTATTTCTCTTGCCTGAATGCAACCACCTTAAACAAACACAGGCCTAGATCACCAAGTTCAGAATCGAATAAAGTATAAGTTCGTGGAAGATTTGTGAAAAAGTCTAATTATAGGGATGATTCATATAATTTACCCATAAAAATAACCCAAAATGTGTGGACCACACCCTAAAAGTCGAACCACCGATTTCTCTAACAACCCAAAGCTCCACACCCAAATTAGCCTATCGAAATAGAACAAAGACCCTATGAAATTGCCAAATTTAAATAGGGATTAACAAAGAACCAACTGGACTAGTGCCAAACCCTCAAGACTATGTGAACTCCCCAAAGTTCATGTCCCTCCATGCACCAAAAAACAGATAGCGTAATCAATCACCAGAAGCGATTTACGGAAAGACTCACCCCCGGAAAATCTAAACTCAGAAACCCAAATGACACCCCAATGCAGCTACGCCTGCTAACAACACCCAAAATAGCTTTGCTATAACGTTGAAGGAACCTCATTGGGAGTGGGCAGTCATTAAACATTCAGTCACTGCCGTTACACAAAACATGCAAGGAACCACAACTACACAAAATAGTCTAAATCCAAAACCACCAAGACCCCAAGAAATCTCATTTGACCTCTACATTTGAAATTAGGAAACACTTACTGAAACTCCCAATGAAGACTGATAGTGAAAAGTTCTTATACATATTCCATAACTAGGGAGTGAGTTTGCAAGACATGGTTCTCTAAGTCATGCCTCATGAACCAAAATATCAATCTGTAGTTCATACATGGAACCAAGAATAGATCGCACCCTTCATATTGCTATGGTTTTGAGAATTTGAATAAATGTTCACATGCTCAAAACAGTAACAACAACCACTAATGATAGGCACAGCTAAAAACAAGATAACTGAAAAACAAACCAAAAAAAAACAAAACATAACGACAAACACAACTATCTAGATAAAAATTAAAACATTCATCAGGAAAAAATAAAGAAAACAGAAATTTGATTATCATGGCTAGAAAGTAACCAAACAGCATAGAGATGTTCTTTTTGTGAGCTATATCAATTGAATCCAAGGGGAAGTAATTAAAACATGAGTAACAACGATAGCATATACATGAAAAAAAGAACTTCACAAACCCCAAAAAAACTAATATTACAAGGATAATCAAAAAAGAACTTCACAAACCCCAAGCAATATAACAATGTAGAAAAAGGCATGTGTCTCTCCCTAGCATACATGCAAAGAACACAAACATCCGAAACTTAAAGGCGATGAATCGAGAGAAAGAGAGAAAGAGAGAGAGAGAGAGGGAGAAATGATTACCGGCGTTGGAGGTAGTGCAGGGAGAGAGAGAGAGAGAGAGAGAGAGACCACGGCCGACGGAGGCGACGACAAAGCAAGCGACGACGGTGGGGTGGGGCGACTACGGAGGCGGAAACCACGGAAGCAAGAGAGAGAGAGAGTGAACTGAGGCGACGACGGCAAGCAAGCGACGACGGTGGGGTGGGGCGACGGCTGACGGAGGCGGAAACCACGGCTTAAGCAAGAGAGAGAGAGAGAGAGAGAGAGAGAGTGTGAACTGAGAGAGCGAGAGAGTGAGAAATCTGTCGATTTGGGGAAGGCGCTGCTCAATTTAGGTTTAATTTCAATTTACTGTCGGATATATCCGACAGAAATCCTCCGTCGAAATTACTGCCGGATCATTATCGTCGGATTCCGACAATATTAATCTCCAAATTCGACGATGCAAAAAGGAATATTCGAAGAATATTCCCTTATTTACTGTCGGAAAATTATCGTCGGATTATTCCGACAAGATATCGGATGAAAAGGTATATTCTGAGAATATACCTATATTACTGTCGGACAATTACTGTCGGAAATAATCCGACAGTAATATTTATCCCGCCAAAAATTAACGTTACCGTCGGATATCCCGACGCATTTCAATTATCCGACAGAATTACCGTCGGAATTTTCCGACAAATCCTCCGACCGTAATTAGCGTGTTTCTAGTAGTGCATGTCATCAAGCCTAGGAATGGGAAATTTGTAACCAACCGTAATTTTGTTGATTGCACGACTATCAACACACATTCTCCAACTTTCGTCCGTCTTTGGGGTTAATAAGGCAGGCACCGCACAAGGACTCATACTCTCCAGAATAATCCCCTTTCTTAACAACTCCTCCACTTTTTCCTTAAGGACCCCGTTCTCCTTTGGACTCATCCGGTAGTAAGGTAGATTTGGCAAACTCGCTCTAGGAATCAAGTCGATGTGATGTTGAATATCTCTCATGGGTGGTAAGCCATCAGGAATCTCATCAGGCATTACTTCCCGAAACTCTGATAATAAAGGCCTAACAGCTTAAGGATGCTCCTCCAATATTGTGCCATCTTCGACATAACACACTTGCTTCATTATTAGAGCATAAACCTTCCTAGTCTCCTTCATTTCAGTCTCAAACTTGCGAGTGAGAGTGAGAAATTCCTTTTCCGCAGATTGTTTTTTCTTATTTTGTAATGGCAGCAATGTGTACTTGGTCCCATCCTTCAAGAAACTATACTCATTGCTACGACCTGAATGTTGCGCATTCACGTCATATTGCCACGGCCTCCCGAACAACAAATGACACACATCCATATCCACGATATCACAATATATTTCATCACTATACTTGCCAATCGAAAAAGGAATTTTGCAACGTTCTGTTACCTCAATGTTTCCAGCATCAGACTTTATCCATCCCAAAGAATAAGGGTTTGGATGCTTCTCTACCGGCAGTCCCAACTTTTTTACAGCTTCCTTCCCTATGATATTCTCCATGCTACCATCGTCAATCAATAGCCCAAAAATTTTACCACGAATGGTACACCGCGTCCGAAATAGTTGATTACGTTGAGATGTTTCTTCCAATTTCGGAGCTAATATTATTCTCCGCACAACACAATTTGCTTCCCTTGTTTCCTCTTCCTCCTCAAGTTCTTCTTCTCCTTCGCCATCCGGTTCACAATAAAATGCATCATCATCTTCTTCTCTGAAAGCGGCATTTGTTGTTTTTCTTTGAGGACATTCATTTGATTTATGACCTGGTTGGTTGTACCTATAACACTTTCCAGACATTGGCCTAGCGTAAGGGTTTGTAGCTTTCTGCCCTTGAGCTTCACTTTCTTTTGCTTCTGTCACCGAGCGTTTTTCAGCTACCTTATCTTCATGAGCTTTGTTGCTTTTATAGTGACTTCCACTATAACGTTCCCCACGCCCATAAGATTCTTGCGTTGGCCTTGTCCTTTCCCCCAAACCTGAAGGTCGAAAATTGTCAAAACCCCGCTTGCTTTTCTTATACTGCATTAATTCAGCCTTCAACGCCAAATTTTTTGCCTCATTTAGGGTCTTTAACACCTGAACTCCAATTTTATCTCAAATAAAAGGATTCAAACCATCAAGATATCTAGCCACTTGCTGCCCTTCCGTTTCCAGCAGATTATTCCTTTCAGCTAGTCGCATAAATTTTGCAGTGTATTCATGGACAGTGCGAGTACCTTGTTGGCATCTTTGGTACTGCTGAAACAAAATTTGCTCATAATCGGGTGGCGAAACTCTTGCATCGCGACCTCTTCATCCTGTACCACGTTCGAATCGACCTCTCCCTTCTCTTTCTCGAGTTCGCCGCTTTCTATCCCACCAAGCCGATGCGCCCCTTTAATCTACATGCAACTAATCTGACCCTCCTATCTTCTGGAGTCTCCATATAGTCGAAGAACCTGTCAATATCAGCAATCCAATCCAGAAAATCTTCTATTCCCAAACAACCATTAAAACTTGGAATATCGACCTTTAGTTTGAAGTCGTATCCCTCTTTATCATCATACTTTTTCCATTGTCCAGCATTCCTACGCCTACCACCATATATGTCATTCAACGCCTCTTCATATTCATCCCCCTCGCTAGAAGAATCTTCAATTCGGTTGTTCTGTCTACGAACAGGAATAGGTCTGTTGATAGGGTTTCCACGAGGTGCATCTGCTCTTGATCTTCTATCATTAACCTGATTCCGGTTCCCATCAACACTGAGAGCATCCAGCCGATCTGCAATTTCATCAAATCGCTCCTCAAAGCGACGGAATCTGCGATCTATTTGCCGCTCCAAGTGTCCCCTCAGACGCCCAATCGTTGCAACGCCTCCTCCCCGATAAGTGGGGCTCCAGTCCCATGAGCATCGCCATTAAGACCACCGCTATCTCCTTGGTTCGCCATTAAGCTCTGATACCACCTGACGCAGCGTAAGCACTCAAAGAAAGGAACAGATTACAATCTGAATGATATATTTTATTTCTCAGCAAAAGTTGTTTTTCCTCCTCAGTATTGAGAGGTTTATATAGAGTTCTAATCTGATGAATACATGAATAAAGACATGGGCATCTAAACAGACTTATACAGATTATCTAGACATTCATAAAATTTAGACTAACTAAGATTCATACCCCCTCGACATTCAGGTTATCTAAGTCTTTTGAGTAGCATTCCCTGCATTAGAAACATCAGTAACATTCCCTGCATCAGTAATATTATAACTATACTACTAGCATCACTATGTTTATAACTCACTGTGTTAATTAGTTTGTGTTTTCTGGCCTTCTTTTTTCTTTCAATATATTCTTTTTCTTCCAGATCATATCTGTTGATCTTTTAGTACAATTAATTAATTCAGCAAAGAGGAGGCCAAAGAATCCATATTCTACTCTTACAAAAGAAACATCAATGGTTTTGCAGCAAATCTTAATGAGGAGGTTGCAGCAGGAATTGCAAGTATGTATTAATAATTATTCACACTTGCATCTTCTTCTATTCGATAACCCTTTTACGAACTACTATTATATGGAATGGAAGTATATATATATATATATATATATATATATATATATATATATATATTCGTTGTTGTTGTCAATATTGCGAACATCCCGATGTTGTGTCTGTTTTCTTGAATCAAGCAAGAAAATTACACACAACCCATTCATGGGATTTCCTTATGCTCGAAAGGAATGGTGTGATTCACAAGCAATCCTTGTGGAACAAGGCCAACTTTGGTGAAGAAATCATCATCGGCAATCTCGATACCGGTTTGTCGGAGCCACCCCTGACCCCCTCTCTCTGTCTCTCTCTCTCTCTCTCCCAAAATCTATTACATTGAAGCACATCAAATCTATCTACTTTCATAGGTGTTTGGCCTGAAGCAGAGAGCTTCAATGACCAAGCTTATGGTCCCATTCCAAAGAAAGTGGAGAGGAAGATGCCGAATGACACCACTGAAGGAATCCATTGCAACAAGTATGCTCCTTTATAGGGGGTGACTTTAAATAATAAAAATCAAGGGGATCTAAGTGTAACTTTATAGGGGGTGACTTTAAAAATTAACTTTATAAGGGGGTGGCTTTAAAAATTAAAAACTCAAGGGGCTAGTAGTAAATTTTTATAGGGGGTGGCTTTAAATAATAAAAGATCAAAGGGATCTAAGTGTAACTTTAAAGGGGTGGCTTTAAAAATTAATTTTATAATGGGGTGACTTTAAAAATTAAAAAGTCAAGGGGCTAGTAGTAATTTTTATAGGGGGTGGCTTTTAATATTAAAAAATCAAGGGTCTATTTGTAATAAATTATTTCATTGGGAGCTATTTGTAAAATATACAAATTAGGGGTCTAAACGTAATCCTAGGCGGCCGTAATTATTAAAAATTATGGGAAACACGTAAAGTTTTTAAATCTAGGGGCGGCTGTAATTTTAGGTTAAATTTTTTTTTTTAAAGTCCATTTAGGTTAGTTTTTAAAAAAACAAACTGTAAAAAAATTGTAAATCTTTAAATTTTAGGGGGGCAACTGTAAAATTTTAGTTTACTTAAAAAAAAGGAAGACAAAAAGGGCACGTTAGTAATTTTACCAGGAGAGGGGGCTGCGTTTAGCGCCTATGTTTAAATAAGATTGTGGTCGGCAAGAAAATCATATTTAAGCTCACACCAACTCTTTAAGTACACCCAATAGTCAATTCATAATCTCTTTCTTCACCATTTCCTCGGCACACCAAAACAAAATCACCCATTTGTGCTCTCTTTCCTCGTACATTCACTACAACATGTTTGTTTCTAGTTTAAGAAGGGTGGTTCAAATGTTCATATTTGTATCGTTTGATTAACGATCCCATTCCCCAGCCCAAGATTTGATCTTATTAACCTAGACAGTTGTTTTGAGGGAGAATATAAGATACATAGCAACTTTCTTAATTTTCAAATGTTATTTGGCACAAAAATCAAGAAATTCTAGCGGTCACTCGTTCTCACAATAGTGTGTTGCATGCAAAGTGTTAACGCTAACGTAGTATATATAACCTAGACAGTTGTTTTGAGGGAGAATATAGATACTCCGTCGTTCCTAAATAATTGTTATTTCTGAATTTTTTAAGTCAAATTAATTATTATTTATATGAAAGTTTGATTTTTATTTTTTAATTTGTTAGTATTTTTTAAAAGTTAAATTGATTGTTCTCTTGTAAAATTTGATTTGCAATGACAATCTATTTTCTTTCATTGAGTAAAGAAGTACTTATACAATATATTGTTTACAAGAGACGTCCTAAAAATAAGTTATAAACAAATAAGTACAAGATCTCCTAATCATGGTAGGAATCATGTCCCTGCTGTGATCGCCATGAATGTGTCCAAAGATGTGGCGACATCCATCACTCCCCCTCAAGTTGGACGGTGCAGATCTCGAACTCCCAACTTGCATACCAGAAACTGAAAACGCTCTGCCCCAAGGAGCTTGGTAAAAATATCAGCAACCTCGTTCGTCGTTGTGACATATCGCGGTTCAATGTCATGAGATTCAACCCGTTCATGAATGAAATAATTAACAATTCATCTCAACATGTTTTGCGCACTCCTGAAAAACAGGATTATTCACAATATGAATGGCAACTTGATTATCACAGAATAGTGGACTGGCCTCGTGTTGAGGTGCGTCAAGATCAACTAACAACCATTGTAACCACAAAAATTCACTTACCACTACCCTGTATTCCGCTTCGGCGGAACGAGAAACCACAGACTGTTTCTTCGTGCGCCAGGAAATTGGTGCTCCACCAAGAGAGATAAAATAGTTTGTACGACAATGGCGATACATAGGATAGCCTCCCCAATCAGCATCACAATATGCGGCTAGACTCAAAGCACCATCTACTGGAAGATAAAGTCCCTGACCTGGGGTTAATTTTAGGTAACGAAGGACGCGAGTTACAGCATCCATATGTGTAAGCATCGTGGATTGGAGACAAATTGACTAAGCACATTCACAGTAAGAGCAATGTCAGATCGTGTCACGGTCAAGTATAACAATCGCCCAATCAACCGACGATATTGCGCCGCATCCACAGCGGGGATATCAGTATCTTCATCCAACTGCAAATTTTGTTCCATCATAAATGAACTGGGTCGACTTCCTTGCAAACTCGTCTCCTTGAGTATGTTAAGAGTATACTTCCGCTGACCCAAGAGTAGGCCTTGATACTGAATTTGTCAATAAGGTGATGCTTGACAATATTAATCCTATTGACATTGTTGCCAGCCAAAATAACATCATCCACACAGATGAGAGCACTGAAAAATATATTACCTTGTTTTAAAATGAACAAGGAGTGGTCCGAGTGAGATTGTCGGAAACCAGTATCAAGTAAGGCCTTTGTGAACTTTTGATACCAATTGCGGGATGCTTGTCTGAGGCCGTACAAGGATTTGCATATTTACACACTCTTGTGTCACCTTTCTTCGCAAATTTTTGTGTTATCCGCATGTAAACATCTTCCTCCAAGTCACAATGTAGGAAGGCAATATTAACATCCAATTGGTGTATCAACCAATTCTTCATTGCAGCCACAGTGACCACACTTCACACGGTCACAAGCTTGGCAACTGAAGCGAAAGTTTCATGAAAGTCTATCCCCTCAACCTGCGTGAAACCCTTGGCTACTAGGCGCGCCTTATACCTCTCAATTTCACCATCTTGCTGGTACTTAATTTTGTAGACCCACTTAGAGTCCACAACTTTCTTGCCCGGGGGCAAATGTTCTATAGTCCACGTCCCATTTTCTTCCAAGGTTAGATCTCATTTTGCATTGCATCATACTAATGTGAATCTTTCACTACCTGATGATAGAAATACTTTGGCTCATCATGAGAAGTGATGGCTGCATGGAAGACTTTATGTACACGAGAAAATTTTTCATAACAGACAAAATGAGATAAAGGATGTACCGTAGAGGTTCCTGGATCGGAGTTGGGTGGCACATGGTCTATAGACTGCGAAAGCTAAGTAACAAAATCATCGAGATGTTTGGGTTTAGTTGGTATTCGACGGATATGATGCAACCCTTGTGTATCAATTTTCCCACTTCAAGAGGAACTCTACTGCTCTGGAACACTTTCATGTTAGGCAATATTCTGTAAGACATCTAAACTAACGAAACATTAAGATGATCATCTGGATCTGGAGGCGCTACAGTTGTGTCAACAGATGTGGCAACATCTGACGAGACATCTAAACTAGTCTCTTGAAAAAAAATTGTTGGCATTACTGATTTATCAAAGTATGCTGGATCTGACCCATGTGTTAACGGCCCTGTTTGTTGTGCACTGTCGGGAAAGATTACTTTAAAAGGAAACACATCTTCAACAAAAATGACATCTCTGGATGGGAAAACCTTATTCTGTTCCACATCATAGACACGATAACCCTTTTGTGCATGAGGGTATCCAACAAACACACAAGGTCTCCCCCTTTCACCAAACTTATCATGCACCTTTTTATTATCCTTTGCGTATACAAAACACCCAAAGATACGGAGGTGGTCATATGAAGGTTTCTTGTTAAGTAAAATTTCATATCGTGTTTTATGCACAATGACTCTTGATAGAAACCTGTTAATGAGATAGGTAGCCCTCAAGACACAGTCACTCCTAATTCTTTTGACGGCCTTCTCAAATTGAGTTCTTACCATGTTGCAAAAGCTAGCAAATGGTGACTCACTTCGAATTTATGCTTCATTAAAAACACCCAAACTCCATGACTATAATCATTAATAATAGACAAGAAATAATGTGCTCCCGATAAAGAAGCAGTTGTAGAACCTCAGCTCCCCAAATATCACAGTGTAATAATTCAAAACATAAACTATTTTTAATACTACAAATAAGAAATGGAGCTCGAGTCTGTTTTGCCCTCATACAGGAATCACATGGTTCATTGCTAAATCTAAAAATTTTACCAAGAGACTCAACGTTCTGATCATGAAGCTTTGTGTCTGACGCGTGACCTAATCTTTTGTGCCAAACTTTCTACCTAACTGAAAAGGCCATATTGATGGCCCCAGTCTTCACAGGCTTCATGCAGTATAGACCATCACAGCATTTACCCACTCCAATCAGGTTCCTCGAAGGTAAGTCCTGTATAACACAAAAGTCCAAGAAAAATATTAGTGCCAATTAAAATCTTTCATTAACTTGCTAACTGAAAGTAAATTGCATTTGAAATCTGGAACATTCAAGACATTGTGAATTTTCAACCCATTTGGCAAACAAGTTTTGCCAATTCCCTTCACAAGAACACTGTCTCCATTTGGTATTCTAACAGGCATCCCAGATTTCGATTTTGTTTGCTCCTCAAGGATCCCTTCATCACAAGTGATATGTTTCGTAGCTCCAGAATCAATTACCCAAGGCTTCTTAAAATAAATCTTACTAGCCATATTAGCAATGGGTATTGGCCGAATCTGTCCAAACTTCACAGATGTCACAAAAGATGTGGCGAAATCTACGGAAACATCATCGTTGCAAAGGTACTGGATCAACTTATCATATTGTGTTGGAATTAATCCTGGAAGGGGGCTTAACTGTAATTCCACGTTTGCTGCCTTTGGGGTCACCCTCTGTTTACCCATCTTACCATCATCACGGGTTACCTTTCTCCACCTAGGAGGATACCCGACTATTTCAAAACAGCCTTCTACGGAGTGGCCCATCTTGCCACAATGACTGCATGTTGGTTTGTCTCGGCTTCCTCCCTTTCATTCGCTGCCTTCTTTCTCTGTACGCCTGTAGGACTGTGTCTGAAACGCCGCTGCCTCCATCCCGTGTCTATAAGATATTAAGATACCATAATCTGACGTTGTTGCTTGTCCTGCGTTACAAGATGGTATGCTGATCCAATCGATGGAGTAGGTTTTGTGGTTAGATATGTGTCTTCACAGTCCCAAAAGCTTCATCTAGGCCCATAAGAAACTCATAAAGCTGCTCCTTCTCACGTAGCGTGACAAGTTATTTGGGGATATCACATATGTACTTTTCATAGGTGCACTTTGGCATAGGAGAAACTGATTGTATCTCGTCCCAAAGCCCATTCAATTTGGTGTAGTAGCCGAAACTAAAAAAATTTCTTGTCATCTTTATATTAATGCACCTTTCAAATCGTACGCTCATGGTGCACTCTCCTTCCCAAACATCTCTTCAAGATCATGCCAAATCTCTGTGGCAGTCTTAGCGTACTTTACGTTATTCCTTATCTTCTTCTCCATAGTCGCGTTCAACCCCCTTTTTACCATTACGTTGCACCTCTTCCATAGCATCAATTTCGGCGAGTCTTTATCGGGTATCAGAATCGAGCCATCAACAAAACCTATTTTTTTTTAAGCGAATAGGGCATTACTCATCTCATCAGCCCAATCGACATAGTTTCCGTCGCGGAGGAGATCACCAACGTAGAGTTAGCCAGGGCTATCTGAAGCATGGATGTAATACAGAGACATGATGTCCACGGTGGTGTGACTAGTGGAGGCCGTAGCAGCTTATTTTTCTGCCCTGGTTAACGGTTGAAGCTAGGCAGTGGCGGCTGATACCATGTAAAATTTGATTTGCAATGTCAATCTATTTCCTTTCATTGAGTAAATAGGTAGTTATACAAAGTATTGTTTACAAGAGACGTGTTAAAAGTCAGTTATAAACATACAAACAAATAAGTACAAGATCTCCTAATTATGGTAAGAATCTTATCCCTGCTGAGATCGCCACGAATGTGTCCAAAGATGTGGCGACATCCTCCACGACATCCATCATCTCTCGTTCCTAAGATTTGATCTTTTTAACATAGACAGTTGTTTTGTATCGTTTTATCCCGTGTGTGGTGTACTAGCAATTTAGCCCCGTGTCTATGATAAGGTGTCAGTATGAAACCGGATCAATGCATGCTCGAGGTTTTATAGGGGGTGTGAAACAATCATGATCTCAATTCATGTATGAAAATGTGAATCGTGGAGGACAGAGAGAATAGAAGAGAGAGAGAGAGAGAGAGAGAGAGAGAGAGAGAGAGAGAGAGAGAGAGAGAGAGAGAGAGAGAGAGAGAGAGAGAGAGAGAGAATAATATCTTAGTATATTATCATTCCAATATAAGAACATACAACAGCTATATATACATTGATGATTACAACAACTTGACCAACTTGCACAGCTTGTAACAAACTGATCTGAACACTTGTAACAGGCTAATTGACTAACAGAATTACAACTGGCATTAATAACCTGGCTAACAAGATTAACGAATATCACCCATGGCTCCAATATGAGTGTCCTCATTGGTTGTAATAAGTTGCTGCTGCATATGAAGATCTCTATCTTTAATATCCCCCCACAAGCTGGAAGGCTGGAAAATGTTAAAATCCTAAAGCTTGGACAATAAGTACAGAAGCTGAGAAGAAGGAAGAGTTTTGGTAAACAGATCAACCAACTGATTTGAGGAAGAGACATGAGTTGTTTGGATAATTCCTTGAAGCAGTTTCTCCCTTACTAAATGACAATCTAGGTCAATGTGTTTTGTTTGTTAATGAAAGACTAGATTAGAAGCTATATGAAGGACAGCCTTGTTGTCACAGGCAAGAAGAACATGAGTGACATGGAAAACACCAAGATGGTTAAGCATGGCAAGTAACCAAACAATTTCACAACAAGCATTTGTCATGGCCCTATACTAAACCTCAGCAGAGGAACGAGAAATGGTCTGTTATTTCTTTGCTTTCCAAGAGACAAGACAAGATCCAAGCAACACACAATTAATAGCCTGACAATGACTTCCTGGTTGTAGACAATTACCCCAGTCAGCATCACAGAATACCAGCACTTTAAGATCACTGGAGGAGGAATAAAAGAGGCCCTGGCCAACACTGCCTCTCAAATACTTGACAAGCTTAATGGCAGCATTATAGTGAGGAACTCTAGGAGAAGCCAAGAATTGACTTAAAATGTGGACAGCATAGCATATATCAGGCCTGGTTGTTGTCAAACTAGATCAATCTCCCAATAAGCCTTTTGTATTTCCCAGAATCTAAAAACAAAGGACCAAAATCTGCAGCAAGGCCATGATGTTGATCAATGGGCAACTTGACAGGATTGGCTATAATAAGACTAGTGTCTATAAGAATGTCTAAAGTGTATTTCCTTTGATGAAGGCAAATACCCTTGGAAGACCTGGTCACTTCAATGCCTAAGAAATACTTAATAGAACCCAAGTCCTTGATTTGAAACTAAGTATGTAAGAAAGCCTTAACAGAAGCAGTTGTAGCTGAATCAGAACCTGTAACAACAAGGTCATCCACATAAACCGGCACCACATTAAAGGTTGCAGAGGTTTTCAAAATAAATAGGGAGTGATCACTAAGAATACATTTTTATAGGCATAGAAATGAAATGATTTTTTTAGTTTTTATCTTTTTGATAGGATCTTTAAGATGTTTAGCTGTTAACTAGGGTTGAATATTCAGCTCTAATCCAAGAAGCAAAGAGTGAAAATTATTAAGTAACCTCCAATTCTGGATGATGATACGTAGGAAGACTCAAGTTTTAAAAACAAAGCGGTATGTTTGTTTTTCTGATATTTTAATTAATCGTCTCTTATGCATAAAATATAATTAAATGAATATGTCTGATATCTTCTTTGCCTCATTATTAGTTTTCTTACGAGATAAATGAATTATATATAATTAATATTATTTCATTATTTTTGTGTCATTTGGTTTTACTCACCTCCTACAAAACCTCGACCAAACATTGATTCGGTTCCATACTGACACCGTGACATAGGTACGGACACAAAGACCTAGTGAATAATAATGACTTGATGCAAGTTAGAGTTGATGAGGAAAAAAAATATTATTTAAGATTTTAATCTCTCACTATTTTTTTCAATAAAATATTAAATATGGATACTTATATTGGGACAAACGTAGATGTTTATTAGTAATAGTATTAGCAAGGATAAAGAAAGATGATACTTTAATAAAAAATAAAATGTTTCAAAAAAAAATTGTATAGATGTTAATGGGAACTATTTTCGGGTATTGGGTGTTATTGGGTTCAAAAATGCTAAGTTCACTACCAGGGTTACTACCTTGGTGACAATTTTTCAATTTTACATTGAAGGCAAAGTGCATGTGCATCTTCAAGGTAAAGTTGTCACAGGGGTGGTAACGTTAATGGTAAACCTAGTAATGTTGTATTGGATATTGGATAAGTTTCGGAACACCTATAATTATCCACAAAAACTAATTAATGAATATTTTTTGATACTACTCAAAACTACCCATTAGTTTTAAGGCACGTTTGGTGTAGCATTTTCAAAAAGCAACGTTTTTAAAAATGCTTTTTTTTATAAATGCATTTGGGATATCACTTGAAAACACTACTTTTTTTTCCTAGTAGCATTTTAAAACCTGCATTTTGGGAAAAAGCTGAAAATTTTTGTCGCATCATTGAAACCCAATTTTTATAAATAAACGACGTTTTATCCCTGCATTTTAGCCAAAATGCACGATCAAACGGGCTCTTAATGGACAACTTTAAATTTTACTCAAAACGCAACAATTGTACCCGAATTGCCACCCCAAACTAAATCTTCTAAAATCCATCGTACTTGAAACATATAAAACATTTTTTACGAAAAAATAGTGTTTTTTTTTCTAAATTTTTGGTTCACAATCATAAATGATAAAGTTAATAAACAAAAAAGCATAAATTACAAATAATCCTCCTCAACTAAGGGTCTTGTTTGAATTGTCCCCCTATACTACCAATTTATGCAATGTGCCCCCCTCTCAACTATAACTTTTTTCTTAAATCGCATCTTCGATTTAGGCGTTTGAATTGACAGAATTTGCCCACATAGACTCACGTGACCATCTTTACTTTTTTTTTAACCACAATATTCAAAATAAAAATAATCAATTATGTTTTTGAACATCTTTAAGTACAAAGAGGGTCTTAAAGTAACAAGATTAAAATAGTCAATTGAAACATCAAAAGAATATTATGGTAAGTAAAAAAATACCTAAAGATGGTCACGTGGGTCTCAGGTGGGCATTTTCTGTCAACTCAAATAACAGTGCTTATACAGAAGCTGTGATTTAAAAAAAAGTTATTATTGAGGGAGGCATATTGCTTTAATTGGTAGTTGAGGGGGAAAATTTGTACCAACAATAGTTAAGGGGCAAATTGTTTCAATTGATAGTTAAAGGGAGAAATTTGAATCCAACCCATAGTTTAGGAGAATCATCTATAATTTACCCATAAGAAAACAACACTCATTACGGAATGAATGTAATACTCCATCTCATGTAGAGCAATGCTATAGACACAAGTAAGTCACGAATTTTTTTTCACAAAATCTTCATTGGCGGTTATTAATTGGTTACATAGTTTACGGGTCCACCACTAACTAATGAAAAAAATAATCAAAAATTCACAACAATATTTTATGAACAAATTTTTGTGACTTATTTGTGCCCAAAGTATTACCCAAATTATATATTGATCATATTTTTCGTTTTTGCTTGTGTCAAAATTTTTTATCACTTCTAAAATTAATGAACATTAATTAACGAATTTCTCAATATGCCTCAATCAGATTTTCTTTTTTGTTTGTAAATCTGACAAATTTATTAGAGTAATTAAAAGAGACAAAAGTAGAATTTACAAGGAGCACCCCAGGTAAGTGTAAACTCAACAATGTCTAAGGAAGCGGTAAAACCCTAACATCATCTAGGACAGGGCCACACCAATAACCATAGTCATGAAGCTTTGTATGATAAAATGCACTATAGAATGTCAGCCTTGTTCTAGTTGAAATTGCTTGGAATTTGAGACTCGAAGTCATAAAATATCCCTTTCCTCGAGAAGTAAACCGGGCTTTTAGGGTTTCCTTAGCGGCGAAAGCCTCAACCATCATATCCCCGTGGCAAGTGTTTTTTGCATCGCCGATGGTAATCGTTAGGTTGTAGAACTTGTTAGGTACGGTCCTTATGATTTGTGCAATTGCACTTTCTCTCCCTCCAATCAATTCGATCGCAGCTAGTCCTGACGGAACTTGGAAGTGCCTCGAGTCTACGTACTTTATGGGTTTGAGGGATTCGACTATCCACCCGGGAAGTGGGGAGGTCGGGTCTTGACGTTTCGGTAGGAGTAGAATTCCAGTTGAAAAATTCTTGAATACATGTGGACCGATCTCAAAGCCACCATTCTTCACCAAGTTGCCTGTATTAAGCCACGATTAGTTACTGTTTTGATTCTTAGTAAACTCCATTTAGATCTAACCATGAATACCTTACATTAATTTTTAAATAAAAAAGAAAAAGAAATAAAGGAAGTAAGAGATTAAAATATTTCACGGTACGATTTTGTACTTTTGATACGGAAGTAAATGGACAAGGCAATAGTTGTTTATCGTCCCACATGCTGCATGTGGATTTCATTAGAGGATTCTCTACCATGCAATGCAATAATATTTTGGTTGCATAGGAAACTCAAATATTTTTCTAATAATAATTTGGAATATATATATATATATATATATATAATTTAAAGTTAAAAATTGTTTGGTCATCTCATCATTTGCTGGTAGACCTGCACATTATATTATATACACAATAAACAACTGCTAAATAAATTTGTAACTAAGATTTTGACTTTTTTTTGTTTTTTTTGACTCTAGCATTACTATTTGTTAATATTAAAACATACTTTTATTTCATTACAACAAATAAAACTATAACCTGTTATACTATTAAAACATACATTTGTCAATTTAACCAATAACCTGCATGTTAATATTAAAACATACCTTTGGTGTATGCTAGAGGAAGAATCTCCTTGATTGCAATGGCATCCAATAGGGGCCCACAAGTGGGGTCCTCTTGAATACCAGGGTTATGAAATGTGACCATGACCCTAGCAGAAGTGGCCTTGAAAGCATAAGCATAAGTATCCCCCCAATCACTGCTATACAATGTCTGAATGGGAAGATCCGAAAGATTTGTAGCCAGGACTGTTAACCAGATGTGTGATAACTTGTGTGTACAGTTGTGTACACAAGTATCAACACAACAATGCACACAACTATTTCCAGAAAACTTATTATTAACGAACAGAATATAAATGCAGCGGAATTAATACTTCAGCAAGAAAAATCTTGCTGGAACCTTTTCATAAAAACACACCTTGCTAGAAAACAAGTTGTGAATTAAAAACACTTACAATGAAAAGGAAAAATAATAACCAAAGATCAAACGAGAGTTCTAAACTAAGAACTTACAAAAACACAAAACAATCTCGAAGAATCAATCCCTGATTTTCGAGACACATGCACTAAATCACTCAATGATTTCTCTCTTAACAATGCTATATAAATTCTCTTGAAATCGGTAACAACTTCTGGAGGCGGAGGACTCCTTTTATAACCATTCAAGAATCCTTGATTGACAAGGATTCAATCACTTCCTGAATTTAAGATCCTTCTTTCCATATCTTCCAAGAGTCCATTCCTCCTTGAGATTCTTACCTAAAAAACAAAACTATACTAAATAAAAACTATTAGTTGTTAGTCAATATAAACCATATATTTACAAAATATAAAAACCTAAATAAGTAAAAATATATATACTTCTTTTAAATTTCAGAATCACAAAGATATAATAAAAAAGATCAAGAGTATTTTCATACTCTTTCAATCTCCCCCTATCTTTGTGGTTCTGATCAAAAAACCTGCAACAATAATTTGATAAGGCTAAACAGATAGACATACCACTAAATAAAGTCATTACAATCCAAAAGCAAATAAAAAGTTCACAAAGTCCACAAGTTTTAAAGACCCGAGTAGAGGTCTTCACCCAAAACATCCATCTCCATATTAGTCGTCGCAGCCTCATCAATCTCCTTCTCAATATCAAACACTAGACCTTCAGCATCGGATGCACTAGTAGTAGCTCCCCCAGACTTGGAAATATCTCCCCCTTTTTGAGAGGAACCAGAAAGCATAGCCTCCAAATCAGCAATATTCCTTTGCAGTCCAGCAATGAGAAGATGTCTACTTTCAATCTCAGCCTGATGTGAAGATATCTGAGCTTTGAAGACCGCAATCTGAGCGTGGATGGCATTGTGGTCCTGAGCTGCAGTTGTGGGCACAGTAGTGAGAACAGTTGTGGACACAACTGTCGACACAACTGGGTGCACAGAGCCGGAAGTCGATGCGAGCCCAGAAAACCGAGCCAGATCATCAAACCGAGACGCCTCAAGCATAGTCTTGGGAATTTTAAAATGATCTGGAATGATGGATAGACTATCTCCAGGGATATCCGGAACTCCTTGATCTTTCAACAATGCATAAATCAAACTAGGGTGCGGAAGAGCATAGGTGGTGTTAACATTTTCAGCAAAGCTCATGATGGTATCAAAAATAGTTCGCCCCAAGTTAAATTTATTTTCCCCAACACGATACATAAGAAGAATCTGATCTTTAGTGACAGATGAGGAATTTAACGTTGGCAACCAATTGGAGCGCAGAATATGGTGTAGAAACACAAACACTTTGGTTAAGGAACTAGTCCGAAACCCAGTGTTCCAATTTGAAAATTTTCCTCCAGTTACCATGGACACAGCCGTATGAATATCAGAGGGAAGCATGTGAATGGGAAGATCAGGAGTGCACAGAAAAGAGTTAATCCGAGAGGGACTAAAATCAACCACTTGATCCCTAACAAAAACTTTCCCAAAATTAGGGGAACGGTCAAGACCAATATCTCGGCTCAGATTGGCATAAAACTCTAAGACCAAGGTCCGGGAATAAGGAATAGGAAAATCTAATGAAACATCCAGGGACCTTGCAGAGAAAAAATTGGTCATTCCAACTTTGTCAAAAACCTCAATCTGTCGAGATTTTTCAACAACAAAAGCCCTATGGAGATTGGCGGAAAAACGATTTTCAGCATCAGGAGAATAAAACAGAGAATTGTACTTTAAGTCCAGATTGTAAGGAGAAGAGGGAACACAAACAGAGGACTTACGAACCCGAGATTTGCGAGCAGTGCCACCTGTGTGAACTGGTGTGTCACCAGTTGTGGGCACAACTGGCTGCACAGAAGACCTCACAGAAGGGACTGGCCTGCGTTTTGAAGAGATGAGAACATCAGGATCACTTACAGTATCATCAGAGCCCACAGAAGCATCACTAGAGTCAGCAGGCTGTGACGGTGAGATTGCCGCAGAGCGAAACAGCGCGGCTTGAGCACGGGCGAGCTACGGGTGAGACGCCTAGAGCTGCTCTCCCCGAATTTTGGCACGAGTGCGACACGAGCTGGCAGGAGAGCCCTCATCCTCATCAGAGGAATCTCGGAGAATTAACCTCCTCCTTGTGCTTGCAGAACCCCCAGATTTGGGTTTTGAAATTTTTGGAGCAGCTGGACGAGGAAGACGAGAAATTGAAGATTTCCCGGATGCGATCAGCCGGCTAGAGCGACGGACCCCTGAAGGTTCTGGTTGACGAGCATCCCTAACGGCATCAAGGACAGATTGATCTTCAACGTTAATTGCAGACGACTGTTGGCCAAGAGATTGGACATCAATCGCAGGAACATACTGTGGGGATATGCTTAAGTCAGCAACAGTAGCGGATGCCTGAGCCGTGGAAGAAGGTGGAGATGCCATGAGACCGATCTGCACACAAAAGATCTAGAAGAAAGGAGAAGAGAGAGAGACTTTGGGAGGTGTGAGACAAGATGTGAGAACAGTTGTGAGATTAATAGATTGAACAGATGAAGTCACAAGTTTTAAAAGGGATTTATGGGCACAACCTTGGAAACTGAATCAGGGAAGAGAATAAGCCGTGTAAAGGTAGGAGTTTTCCCCTTTTTGAACTTCCAAACTCATAAAGGATTAGGGCACAAAAATAAAAAAAAACTTACCAAATTTTTGTGATAAGATTTGCTTTCCTAATCCGGATGGAACTCTTCCATGATTACACAACCTCTCACCGTAGTCTCCTTTGACTACTAGACTTCATAACCACCTTAGCATAAAAAATCATGAATCACAATAGAAAAATTAGGACAAGAAGAGTGAAAATTAACAAACAAATTGCTCATATTTTCACCAAGGATTTCGAATGCCCTAACATAAACTATATGCCTATCATGAGAGAGCAATGCACACACAGTGAGGATTTTAATCTCAATAAATTGCAACATGGTATGACTAACTCACGTATTTAACATAACATTGACAAACAAGAATTCAATGAGATAACCCTCAATCATGTAGCCTCTAGAATGTCTCCATATTAGGCATTGAATCGATCGAGAAGGAGCTATTCACTCTCACACCATAGTGCTTCCCAAATTTTTTCCCAAGTGATGCAACAATAAGTCATTGGCATTGAGCACATGAGTGGAAGCTTCAAAATAAATGGAGGCGCTTGTTTTCTCAGTGACCTTAGATTAGACACCCACTCCATGATAATTATCAAAAATTTAACAAGGAAATTTTATCACCAAGTTAGGAGGGATCTCACATTCAAGAGTCAAAGTAGATGTCAACACAGAGAGATAGTCAAGTGATCACAAGAGATAATCGTGCAATGCATGAATGCAGGATTTTTTTTTTTTTTGTGTTTTCTGTAATATACAATTATACAGAGATGCAGACAGTTGTCTGCACAGTTGTGCAGTCATCTGTGATCACACAAACCGAGAGAGTTCTTAAGAAAAGAAAATCTCTCAAAATCCAAAGCCTTGGTAAAGATATCAACAAGTTGATTTGTTGTTCCAACATGTTCAAGTGTAATAATTCTTTGTTCAACAAGATCTCTTATAAAGTGGTGCCGAATATCTATATGCTTTGTACGGGAGTGTTGCACAGGATTTTTAGCAATATCTTTAGCACTCATGTTATCACAAAAAACAGTTAGGGTTTCACTTTTCAAACCATAATCCTTTATCATTTGGTTCATCCAAAGTAATTGGGTACAACAACTACCTCGCCACATATTCTGATTCAGCAGTAGACAAAGAAACACAGTTTTGTTTCTTACTAAACCAAGACACAAGATTATTCCCTAAATAGAAACACCCACCAGTGGTGCTCTTTCTATCATCAGTATTTCCAGCCCAATCAGAATCACTGAAACCCACCAAGTTTGTGTTGGTATCTCTTGTATAGCTTAACCCCAAGTGAGTAGTACCCCAACATATCTTATAATGCGTTTCTGACTTTTAAGTGGGATACTTTGGGGTTAGCTTGATACCTAGCACAAATGCACACACTAAACATTATGTCGTCGCTAGCCGTAAGATACACAAGCTCCCTATCATACTCCTATAGAGGGTGTGATCAACACTTTCACCCTCATCATCCTTACACAGTTTTTGGGATGATCCCATAGGAGTTTTTAGGTGTGATGCATTATCAAGACCAAATTTCTTAACCAAACTTTTAGCATACTTGGATTGTGAAACTGACATTCCTTCATTGGTTTGAGTGATTTGAAGACCAAGAAAGAATTTCAGTTCCCAACCATACTCATTTCAAATGTGGATGTCATACTTTGAACAAACATTTCAAGTAAGTCATTAGTAGTAGCACCAAAAACTATGTCATCCACATAAATTTGAGCAACAAGCATACCCTTTTTATTTTTCAAAACAAATAAAGTCTTATCAACCTCTCCCTTTTAAACCCAAGTTGAATTAGGTGCTCGGTCGTCTACCATACCAAGCACGTGGGGCTTGTTTAAGACCATAGAGTGCCTTTTTCAACTTATAGACATGATTTGGCTTAGAAGGATCTTCAAACCCTTTAGGTTGCTCAACAAATGCTTCCTCATTTAAAACACCATTTAGGAACGCACTCTTGACATCCATTTGATGTAGAGTGATTTTCAAGTAGCATGCAATAGCTAGCAACAATCGATAGACTCAATTCGGGCTACGGGGCAAAGGTTTCATCAAAATCCACCCCTTCAATTTGAGTGTAGCCCGAGCCACCAAACGAGCTTTGTTCCTTGTTATATTGCCTTGTTCATCGATTTATTCTTAAAGATCCATTTGGTCCCAATCACATTGACGTGAGAAGGCCTAGGAACTAAGAACCAAACTTCATTTTTCTCAAACTGGATTAATTCCTCTTGCATAGCATTAATCCAATTCTCATCTTTCAAGGCTTCCAAAACATTTTTGGTTCATAATTAGCAACAAAACAACACGAGTTTACGATGATACATGGATTGTAGACATAACAAACCGGCAAGGTCACGGTAATTGACCCTTTTTCCTCGAGTTTTCATGCCTTCATCCACTTCCCTATGACTGAGATGTGGGATGATTTCCTTGTATTCGGAGGGATGTCCTTTTCTCTGCTTACATCTTCGTCATCGGTTTAGAATCGAGTCTTGGTCTTCATTTGTTTGACCACTTGTCTTTGTCGTTGTTTGAACAACGGTGAACAACGATTACCTGGTGGCGTTCTGCAGATTCATTCACATTAGTGGTTCGATTCGTCATTAACGGTTCGGCTCCCAAGTACAACCGAAATATCATCCTCAACCGTTTTGACATTAAGATCGTAGCATCATCAAAAACAACATTTATGGATTCCATGACAGTTTTGGTTTTGAGATTATAAACTCGAATGCCCTACTTTCGTAGAGTATCCAATAAAAATGGCTTTGTCACTTTTGGAATCAAACTTAGAAAGATACTCTCGGTCATTCAAGATGTAGCAAATACATCCAAACACATGAAAATATTTGACCGTGGGTTTCTTTCCAAGAAATATCTCATAGGGAGTCATAGTACTTCCAATTCTTAGAAAGACACGATTTCCTACATGACATCTTTGTATTCACGCTTCGCCCAAAATTTTTAGAGAGATTTTCGAGCTTAACATTACTCGGCCATCTCTTGTAATGTGCGATTTTTCCTTTCCGCTACCCCATTTTGTTGAGGGGTTTTGGGGTGAGAACTCGTGAGTAATCCCCTTTGAATCGCAAAGCGAGAAAGTGGCGTTTTCAAATTCGTACCATGATCGATCGACTCTAATGGCTTTTAAACCATATAAGTTTTGACCCTCTTGTACCAAATTTTGAACTCATCAATGGTGTTGGACTTTTCCCTTAAGAAAATTACCCATGTATATCTAGAAAAATCGTCCACACACACAAACAGTATTTTTTCGAGACATGCTTTCTACTTCCATTGGACCCATAAGGTCGGTATGGATCAATTCAAGACATCTAGTGGTTCCACGGTGTTGAACCATTTTATGACTTGATCTTGTTTGTTTCCCTTTTGACATGACCCACACACACTTAATTTCTTAAGATCCAGTTTAGGCAAATCTTTACTGCCTCAAAGTTGATTAAATCTCGATTTTTCTCTCAGGCATGACCAAGTTTTGGTGCCGGATGGCGTAGAATCATCCATTTTAGTAAAAAGCATGACACACGCTTCCAACTTTGTAACGGTTGTCGAAGATCGAACACCGTTAAAATACACTTATTTTGGTTATCAAAAACTTCACATTTTGACTTGTCAAATTTAACAAATAAGTCATCATCACACAGTTGACTTATGCTTATCAGATTTGCCTTAAGCCCATCAACATGTAGAACATTGTGTAGCTTAGGCAAGCCTGATACATTCAACGTACCTTTGCCAATAATTTTACCTTGAGCTCCTCCACCAAAATTGACTTTCCCACCTTTGAATGGAGCATAATCGATGAGATTTTCTCGTGTTCCTGTCATGTGGCGAGAACGACCTGTCAAAATACCAGGCCCCTTCCACCTTGCTCCTAAGAGAGGTGAAAACAACTGACAGGTTTACGGTTTCCTTTCTTACCCAGGCGGTCTTCTTTCCGGCTTTGGGTTGTGTGTACGGTTGTGTGTTGGTTGTGTACACAACTGCGCTCAAGTGTCCACGCATATTGCTCAACCCAGTTCTGTTTCCTTGTGACAATACGGTCTAATATGACCAGGAGCGAAGCAATGATGACAAACATACCTTCTCCTCTGTTTTGTGTTTTAGAATGAACAGACTTGACAGAGGAGATGATTTTTCCCTTTGAAAGCTGCTAGCTCCTTCTTTTACAAAACAGTTTCTCCATAGCCAATTCCTGTTTTTCCTTGATTTCCTATTTTTAAAACCTCTTCTAACTTGGCTTTACCAGTGTTCAGCCTTGTTAGAGTTTCTGTCTCTCTATCAAGATTTGTTTTATAATTTTCACACTCCATGTCTTTCTTTGTGAGTAAAACTTCTAGCTTGGCTATGGAGTCTTTTTGAGAATCACTTTCTTTTGACAAACTCTCAACTTGAGACTTTAGTTTAAGATTTTCTAGTCAATTTCTCATTTACCTGTCTAAATACCTTGAGTTGCTCCATCCGTTTAGTCCAATCAGTGTGGAGTTCAACATAGGTATTGTGCAAGTCCTCATAGGTAGCACACTCTTCCTCTTCTGGATCATCTTTAGTTTCACCAGAAGTTAAAGAATTCAAACAGTATACACATCGGTTGTGTAGTCGGTTGTGTGATAAGTTGTCTTTGTCAACGATTGCACATCTTCCACATCGACTCACTATCAGACAAAGTGATCTGAGATGGATGCCATATAGACATGTTTGCAGTCTGTTCATCATCATCAGAATCACTCAAAGTCGCTGTGAAACCTACCCCACGCTTTTTAAGAGTGTTTGCACACTCATTTGCGTAATGTCCAAATCCTTTGCAAGCACGGCATTGAATAGAATCAATTGATTTCTTTCCTTCAAAAACTGGTTTCTTAGTGACTATTTCCTTCTTTGATGATTCACCCGTGGAAGATGTAGAATGTGCTGAATTTGGAAACTTAGTAAACCGTTTCTTTTTCAACATGCTATTGAATTTTTGAGTAATCAAAGCACACTCATCATCTCCTAGGTTTGACTCATCAATATCTTTGGACAGTTGAACAAGATCCTGAGACACCTTGAGAGCACTTGCAAGAGCAATTGAATTTGCTTTGCTAGCCTCTTGAATCCCAAGATTCAATTCAAAATTTGTTAGGATACCTAGAATAGTGTCAAGCCCAACAGTGTGAACATCCTGAGTTTCCTCGATCACAGAGATTTTAATGTTAAACTTTTCTGGGAGAGTTCTTAGTACTTTACTAACAAGTCTTGCATTAGATATGGATTCACCCAAAGAGAAAGACTCATTTGAAATGTCCAAAATCTTAGCTGAGTACTCTTTTATGGTTTCATTCTCTCCCATTCTTAAATTTTCAAATTTGGTCATTAAAGTTCTTAGCTTGGTTTTTCTAACACTTGCTGGTCCTTCACAATGAAGTTGAAGAATGTCCCACGCTGTTTTGGCAACAGTTTGAGTAGAGAATAAACTGTACATATGAGGATCCACATGGTCAGAGATTGCTCCCATGGCCTTGGCATTATAGTTTGCAAGAGCAATTTCCTCACTTGTCCAAGTTTCTATGGGCTTAGGTCCATAGTTTTTCTCTCCTTTGCCATCAGACGTGGATGGGGTAATTTCTATCATGGGAGGAGTGTAGCCATTAATCAGACTAACCCAAGCACGATGATCAATGTATTTAATGTGCATAATCATTTTGGCCTTCCAAATGGTATAGTTTGAACCATTTAGAGTAGGCGGTTTGTTATGACTATGGTTATGGTAACATTCCATTTTGGCTACTTTCAAGGATCGATCTCAGTTGAGTCGAGAGAAGGCTCTGATACCAATTGAAAGATTTGTAGCTAGGACTGTTAACCAGATGTGTGATAACTTGTGTGTACAGTTGTGTACACAAGTATCAACACAACAATGCACACAACTATTTCCAGAAAACTTATTATTAACGAACAGAATATAAATGCAGCGGAATTAATACTTCAAGAAAAAATCTTCTTGGAACCTTTTCATAAAAACACACCTTGCTAGAAAACAAGTTGTGAATTAAAAACACTTACAATGAAAAGGAAAAATAATAACCAAAGATCAAACGAGAGTTCTAAACTAAGAACTTACAAAAACACAAAACAATCTCGAAGAATCAATCCCTGATTTTCGAGACACATGCACTAAATCACTCAATGATTTCTCTCTTAACAATGCTATATAAATTCTCTTGAAATCGGTAACAACTTCTGGAGGCGGAGGACTCCTTTTATAACCATTCAAGAATCCTTGATTGACAAGGATTCAATTACTTCCTGAATTTAAGATCCTTCTTTCCATATCTCCCAAGAGTCCATTCCTCCTTGAGATTCTTACCTAAAAAACAAAACTATACTAAATAAAAACTATTAGTTGTTAGTCAATATAAACCATATATTTACAAAATATAAAAACCTAAATAAGTAAAAATATATATACTTCTTTTAAATTTCAGAATCACAAAGATATAATAAAAAAGATCAAGAGTATTTTCATACTCTTTCAAGATCACTAGAGTGACCAGAAGCTGAAACCCTTAGCACCTCATCTTGAGCACAAGTCCCTGTGGCAGAAAATGTGAGGGAGTAGGTTAAGCCTGCCTTGACACGAACAAGTTGCGATATGGAAGCTTCGTTCCCTAGCAGAACCGCGTGGGTCCCACGAGGCACGGCGATGTAGAAGCCACGTGGCTGTGGCCCACCCGAGACGTATTCTACAATACCACGGATTGCCCATTTGGGTAACGAATTCTTCCCTATAATCATTCTTTTCTTTAGGTTTGATGGCTTTGGTCCAAGCTCGAAGTTGCCATTTGCAAGCAACCCTGCGAAAACATTGGCACTACGAAATAAACTAAATTCTGTACACGTAAAAAGCTAAATTGCATAGAGAGTACAAAAGAGTGTGACTACAATAGATCCCATACTCAATTCAACTTTTGTCTCAAATTTACGAGTCAAAAATTAATTTATATTTCGTCACTTCATAGTAAAATAAAAAAGAAATGGACTTCAAAGTTCTTACCATCAAGATGAGGGGCAGTAGCTTCAGTGTTGGATAGAGTGAAGATGAAAAGAAAAAGAAGAGAGAGAAGCAAAGCCATTTGTGTTTGTTTTGGAATGAGTTGAAGGAATCAATACCATGTACAAATAGTTGATATATAGCAAACATTAATTTATATAGAGTCACGAAACACAAGAAAGTCAACGAATTAAGAGGATGAGAGGGTGGCCATCCATGCATGTTAAAGTGCCCACTAAGTTAGCCGTGAGATGTTTTTGTCCCATCATCTCACGGTGTGTGTTTTTGGTGAGTCCGACATTTTTAGTAGCCTATATTTTTTTTAATTGGCAGAAAATATTTTTTTGCATCGCGATTTTAAATTGATATATTGCGATTAAACTTTCGAGCATCTTGATTCTAAATTGATTCATAATGCGATGTAAAAATGTCTGTTGTCAATTTGAAAAAAATCTATTATCTATTACTAAAGTAGAAACCACTGCAGCCACGTAGGTTACTTTTTTTCCCGCGTAAAACAAATACATTCATTTCTTACTTGAGTTTTATTCTAGTTTTCCATTAATTTTGTTCTTCTCTCACTATTTTTAAAACTCTCTATTAATTTATATCATTTCAACATTTTTTACCTTTTGCTTTCAACCCACAATATTTCATCACTAATTTGTATATATCTATATCATAATTTTATTTCTTCAACACAACATTTTCTATTATTTTCAAAACTATTAATCTATTATGTTCTTGTATATTGTTTTGGTCAAATTTCTACGAGGGAAACTAGTAATAAGAAATATGACAAAAAGGATTTGAATCTGGGTACAATGATTATGAAATGCTATAGAAATGAACTCAAAGGATTTTGTTAACTAGGGAAAGCCCTTGAACAGCTTGTTCGCCGGCACAAAACCCCGGGAGGTTTTAGGGAACCTGCCTTGACCAAGTGATTGATTAACCAAGTTGAATACAAGACTAAGAGTGTATACTAGGGAGCTTAAGCTAGTAAGAATGTGTGTGTAAAATACATGTGTTCCTCCCTTTTTATACCTCAAATACAAAGAAACTATAGGCCTAGAATATAGGAAATTGGTTGAAGTTGTTGAGGTATTCTCGCCACAATGTTGGTTTGAAGAGATAAGGATCCCTTGCTGGCTTTGTTTTGATGAAGGAACGTTTTGTTGACTCAGTCTCTTTTATCTGTTGACATACTTCCTAAAAAATAGGTTATAACGTAACAGTAATTCAACCTGCAAAAAATGTCAAGGTGCAGTAGGAGAACTCAAGTTGTAAGTATCAAGATGATATATGTAAGTTGTAAACAAGTTGACTAAAAATGTAGGCCTAACAATTGCCCCCAAACTTTTCAAATTTTTTCAAAAGAATATAAAGAGACAAAAAATTTAAAAAGTTTGCCAAAAAAGCAACTGACAACGTACGGCGGTTATAAATGCAAAAGGTAACGATGGGACGGTTTTTGCGTGTTCTCAAGGCGGAAAAAAGGTTATACTGATGTTTTAAAATTGTACAACTGCTCGCAACTTCCTTCTTTGAACAAACCAGAACCTTCTCCAACTCCTCCTCTCACAGAGTTGTTAACAACAAAGGTTTCCTTCCGAAAGATATCAAAGCAGATCGTGTGGAGAAGGAAAACGTGTAGCAATTCCGGTGAGTTCCTCGTACTCTTCTCAGTTTCTTGTTGCTATTTTTCTCAAGTTGAAAAAAGATGGGAAAAAAGAAGATATGCATAATTGAAAGCGAAGAGGGTTTACCAGAGGGTTTTTCGACCCAGAATCTATTAAAAGAACCCGAAAAAGAAAAATGTACAATTTCTGAAGCAGATCTGGAAGTTGTTAGGAAAAATCACGCCTTGCCCCTTGAAGCCATTCTATTCACCCATCCTTCCCTTACCTCTGAATGCTATTCCCCTGAGTGGGTATGTTTTCCTGAATATCCCTTCACCATTGGCCTTAAATTCCCTTTCCCTGTCCTGATTACTAGGTTTTTTGCTTCTGCGAAGTTGAACTACGCCCAACTTATGCCTCAGGGTTGGAGGTGTCTTCAAACCCTAGTTAGGTTAAGGGATGAAATAGGTTTGAATGTAGACCTAGAGGAGTTCGCTTATACCACTGAGATCAGGGGATTTGGTCTGGGAAGATATTGTTTTAGAGTCAAGAGCGGTGGTGACCCTATTTTGATTTCTAACAACGACCCTGCTGACAGGGGGTGGAGGAACAGATTTTTCTTTGTTAGGAAAGACAGCCTAAGCCAAGAGGCTGGCGTAGTCTCAAAGTGGAGGTCTCAAGGTAGAGGAAATTTCCTCTGGTTTTGCTCATTACCAAAATCTTTGTACATCTTAGACTTTAACGAACTTGAATTTCCTTTGTAGAAGTCGCCAAGCTTTGTGTTTTGTTCCCAGAGCAAGAGGATACAGAGGCTAACGTAAAGAAGATTTTTGAGTTAGACCCTCTCGTCAGGTCCTTCAAGGCATTCCCAGTCTTGTTTTCTCCAGAAAGAGTTGAAGAAGAGTCTCCATCAAATCCAAGCAAGATGTCCACGGGTTTGGTTTATTATCCCAAAGTTTTTGCCTATCTGCAAGTCGTTCTATCTTTTCAAATTTCCCTAACTCCATGTCCTATATTGCAGCCACCACTCGTTCCAAAGCTCTGGTTAGTACTGCTGATTTGCTCGCTGGAGCTAAGGCAAGAAGGTCTCTGAGGAAAGATAGCAAGCTGCCTCCAACTCCAGTATCTATGGCTTCCAGCTCCGTCTCGAAGAATAAAGAAGAATCAAAGAAAAGAAAGCTGGTGGAAGCTGCGGATACTGATGCAAGTGATATCCTAGATGGTGAAAGAACAAGAGAAAAGTTTGTTGTGGTAATGAAGGATTTTGCGGATAAGGTAATAATGTGTACACTCTGGACTATGTATCAAAGGATCTCATAAAGTACTAACACTCTATTTTATATAGCTTTCGGGCATAATGACTCCCATCATGGATCAAGCTGCCATTCTGAAGATCAAGGCGGCTAGGAGTAGTGTTGAGGCCGAAGAGGCACAAAAAGAAGCAAAAGCAGCTGCTGGGGAAGTAGACAAGTTGAAGAAAGAAGCCAAAGTACGTGCTGCTGAAATGGTGAAGTTAAGAAAAGAATTGGCAGACGTATGTGCCGAAAGGATGAAAGAGAGTGAAGTCCACATCAAGGAACTTGAGGCTGCAAGGGAAGACTTCAAGTTCAATGCCACTAAAGCACTGCTAGAGACCAGGATCCAAATGATGGAGGAATTTAAGAATGGCCAAGCTGCAAATTGGGACCTAGAAGAAGAAAGAAGAACCCTGGAAGATTTCATTGGCGAGTCGGTGGATGCTGAAGAGGTGAATTCTCCAGCCTTAGAAGAGTTGATTGAGGATGCCAACAAGGTGCCGGCAAGATGGTGGGGAAAATTGAAGGCGAGAATCAAGAAAAGGAAATAACAACACGGCAAAGAGGCCAAAATGTTGATAAAGTTTGAATACTTTAGAGGTTTTGGGGAATGTTATAAACAATTTATGCTTTTTATTCGTTGGTCATGTAACCTGCTCATAAGAGCGCAAACAATCTATTTAGGGGTACTAGGTTGGTCTAGTACTCTATGCTTTTCATAGGTTGATAGGATTTGTTGGCTTAACCAACTCATCCACTAATCTTGGGAACATTCTGAACTTTTATTGAAGTAATCTAGGTTTCTTTTAGAAACATTTGCTTGTGTTAGCGATAAGAATGTTTGATTTAAGCAATAGGTAACATGTTAATGTTACAACCAATAGTCACATCTTGTATAGATGTGAAATCGTGCGCACGGGCGAAGGTGTAGAAACCTTAACTCTTTAGAAAAGATGTAAATCTTTTAACCAAAATGTACCTTTGATTAGAGGTAAGTCGTTTGAAGAGATAGAACAAGTATCAGCCGTCCTGGCGTGTCAACATGTTCCATCCCTCTTCAGCTAAAGTCACAACATGTTGGAGCCGTACTGGCGTGTTCACATGTTGGACTTCTTCGTCCCAGGTCTGAACATGTTGGAGCCGTACTGGCGTGTTAACATGTTCAACCTGCTCCAGTTTTAGGTCTCAACATGTTCGAGCCGTACTGGCGTATTCACATGTTGAGCCTACTTTGCTAGTATACCTTGCAAAACAAATTCATGTTAGGGTTGGGTGTTAGCATAGCCAACACCCCTCCGATGCTTAAGTTAGTAAGGATTTTTAATAAAATTGAGGATGAAAACGCATGAATGAACTTGAAATAAATTAACTCATACCTGAGAAGTCTAGTTGTTAACTACTTGACTTACATAAAATAGAGCTTTAAATGGATGGCATTCCAACTCCTAGGAATCCTGTCTCCATTTGGGGTTGACAACCAGTATGCACCTTTGCCAGCTTCAGCATCAATGAGATATGGTCCCTCCCACTTGGGAGCCAATTTACCTGCATTCAGTTCTCTGGTATTTTGAAATACTTTTCTCAAAACTAAATCACCAACCTGAAACCTTCTTATTCTGACATTCTTGTTGTAGGATCTAGCAATCCGTTGTTGATAGGCTGCCATCCTTATCTTGGCTAAATCCCTGATCTCATCAATTGTATCTAGATCTTGGGTTAACAGGATGTTATTTTCATCTGGAGTTAACAAGCCATACCTCGCTGTTGGGACTGTTACCTCAACTGGAATTACATTCTGCTCCAAACACCAAAGAATATGGAGTTCTACCTGTGGCTCCTTTTGTAGTTGTTCTGTCTGCCCAAAGTACAAGTGGTAATTCTTCAGCCCACTTTCCTTTCTTTTGATCTAGTCGTTTCTTCAAGTTGTTGACAATCAATTTGTTGCTTGACTCAGCTTGACCATTAGCTTGAGGATGGACTGGTGTGGATGTGATCAGCTTGATGCCCCAACGAGCACAAAAATCTCCAGTCTTTTTACTTATGAATTGGGATCCGTTATCACATATGATCTCTGATGGTACACCGAACCTGCTAATAATATTCTTCTTTAAAAATGAAATTACCTCTTTGTCTCTTACTTGCACATAGGCCTCTGCCTCGATCCATTTTGAGAAATAGTCAGTCATTGCTAACATGAACACTTTGCCTCCAGGAGCCTTAGGCAACTTTCCCACAATATCCATGCCCCATTTCATGAAGGGCCAAGATGAAACAATAGGATGTAGAGGTTCAAGGTTGATGCAAGATGTTCCGTGCCTTTGGCGGGCGTCACATTTTTGTACGTAGCTCATAGCATCCCGACGCATTGTTGGCCGAATAACCATCCGAGGGCCTTTGATGCCGGTGCCTTTCCACCGAATGATTTCCACACGTTCCTCATGGATCTCCTTGACGAGTTCAACTTGTTCATTGTCAATACATCTCAAATAGTGTCTGCGAAAGATTTCTTGAACAAGACATTATCTATTAAAACAAAAGTTGAAGTGCGCATTTTAAAGGATCTAGCATTCTTAACATCGGGTGGTATAGTTCCAAGTTGAAGGAACTCAATTATAGGTTGGGTCCAAGATGGACTTGTAACTTGTGCCCCATTAGACCGAGTCACTTCTTGAGTTTCTTCCACTTGGTCTATAGGGTACTTAACATAAATAATGGGAATATTAGTATGCAACATAGATTTGCAAGTTGATCCCAAGTTGGCCGCATGCTCGTATTCTCTTCTCTAGGGACTGCTCCAATGAGAATGACGAAATTTTGAAGCCAAAGCTTTAACATGTTGAAGATATAGAGTCATTTTGGAATGCTTAGCCATGTAGCTGCCATTGAAATGGTTAGCGAGCAATTGAGAATCAACATATACATTTATATGAGTAATATTTAAACTTAAAGCGTAGTTAAACCCATGATTAAAGCCTCATACTCGCTTCATTATTCGTCGCATTGAATTCACAGGATACGGCTTGAGGTATGATATCGCCTTGGGGGACTTGAACAATTCCCAAGCCAATCCTTTGGAATTTGAAGCTCCATCGTATAAAGTGTCCAAAATCTAGGAGTTGTTTTACCTTCAAGTGTTGTACCTCTTGTTCTACCTCGGGTTGCGACTTGGACTGAAATCGCTACGAAATCGGCTAGAGCTTGAGATTTGATAGGTTTCGGGCTCATATGAAATGTCATATGTGCTCAACTTGACCGACCACTTGGCTAATCTTCCCGACATTTCGGAGTTCTCAACACACTTCTTATAGGATAATTAGTTCTAACGGTAATGGAATGTGTTTCAAAATAATGACGCAATTTTGTAGCGGCAGTAGTTAAAGCTAAAATTAACTTTTCAAGATGAGAATACCTTGTTTCAGATCTAGTAGAGACTTACTTACATAATACACGGATCTGTTCACCTTGAATTTCTTTCACTAAGACCGCACTAACCGCATTCTCGATACGGCTAAATACAAGTAGAGGCGCTCACCACGTTACGGTTTGGCAAGTAGGGAGATGTCATCAAGTATTCCTTAAGTTGTTTGAAGGCTGCCTCATGTTGATCGATCCATTGGAATAGTTTATTCTTTCTTAACACTTCATAGAATAACCTGCACTTATCGATGATTTAGATATAAATCTATTTAAGGCAGCTACTCTACCGGTTAACCTTTGGACGTCTTTAATATTCTTGGGAGATTCCAAGTTGAGATAGCTTTGATTTGTTCGGATCGGCTTCAATTCCTCTCTTAGTCACCATATGGCCCAAGAACTTCCTGCTTTAACACCAAAGTTGCACTTGGATTGAGCTTCATGTTGAAAGCTTTCAAGATGTTGAATGCCTCAGAAGATGCTCCACGTGATCTTCAATATGCTTGGACTTGACTACCATATCATCTATGTAGACTTCCATCGTCTTGCCAAGTTGATCTTTGAACATCTTGTTTACCAGTCTTTGATAAGTTGCCCTGCATTTTTAAGACCAAATGGCATAGCAATATAACAATATATACCTTCGGAGTCATAAAGGCCGTATCTTCTTGATCCGAGGGTTCCATTTGAATTTCTGAAATCGAGGATGCATCCATGAATGTCAAGATATCATGTCCACTGTCTCATCGACTAGAGAATCAATATGAGGAAGAGGAAATGGATCTTTTGGGCAGGCCTTGTTCAAGTCCGTGAAGTCTACGCATACTCGCCACTTGCCATTCTTCTTCTCTACCACCACAACATTGGCCACCATCTTGGATATTGTACTTCCTTGATCATCTTGGCTTTCAAAAGTCTTTCAACTTCATCCTTTATAATCGGTTGCGTTCATGGGCAAACTTTCTCCTCTTCGGTGGACGGACGAATAGTTGGATCAATATTTAACTTGTGAGTAATGACGTCCTTGCTTATTCTGTCATATCTTCGTGTTTCCATGCAAAACAAAGATTTCGACTTTTCAAAAACTCGATCGCCTCTTCCTCAACTTCGGTTGGAAGATCTGTTCCAACTTTCACTTGGGCCTCGGGATTTGATTCATCAACGAAACACTCTTCGTCTCGTGCTCCACCGCTTCAATAACATCCCGGGCCTTTTTCTTTAATTGCTATGCGGGACGAGGGACCGAACTTGCCTTCATGTTGACCTTGTAGCACTCTTTAGAAAGCTGGCGATTGCCCTTCAACTTGGCTACACCCCAAGGAGTTGGGAACTTGACACACCGGTGATAGGTTGACGGCACGGCTTTCATGTTGTGGATCCACGGCCTACCTAAAATGACATTGTACGAGGAAGAACATTCAATTACACGAACCTCTCCATAGAATTCATACCTTCCGGATAGAGGCAACTTGATCTCTCCAACTGTTTGTTTTACTTCGCCACCGAACCCTACTAGTACGGATGAATTCCTCACAACTTCGATAAAGGAATGCCCATCTCTTGCGAGCATGGGTAAAGATTATATTAACGAGCTACCACCATCAATAAGGATCCTCTTGACCATACAATTAGCTATCGAACTTGGACAACTAGACCATCATGATGGGGGTCCGGCGTGTTATCCTTGTCTTCATCTTCGAAGGAGATAACTTGACCATCGTGAAGTCGCGGCATCTTGAAGGCGGTTCGGCGATCCTCCTTTGAGCTCTTGGCATGACGCTTGGCTGCAGAATAAGTTGTACCACAAATATAGGATCCACCGAAATAACATTTACTACCTTGGTGGTGGAGGAGGTATAACTTTCTCCGGTGGCCACGTAATCGGGTTCTTTGGATTCACTTCGACCCTCTTCTTACCCAACAGATCCTTGAGGAGTCCTTTTGACAATAAATGAGCAATCTCCTTCCTCAAGGCGAAACAATTTTCGATAGTATGCCCGAATTCCTCATGAAATGCACACCACTTGGACTTATCCTTCCAAGTTGTGGGCTTGTCACTTTTCTTAGGCCATCTTGCTCTATCTCCAAGATTCTCCATGGCGCAAAGAACTCTGCAATATCCACGAAAAGCAATAGTCGAAATTCTAGGGTAGTCATTATCATCTCCATCTTGATCATCATCTACAAAATGAACTTTAGAAGATTCGATTTAACAGGGGTTTGCCCGCTAGCTTATAATGATGGGAGTCGATTTTCGTCCGATGGCTCAAATAGAGGGTCCTTCCAATTGACTTTTCCATTGCTAGACTGTCCTCCTCCAATCGGATGAATCGTAAGGCTCGGTCCTTATTTCTTCAAGTTGTTTGGCGGTGTCATCACCACTCATTATAAAATGAGAGTTCTTTTTCGGCCAATACGGAATGCTTCCGTAGCGTGGACATATCCGATTGGGTATGGTCAGCTTCTTTATTAAACCTGTGCAAATATTCCTTAAGACTCTCATTAGGTGCACAATTAAAGGTCGGGTCAACTTGTCGAACGCCCGTTGCATGAAAATTGATTAGTGAACATGCGACAAGTTGAGCATAGGAAGAAATAGAGTTAAGAGGAAGTCCTGTTAGCCATTTTAAAGCGGTCCCGATAGAGTTGAGCCAAAGCCCCGCAAAACATGCTTCTTTAAAAACAGGGGGATACTTATAATGTCCATTGATTCTTGATACAAAGAACACATGTTCTGGCTGGATCGTACTTCCATCATACTTCTTCATATGAGGGACTGAAAATTTCTTTGGGATTTCCACATTAGCTATGGCTGGAACAAAACGGGATTCGTTGTAGCAAGTTGGGGAAATTTGGTGATGAGGCAAGTTGACTCCGGCACACCTCGAAGCAATTCTTTTATGGTTTGCATTTCCCTAATAAGTTGACTTTCGCAAAAGAGAATTATTATTAAACGGGATGCGAAGCGTCAAAAGTATTAAAGAAACTCCTGTTTGCCCCATCGAGGGTGGAGCATAGGTATAGCAAGACGTCAACACAGTTGGCTAGTTGTAAAGTTGAACCGTGGCCGCGAGGTTGGAATTGACGTCATGATTGTACTTTCGGTAAGGTACTAGACATAGGGATATCTCCAACATGGCTTGGACCTGTACTGCACTAAACAAAGATCTAGGATGCAAAGGTGAAAATGGAGTAGATGTTTGAGTTTCGGTTTGTTTTCCTTTACGCATGGAATCAATGGCATTGAGTATCATAGTGTTTGTATGCTCTTGAGCATCCAACTGTCGATCACTTTTTCAATATCGTGACCATGTTAGACATTAGCTCCATATTGGCGGCTTCGGATTTGAAGACGGATTGCACGAGATACCGAACGGGAAGTGGTGGTTCCTCTCACCAAGACTACCAGACGATGGATTGGCCATTTCTATATAAATAATCAAAGTGTCCCACGGATGGCGCCAAATTGTTTTGGTCAAATTTCACGAGGAAACTAGTAATAAGAAAGATGACAAAAAGGATTTGAATCGGGTACAATGATTATGAAATGCTATAGAAATGAACTCAAAGGATTTTGTTAACTAGGGAAAGCCCTTGAACGCTTGTTCGCCGGCACAAAACCCGGAGGTTTTAGGGAACTGCCTTGACCAAGTGATTGATTAACCAAGTTGAATACAAGACTAAGAGCGTATACTAGGGAGCTTAAGCTAGTAAGAATGTGTGTGTAAAATACATGTGTTCCTCCCTTTTTATACCTCAAATACAAAGAAACTATAGGCCTAGAATATAGGAAATTGGTTGAAGTTGTTGAGGTATTCTCGCCACAATGTTGGTTTGAAGAGATAAGGATCCCTTGCTGGCTTTGTTTTGATGAAGGAACGTTTTGTTGACTCAGTCTCTTTTATCTGTTGACATACTTCCTAAAAAATAGGTTGTAACGTAACAGTAATTCAACCTGCAAAAAATGTCAAGGTGCAGTAGGAGAACTCAAGTTGTAAGTATCAAGATGATATATGTAAGTTGTAAACAAGTTGACTAAAAATGTAGGCCTAACATATATATATATATATATATATATATATAAATGTTTATATTGCAAATCTTTTTTTATTAAAACCGTGCATCGCACGGGTACTAACTAGTACGTATAGGGTACTAAAGCGGCTGAAAATTCACCAATGCGTAACGGTCCGTAAGTTTTCTCGTTTCTTAATTTGAAAATATAAGAGTCTGTTTTGTTGTAGCATTTTTAAAACACAGATTTTTAAAAATGCTGTTTTTTTCTTATAAACGTGTTTGAGATACTTCAAAAATGCTTTTTTTTTTTTGTGGCAGCGTTTTAAAACGAAACTTTTTCTACCGTAGCATTGAAACATAATTTTTGTAAATAAGTTCCAATTTGCTCCTGCATTTTGGCCAAAATGCATGACCACACGCCGTTCCTTTATTAATGCTCTATTTGATTTTTCGGACTATTTTAAATAAAAATTTAATGTATATATTTTTTTATTTTTTTCAAAATTATATAACACGTAATTCGTAATACTTTTTTAGTTTTACAAAATTACTTGTGTTATGATTTCAAAATTACGTGTGTTATGGTTACCGTGATTAACTCAGTTTTTTTTTTTTTTTTTTTTTTCTTCTTCTTTCGGTCCCTTTTGGCTATTTTAACATCAAGAATTTTTTGACGTTGACCTAAATAGTTATGGTACAATCCGTATGTGTCTCACAATCACGTGCATTGCATGTGTTAACAATTGCAAAACACGAGGGGTTCTTAATGACTGCAATTAGTGATATGGTTGATGGAAAGATGAAAGGTTGTAGATGTTTTGGTCAAATTTCTACGAGGGAAACTAGTGATAAGAAAGATGAAAAAAGGGTTGAATCTGGGTACAATGATTATGAAATGCTATAGAAATGAACTCAAAGGATTTTGTTAACTAGGGAAAGCCCTTGAACAGCTTGTTCGCCGGCACAAAACCCCGGGAGGTTTTAGGGAACCTGCCTTGACCAAGTGATTTATTAACCAGGTTGAATACAAGACTAAGAGCGTATACTAGGGAGCTTAAGCTAGTGAGAATGTGTGTGTAAAATACATGTGTTCCTCCCTTTTTATACCTCAAATACAGAGAAACAAAAAGGTCTAGAATATAGGAAATCGGTTGAAGTTGTTGAGATATTCTCGCCACAATGTTGGTTGAAGAGATAAGGATCCTTTGCTGGTCTTGTTGATGAAGGAACGTTTGTTGAATTAGTCTTCTTATCTGTTGACATATTTCCTGAAAAATAGGTTGTAATGTAACAATAATTCAACCTGCAAAAAATAGTCAAGATGCAGTAGGAGAACTCAAGTTGTTAGTATCAAGATGATATATGTAAGTTGTAAACAAGTTGACTAAAAATGTAGGCCTAACAATTGCCCCCAAACTTTTCAAAATTTTTTCAAAAGAATATAAAGAGACAAAAAATTTAAAAAGTTTGCCAAAAAAGCAACTGACAACGTACGGCGGTTATAAATGCAAAAGGTAACGATGGGACGGTTTTTGCGTGTTCTCAAGGCGGAAAAAAGGTTATACAAATGTTTTGAAATTGTACAACTGCTCGCAACTTCTTTTGTGAACAGACCAGAACCTTCTCCAACTCTTTCTCTCTCAGTCTTGCTTACCAAAAGGGTTTCCTTCCGGAGAAAAACCAGTGAAGACCGTGCGAAGAAAAATCAAGTAACAACGCCGGTGAGTTTCTCGTCTTCTTCTCAATTCCTTGTTTGCTATTTTTCTCAAGTTGAAAAAAGATGGGAAAAAAGAGGATATGCATAATTGAAAGCGAAGAGGGTTTACCAGAGGGTTTTTCGACCCAGAATCTATTAAAAGAACCCGAAAAAGAAAAATGTACAATTTCGAGGATCTGGAAGTTGTTAGGAAAAATCACGCCTTGCCCCTTGAAGCCGTTCTATTCACCCATCCTTCCCTTACCTCCGAATGCTATTCCCCGAGTGGGTATGTCTTCCGAATACCCTTTCACTATTGGCCTTAAATTCCCATTCCTGTCATAATCACCGGTTTTTGCTTCTACGAAGCTAAATTACGCCCAACTCATGCCACGGGGTTGGCGATGCCTTCAAACCCTAGTTAGATCGGGATGAAATAGGTTTGGTTGTAGATTTAGAGGAGTTTGCTTACACTACCGAGATAAGAGGTTTTGGCACAGGGAAGATTTTGTTTTAGGGTAAAAAGTGGGGTGAGCCCATCTTGATCTCTAATAATGACCCTGCTGATCGGGGGTGGAGAAATCGTTTCTTCTTTGTTAGAAAAGACAGCCTGAGTCAAGAGGCTGGTGTAATTCAAAAATGGAGGTCTCAAGGTAGAGGGAATTTTCCTCTGACTTTATTCATCTACAAAAGTTTTCTATACATCTTAATCCTTAACACCTTGAATTTCCTTTGTAGAAGTTGCCAAACTCAGTGTTCTGTTCCCGAACAAGCGGATACGAGACTAACGTGAAGAAAATATTTGAATTAGACCGCTCTCGGGTCTTTTAAGGCATTCCTGTTCGTTCTCCCGAAAAAATTGAAGAAGAAACTCCAGTTAAGCCTATCAAGATGTCCACAGGTTTGATCTAAGTTCTTGCTCATCTGCAATCTGTTCTGTTTCTCCAAGTTTTCTTAACTCCTTGTCTTCTTATTACAGCAACTACTCGTTCTAAAGCACTCGTCAGCACTGCTGACTTGCTTGCTGGAGCTAAGGCAAGAAGGTCTTCACGGAAGGACAACAAGCTTCCCCCTCCAGTATCTATGGCTTCCAGCTCCGTCTCGAAGAATAAAGAAGAATCAAAGAAAAGAAAGTGGAAATCAAGATACGATGCAAGTGATATTCGGATGGTGAAAGAACAAGGGAAAAGTTTGTTGTGGTAATGAAGGATTTTGCGGATAAGGTAATAATGTGTACACTTTGAACTATGTACCAAAGGATTTCATAAAGTACTAATATTCTCTCTTACACAGCTCTCGGGTATAATGACTCCTATCATGGATCAAGCTGCCATTCTGAAGATCAAGGCGGCTAGGAGCAGTGTTGAGGCCGAAGAGGCACGAAAGGAGGTGAAGGCAAGTCTTTGGAGAGATAAGCAAGTTGAAGAAAGAAATTAAAATGCGAGTAATGAAATAGTGAAGTTAAGGAAGGAATTGGCGGATGCTTGTCTTTGAAAGGTTGACGGAGAACGAGGCTCACGTCAAGGAGCTTGAAGGCTCGAGAGGACTTCAAATTTAATGCCACCAAGGCGCCGCTCGAGACCGGATTCGATGATGGAGGAAATGAAGAATGGACAGCCGTGCGGGACCTCGAGGAAGAAAGAAGGACCTTGGAGGATTTCATCGGTGAACCAGTGGATGCGGAGGAGGTAAATTCTCTAGCCTTGGAAGAGTTGATTGAGGATGCCAACAAAGTGCTGAGCAGCATGGTGGGGAAACAAATTGAAGGCGAAAATCAAGAAAAGGAAACAGACGTAACACCGACGGCAGCAGGCCAAAATGTTGATAAAGTTTGAATATTTTAGAGGATTTGGAGGATGTCATAAACAATTTATGCTTTTTATTCGTTGGTCATGTAACCTGCTCATAAGAGCGTAAACAATCTATTTAGGGGTACTAGGTTGGTCTAGTACTCTATGCTTTTCATAGGTTGATAGGATTTGTTGGCTTAACCAACTCATCCACTAATCTTGGGAACATTCAGAACTTTTACTGAAGTAATCTAGGTTTCTTTTAGAAACACTTGCTTGTGTTAGCAGATAAGAATGTTTACTGATTTAAGCAATAGGTAACATGTTAATGTTACAACCAATAGTCACATCTTGAATAGATGTGAAATCGTGCGCACGGGCGAAGGTGTAAAAACCTTAACTCTTTAGAAAAGATGTAAATCTTTTAACCAAAATGTACCTTTGATCAGAGGTAAGTCGTTTGAAGAGATAGAACAAGTATCGGCCGTCCCGCGTGTCAACATGTTCCATCCTCTCCAGCTAAAGTCACAACATGTTGGAGCCGTCGGCGTGTTCACATGTTGGACTTCTTCGTCCAGGTCTGAACATGTTGGAGCCGTACGGCGTGTTAACATGTTCAACCTGCTCCAGTTTAGGTCTCAACATGTTGGAGCCGTGGCGTGTTAACATGTTGAGCCTACTCTAGTATACCTTGCAAAACAAATTCATGTTAGGGTTGGGTGTTAGCATAGCCAACACCCCTCCGATGCTTAAGTTAGTAAGGGTTTTTAATAAAATTGAGGATTGAAATACATGAATGAACAATAAATTAACTCATACCGGGAAGTCTAGTTGTTAACTACTTGACTTACATAAAATAGAGCTTTAAATGAATGGCATTCCAACTCCTAGGGACCCTATCTCCACTTGGGGTTGACAACCGGTATGCACCTTTGCCGGCTTCACATCAATGAGATATGGTCCCTCCCACTTGGGAGCCAATTTACTGCATTCGGTTCTCGGTATTTTGAAATACTTTTCTTAAAACTAAATCACCAACCTGGAACCTTCTTATTCGACATTCTTGTTGTAGGCTCTAGCAATCCGTTGTTGATAGGGCCATTCTTATCTTGGCTAAATCCCGATCTCATCAATTGTATCTAGATCTTGGGTTAACAAGAGGTTATTTTCATCTTGAGTTAACAAACCATACCTCGTTGGGATTGTTACCTCGATTGGAATTACGACTTCGCTCCAAACACCAAAGAATATGGAGTTCTACTGTGGCCCCTTTTGTAGTCGTTGTCCGCCCAAAGTACAAGTGGTAATTCTTCACCCACTTTCCTTTCTTTTGATCTAGGCGTTTCTTCAAGTTGTTGACAATCAACTTGTTGCTTGACTCAGCTTGACCATTGGCTTGAGGATGGACGGTGTGGATGTGATCGGCTTGATGCCCCAACGAGCACAAAAATCTCCATCTTTTTACTTATGAATTGGGATCCATTATCACATATGATCTCGATGGTACCCCAAACTGCTAATAATATTTTTCTTCAAAAATGAAATCACCTCTTTGTCTCTTACTTGCACATAGGCCTCGCCTCGATCCATTTTGAGAAATAATCCGTCATTGCTAACATGAACACTTTGCCTCCAGGAGCTTTAGGCAACTTGCCCACAATATCCATGCCCCATTTCATGAAGGGCCAAGATGAAACAATAGAATGTAGAGGTTCGGCGAGGTTGATGCAAGATGTTCTTGTGCCTTTGGCAAGCGTCACATTTTTACACGTAGCTCATGGCATCTGACGCATTGTTGGCCGTAATAACCATCCCGAGGCCTTTGATGCAGTGCTTTTCCACCGAATGATTTCCACATGTTCCTTCGTGGATCTCTTTTAGCACGAGCTCAACTTGTTCATTGTCAATACATCTCAAATAGTGTCTGCGAAAGATTTCTTGAACAAGACATTATCTATTAAAACAAAAGTTGAAGTACGCATTTTAAAAGATCTAGCATTCTTAATATCGGTGGTATAGTTCCAAGTTGAAGGAACTCAATTATAGGTTGGGTCCAAGATGGACTTGTAACTTGTGCCCCATTAGGCGAGTCACTTCTTGAGTTTCTTCCACTTGGTCTATAGTGGGTACTTAACATAAATAATGGGGATATTAGTATGCAACATAGATTTGCAAGTTGATCCCAAGTTGGCCGGCATCCGCTACGTATTCTCTTCTCTAGGGACTGCTCCAATGAGAATGACAGAATTTTGAAGCCAAAGCTTTAACATGTTGAAGATATAGAGTCATTTTGGAATGCTTAGCCATGTAGCGCCATTGAAATGGTTAGCGAGCAATTGAGAATCAACATATACATTTATATGAGTAATATTTAAACTTAAAGCAGTAGTTAAACCCATGATTAAAGCCTCATACTCAGCTTCATTATTCGTCGCATTAAATTCACAGGATACGGCTTGAGGTATGATATCACCTTGGGGGACTTGAACAATTCCCAAGCCAATTCCTTTGGAATTTGAAGCTCCATCTGTATAAAGTGTCCAAAATCTAGGAGTTGTTTTACCTTCAAGTGTTGTACCTCTTGTTCTACCTCGGTTGTAGACTTGGACTAAAATCACGAAATCGGCTAGAGCTTGAGATTTGATAGGCTCGGGCTCATATGAAATGTCATATGTGCTTAGCTTGACCGACCACTTGGCTAATCTTCGACATTTCGGAGTTCTCAACACACTTCTTATAGGATAATTAGTTCTAACGTAATGGAATGTGTTTCAAAATAATGACGCAATTTTGTAGCGGCAGTAGTTAAAGCTAAAATTAACTTTTCAAGATGAGAGTACCTTGTTTCAGCATCTAGTAGAGACTTACTTACATAATACACAGGATGTTGTTCACCTTGAATTTCTTTCACTAACACCGCACTAACCGCATTCTCGATACGGCTAAATACAAGTAGAGGCGCTCACCACGTTACGGTTTGGCAAGTAGAGGTGACGTCATCAAGTATTCCTTAAGTTGTTTGAAGGCTGCCTCATGTTGATCAGTCCATTGGAATAGTTTATTCTTTCTTAACACTTCATAGAATAACTGCACTTATCGATGATTTAGATATAAATCTATTTAAGGCAGCTACTCTACCGGTTAACCTTTGGACGTCTTTAATATTCTTGGGAGATTCCAAGTTGAGAATAGCTTTGATTTGTTTAGGACTGGCTTCAATTCCTCTCTTAGTCACCATATGGCCCAAGAACTTCCTCGCTTTAACACCGAAGTTGCACTTTGGATTGAGCTTCATGTTGAAAGCTTTCAAGATGTTGAATGCCTCAGCAAGATGCTCCACGTGATCTTCAATATGCTTAGACTTGACTACCATATCATCTATGTAGACTTCCATCGTCTTGCCAAGTTGATCTTTGAACATCTTGTTTACCAGTCTTTGATAAGTTGCCCCTGCATTCTTAAGACCAAATGGCATAGCAATATAACAATATATACCTTCGGAGTCATAAAGGCCGTATCTTCTTGGTCCGAGGGTTCCATTTGAATTTCTTGAAATCCCGAGGATGCATCCATGAACGTCAAGATATCATGGCCAGCTGTCTCATCGACTAGAGAATCAATATGAGGAAGAGGAAATGGATCTTTTGGGCAGGCCTTGTTCAGGTCCGTGAAGTCCACGCATACTCGCCATTTGCCATTCTTCTTCTCTACCACTACAACATTGGCCAGCCATCTTGGATATTGAACTTCCTTGATCATCTTGGCTCTCAAAAGCCTTTCAACTTCATCCTTTATAATCTGGTTCCGTTCATGGGCAAACTTTCTCCTTTTCTGGTGGACAGGACGAATAGTTGGATCAATGTTTAACTTATGAGTAATGACGTCCTTGCTTATTCCTGTCATATCTTCGTGCTTCCATGCAAAACAAAGATTTCGACTTTTCAAAAACTCGATCGCTCTTCCTCAACTTCGGTCGGAAGATCTGTACCAACTTGCACTTGGGCCTCGGGATTTGATTCATCAACGAAACACTCTTCGTCTCGTGCTCCACCGCTTCAATAACATCCCGGGCCTTTTTCTTTAATTGCTATGCAGACGAGGGACCGAACTTGCCTTCATGTTGACCTTGTAGCATTCTTTAGAAAGCCGATTGCCCTTCAACTTGGCTACACCCCAAGGAGTTGGGAACTTGACACACGGTGATAGGTTGACGGCACGGCTTTCATGTTGTGGATCCACGGCCTACCTAAAATGACATTGTACGAAGAAGAACATTCGATTACACGTAATCTTTCCATAGAATTCATACCTTCCAGATAGAGAGGCAACTTGATTTCTCCAATTGTTTACTTCGCCACCGAACCCCACTAGTACGGACGAATTCCTCACAACTTCGATAAAGGAATGCCCATCTCTTGCGGAGTGGGTAAAGATTATATTAACAGAGCTACCACCATCAATCAGATTCTCTTGACCATACAATTAGCGATCCGCACTTGGACAACTAGACCATCATGATGGGGGTCCAGTGTTATCCTTATCCTCATCTTCGAAGGAGATAACTTGACCCTCGTGAAGTCGCGGCACCTTGAGGGCAGCTCGATTGATCCTCCTTAGAGCTCTTGGCATGACGCTTGGCTGCAGAATAAGTTGTACCACAAATATGGGATCCACCGAAATAACATTTACTACCTTGGTGGTGGAGGAGGTACAACTTTCTGTGCAGGTGCTCCACGTAATCAGGTTCTTTGGATTCATTTCGACCCTCTTCTTACCCAATGATCCTTGAGGAATCCCTTTGACAATAGATGAGCAATCTCCTTCCTCAAGGCGAAACAATTTTCGATAGTATGCCCGAATTCCTCATGAAATGCACACCACTTGGACTTATCCTTCCAAGTTGTGGGCTTGTCATTTTCTTAGGCCATCTTGCTTTTCTCCAAGATTCTCCATGGCGCAAAGGACTCTGCAATATCCACGTAAAAGCAATAGTCGAAATTCTAGGATAGTCATTATCATCTCCATCTTGATCATCATCTATAAAATGAACTTTAGAAGATTCGATTTAACAGGGGTTTGCCCTGCTAGACTTATAATGGTGGGAATCTGATTTTCGTCCGATGGCTCAAATAGAGGGTCCTTCCAATTGACTTTTCCATTGCTAGACTGTCCTCCTCCAATCGATGAATCGTAAGGCTCGGTCCTTATTTCTTCAAGTTGTTTGGCGTGTCATCACCACTCATTATAAAATAGAGAGTTCTTTTCGGCCAATACGGAATGCTTCCGTAGCCGTGGACATATCCAGATTGGGTATGGTCACCTTCTTTATTAAACGTGCAAATATTCCTTAAGACTCTCATTAGGCTGTTGCACAATTAAAGGTCACCGGTCAACTTGTCGAATGCCCTGTTGCATGAAAATTGATTAGTGAACATGACAAGTTGAGCATAGGAAGAAATAGAGTTAAGAGGAAGTCCGTTAGCCATTTTAAAGCTGGTCCCGATAGAGTTGAGCCAAAGCCCCGCAAAACATGCTTCTTTAAAAACAGGGGGATACTTATAATATCCATTGATTCTTGATACAAAGAACACATGTTCTGCTGGATCGCACTTCCATCATACTTCTTCATATGAGGGACTGAAAATTTCTTTGGGATTTCCACATTAGCTATGGTGGAACAAAACGGGATTCGTTGTAGCAAGTTGGGGAAATTTGGTGATGAGGCAAGTTGACTCCAGCACACCTCGAAGCAATTCTTTTATGGTTTGCATTTCCCTAATAAGTTGACTCTGCGAAAAGAGAATTATTATTAAATTGGGATGCGAAGTATCAAAAGTATTAAAGAAACTCCTGTTTGCCCCATCGAGGTGCGGATAGGTATAGCAAGACGTCAACACGGTTGGCTAGTTGTAAAGTTGAACCGTGGCCGCGAGGTTGGAATTGACGTCATGATTGTACTTTCGCGGTAAGGTACTAGACATAGGGATATCTCCAACATGGCTTGGTCCTGTTCCTGCACCAAACAAAGATCTAGGATGCAAAGGTGAAAATGGAGTAGATGTTTGAGTCTCAGTTTGCTTTCCTTTACGCATGGAATCAATGGCATTGAGTATCATAGTGTTTGTATGTTCTTGAGCATCCAACTCGGTCATCACTTTTTCAATATCGTGACCATGTTAGACATTAGCTCCATATTGGCAGCTTCCGGATTTGAAGACGGGTTGCCTGAGATACCAGAACTAGGAAGCGGCTGGTTCCTCTCACCAAGGCTACCAGACGATGGATTGGCCATTTCTATATAAATAATCAAAGTGTCCCACGGATGGCGCCAAATTGTTTTGGTCAAATTTCTACGAGGGAAACTAGTGATAAGAAAGATGAAAAAAGGGTTGAATCTGGGTACAATGATTATGAAATGCTATAGAAATGAACTCAAAGGATTTTGTTAACTAGGGAAAGCCCTTGAACAGCTTGTTCGCCGCACAAAACCCGGGAGGTTTTAGGGAACCTGCCTTGACCAAGTGATTTATTAACCAGGTTGAATACAAGACTAAGAGCGTATACTAGGGAGCTTAAGCTAGTGAGAATGTGTGTGTAAAATACATGTGTTCCTCCCTTTTTATACCTCAAATACAGAGAAACAAAAAGGCCTAGAATATAGGAAATCGGTTGAAGTTGTTGAGATATTCTCGCCACAATGTTGGTTGAAGAGATAAGGATCCTTTGCTGGTCTTGTTGATGAAGGAACGTTTGTTGAATTAGTCTTCTTATCTGTTGACATATTTCCTGAAAAATAGGTTGTAATGTAACAATAATTCAACATGCAAAAAATAGTCAAGATGCAGTAGGAGAACTCAAGTTGTTAGTATCAAGATGATATATGTAAGTTGTAAACAAGTTGACTAAAAATGTAGGCCTAACAGTAGAGTAGATGGAAAATGCCTTACAGGACTTATCATGATAGAATATATAATAAAGTATGTAAAATATTTAATATAAACTAAATAAAACATCGATTAAGTTTCGCAGTTCAAAATAGAATACTAAAAACAATGCTTTTAGGACTTGTTTAGTAGTTGGATAAGGATAAGGAGTATTATTAATCACGGTGGTAGCGACCTCGCTATTAATCCTCACTTATAAATTTGGGGGTAATTTTGAACTTAAAAATATTAGTCACATGTTTTTTTTTAGTGAGAGCGCTAATAATACCACCATCAACCTTGGTATTGATGGCTCGTGCTATTAGTCCCGACCGCCTATTTCGTACCAAACATCCGACTATTCGGCTTATTAATCTTATCCGGTCTTAATCCCACCAAACGACCCCTTAAGGTCCAGTGTTACCTTTTATTTGTTTATATATCTATCAAAAAAATTCATGTATTAAGTGTCATGATGTTGGAAATTGGTTTTAATAAATTGATATTTGACCAAATTTCTAGTGTGGTTCAATTTATTGAAAATGGAAATAAGTTGCAAAAATAAAATCTACGTTTCGATTAGATTAAATTAGTATATTTTTTATCTCAAAATCAATTTCGTGTGAATATAATATTAATCTGTAAAGTATGCAAATTAACATTATAGTTGAAGAGTATTGAGAATAAGAAAAGTCATATCACATGCACATTGAATAAAAAAGGTGAGTAAGTGCAATTTATTAAATGGTCCACTCCAGGAGGAAGCATTTAAGTGTTCTCCTCCAAGGAGCTACCTAGTGGTGTCTATCTCTTAGGCTAGACTAGCACAAGCAGCTGCGAGGATGGTGCTTTTCTGAGCCCAAGCCCGATCGCGCACACGCAGATCACATTGGGGGCTTCAGAGGCGCACTTTGCAATCCACTGATCAACCAGTTGGGTGGCTCAATTAGCTCGGGAACAACCCAGGTACGGGTGTGAACCGAAGCAAACGGATGCGTGGACTTTACTATAACAATAACAAATCACCTTAACAACATGAATAACATCAGATGAATTATAGGCTGGGACACAACCTCAAGTTGTAAAGCTCAGAATAACTGTAAACAAAAGGCCAAAAGCCTAACTGACATACAACCATACAACTAAAGTTATATACAACTCTGTACAAGCTTGACAACACGTGCCGGCACCAAAAGAATAAACAAACCCAACACCAAAGGTGATATACACAGCTACCCAAGTTTAAGTAACTCGTTCAACCAACGTCCTCACAAACATAAAATATATACAAGCTCCATACAGCTACTACCCAAAAGAAGTCTTCACCATCTAGCAATCCTTGCTAGCCCGGACCTCACTGTGTGGAACCACCCGGCTGCATGGGATCTAAGGAAAACCAAAATACGAAAACGGGGTGAGTCGAAACTCAGTAAGTTACTAATACATCTACATGGCATGCTTTTATGCCTGTACCAATATATTAACAGTAAAGCATTCTCAACAAGTAATGCTATAATCAGTAAACACGTAGCACATCACATGAGAGGCTCAACCGTCAATCGTCCCATACTAGTTGGAGAACGCGACCAACTGATCATGCAACACATAATAGCGGAAGTAAATAATCGAGATACTTCCCTGACCATCACAATTATATCCAACCATATCACTCCATATCATATATCGCCCGTTGTTGATGTCTGTTGCTGTCACAATACATATACCGAGTCAAGTGTCGTGCGATACACAATGATGAATCGGTATTCGGATCTAAGGGTCAACACAACTACAAGCTCACGACCCGGTTGAGTGGACTCAGTCCCTACAACTGAATCGCTCGATACAACTAGCCAATGTTACGCGTCTTGCTACAACGAGAGCTATTCCCCTACTATAGCCACTAGTGAGGGGCAACCTGGACACAGTATGAAGGCTCACAACTATTACATGGCCCCACCCCACAAAATTACCATACGTCAGCATATCCCCAAAATTATACATATGTGTAGCTGAATTCGATGTAATACACAAACAAATATTTACTTGTCATGCAAATCAAATATAATATGCTCATATTGAATCACATATATAATACCAAAAGTAGGCCAATAGTACCTACTCATATTCACGCACATATTTGCGAAAAACAACCGGACATTACGTATCATATATTGAGTTAGTAAATATTCACGTTAACTCAATTAAATTTATTACAACCCTTAAGGAATTATAATTATAATTATAATTATATAGTCCCTCAATTATCGTAAGAACTCAAATCACAACTCGGGGTAATATTATTACATGATATACGACTCCGCTCAAGTCATTACTAATTTTCGGATAATAATTACTAATCGTAGTATTGCCTAATAATATGTTCACTTTTACATAATTAACATATATACTAATTACACGTTAACACAAATAACAAGTAGCATAACTACTATCCATACATACCGTAGATTAAATTTATATAGATGTATGAACATTACTATAAATAAAAGGAAAACAATAACTTATTACAGAAATTATAACAATTAAACTCAATTTTATCCGGCTAGAAAAGATCCCCTCAACTCACTGTATAGAAATTATAACGATTAAACTCAATTTTATTCAGTTAGAAAAGATCCCCTCGGCTCACTCAACGTCGTGGTGAAATCGGTTCGTCGATTGGCCCAATACTTTGAATTAGCAATTTTCTCCCACTACTCTCTCTCCTCACATCTCGTCTCTCTCTCTAGCCTGTTACGGGAGGAAATGAAGAAGAAATGTGAATTCTTCTCAATTTAGCCTAGGAGGGAGTCTTCCAGGCCAAGATTTGTTCAATGGGTCCAATAGGGGAAAAGCTAGTAACTCACTTGGTCAACAATAAAGAAAACGGTCAAACATTGTGGCTGAGAGGCATGGTCTCTCGTTTTCTCTGGCCACGGAAGTGAAGAAATCTCTTGGTTTGTTTGTAAAGCGAAGAATTGAGATTCGGTTTGGTACAATATTTATAAAATATAATATTTAAAAAATGCATATGTTTTTTATAAATATATTTAGAATATTATTTTAATACGTAATTTTTTTTAGTAATATTTTAAAATCTGCATTATGAGAAAAAATTAAGAATTTCAGCATTTAAAAATGCTATTTTTTCTACCGCAGTATTAAAATACACAATTTTTGTAAATAAGCTGCGTTTGATCCCTGCGTTTTAACCAAAACGCTCAACCAAACGAGCTCTATGAGTCCAGCAAAACAAATCAGACCTACCTTGGTCCAAAGTCAACGTGCTTGGTGTATCATGAAAACAAGTTCATTTTTGAGGTGTAAACATTTCATTGGTCCATTCCTAATTGTATATTTAGGGCTAATTACTCATGTTTAGGATAATTAATCAATTTTAATACTAACTATACATAATTAGGTCCAATTATACTTTTTACAACTAACCAAAATTAATTAATAAGTCTAAAAATATCAATTTTGACTATTTAAAAGAAAAGTAGTAAATACAATACAACATTTGCAGAATTTTGGGTCAACTTTACAGCTTGTCTGGAACATTCTATGAACCCAAATTTAACAACTAAAGTATAGTTAGAAAACCCTAGATGTCTAGTTTATACAGCATCAAACGGATTTAAATTCTGAGTTTTCTACACAAAGTTATGGCAAATTTATTACAAGGTGTTTGCACAGTGCCAAAAATATGAGTTTTAACATATTTTTATGTTTTTGTGTGTAACTTTTTCTATCTCAAGGTCAAAACAATGTGTTTGCAAGTTTAAACAGCACCTGGAATCACCCATATATGTAAGGGTATAGAACCAACGCGATACGAGTCCACCTCTCAAGGCTTGACTCAACGCAATCAATCCAAGCTCAAACCAAACACATATAACATGCAAAATGCTATGTCATTCACATGATAAGAGTTGAAAACTCTCAGGTGTTATAGCTGGCCCGAATCATCACAAGGGGTTAGGGCAGTTGGATCCGCTCCAATACAAGTGGAGTGGTTACCGGCAGTTGGTGGGCGGACCGGTCCACTGGATCGCTCTCACGCTATCAGATGTGATCCGACGGTCCAGATTTGCTAGATCTGAAAAGTGTCTATTCACAGAAAGACACCACAACTCTTCAGAAACTATATATACCCCCCTTCCCCCCGGATTGACAATCTGTTACAATTCACAAACGTCAGTTAAAGAGAATGTAGTCATATTGCTACATATTGTCCTAATTCTGTCTGAGACTTGGAAGTTCTGAAAACACTGATTAGTTCGTTGTAATCAGCGTTTTGAAGTGTTCCTAACGTGGATTGAAGATTCGTTGCATCTTAGGAACGATTGTCAAAGAACCGAGAACACTGATACGGGGCAATTTTGTCTTGCGGAGATTGTATTCAATGCAAGCCTCGACTTCAATTTGTAAATTGTAATTCTGTTTCATCTCCTTCTTCTTCTGTTCTATAATTTTAATTTTCAAGAAAACCAATAATTTTTCCCTACAATTTTTCCCATTTGAAATTTTAAAAAATTTGTTTAGGCTCGGTTGCTATTTTATACAAATACACGATAATAATCAAAGTAGAGATAATAAATGAGAACACTACAATTTACGTGGAAATCTCCTCGTAACAAGAGAAGTGAAAAACAACAAGCAACAGAAAAATTGTTAACTCAACAATGTCTAGCTAGGGAAGCGGTAAAACCCTAACATCATCCAGGACAGGTCCACAAAAGTGACCATAGTCATGAACCTTTGTATGATAAAATGCACTATAGAATGTCAGCCTTGTTCTAGATGAAATTGCTTGGAATTTGAGACTTGAAGTCATAAAATATCCCTTTCCTTGAGAAGTAAACCGGGCTTTTAGGGTTTCTGTAATACCCCAAATTTTCGTTAATAATATTAAAATTGTATAAATCAATGTTGCAAATTATTTTGGGCCGATTATATCGGTTAATTGGACTGATTATCTTTTGTAATAAAATATAAATTATAATTTGATCCGATACATTTTGTCATTGTTACGTTGGATTTGGCCCGTAAATTAGCCCATTAATTTAGTTCGGGGTAAATAATAATAATAATAATAATAATAATAATAATAATAATAGTAATAATAATAATAATGATAAAATCAGTAACTGAAAAATTGGAAAAGAGACGTGAGGGCTCACGGTGAAGCTGCCGCAACGGAGAGATAAGGATGAGTTCGTTTTTAAATTTTGAAGTGAGATTTCATGTTATCGTTTTGTATCGCTTCGGGAGAGACTCAAGTTGAAGAATACTTTCTCTACCTAAACTAGAGAGGCGGAAAGACAGAGAAAGATTAAGAAAATTAGGGTGAGAGTGTGTGACGGCGGTGAAGAAGAGCAACCACATCGGATCGTATTCTTGGCGATCGAGCGGGCGAGCTATCGGAGGTAAACAATGTCGTCCTTGATCTCTATTAATCTCCAATTCTAATATACTTTTAAAGTTCACGATCTCTTAGCAACGTGGGTAGTACGAAAGTGATTAGTGTAGTTGAAAAAAAATAATAAAAACATGGTATTGAACTTGTTGGGTTCTGAAATGGAGGAAAGAATCGACACTGAAAATTTGGATTTGTAGTGTGTGTGTGTGTGGGTAAATAGATGGAAATTGATAGAAATGAGAAAGGGAAAGGTGGGGCGACATGGGGAGGTATGCTGGAAGGGGCGAGAGAGACTGATTTGATGAAGTGGGTGCGTGGGTATGTGGTTTGTGTGTGGGTCTCTTACTGGAAGAAAAGAAGGGAGAAGAGAAGAAGAAAAGGTGGAGAACTGGAAAAACAAAAAAGAGAGAAAAAGAAAGGGAAGAAAAGAAAGAAGCAGGAGGAGGGAAGGGGTTTTGTTAGAAAAGAGGAGATGTGGGGTAGGCTAGGTAGGGGAGAGAGTGTGTGTGTGTATTGTGTGTGGTGAGTGCGTGCGTGTGTACTGTGTGTGTGTGTTTGGACAGTGTGTGTGTGCGTATAGTGTAGGTGTGTGTGTTAGATGGATGTGTGTGTTTAATATTATATATATATATATATAAAACATAGAATATGTAAGTGAGTTTGTGTGTGTTTGTGTGTGTAGTGTGTGCTGTGCGTGTGGTGCATGAAGGTGATTATTCTGTGTATTTTTGGGTTGAGTATACTGGTGTGCAAGAGGTGTGGATTTTGGTTGTGTGGGATGACTTGGTTAATAATGGAAGTTGGTGTGTATATTTTGGGGTGTGTTGTAATAAAAAAATAATAATAAATAAAATAAAGTAAAATAATAATAATAATAATAATAATAATAATAATAATAATAAATAAATAAATAAATAAAATAAAATGTAAAGTAATAAAATAGTTACTATACAATACTAAATTATGTTAGTAATTAGAGTATATTTTATTGAGAGAGATTTTTATTAGTAATTAGTATTTTTCGTGTTGGAATTAGATTTGAACGAGCGCGTGACGGACATTATTCACGTACGAGTTAATTATCTCCGCAAAATTAGCCGGTAAGGGATTTCGCTTCTTTTAAGTTATTTTGCGAATATATTTTTCGGCGTTAGGTTACTCGTTTACTTTTTTGAAATTATCGTTTTGACTACCATACCCGACCTCGTGTCGAATTTGCTTTGACTCCGTCGTTTCGCATTTCGTTGTATTATATTCTTCAAACCTCATGTCATATCTTTCGTATTTGATGAAATGCTTATACTTCGAAAGTAAATTTCGTATGTATCGTTTGATAATGTTGTTTTATTTCGAACTCCGTTATGATCACTAGTTGAACAACCCGTCACTGGGTATAGAGTGAACCTTAATTAGTTCGTGATTACGAACAACCCGTCACTGGGTATAGAGTGAACCTTAATTAGTTCGTGATTACGAACAACCCGCCACTGGGTATAGAGTGGACCTTATATTTTTGCACCACTTGGCCTCTGGTGCGGTAGTCATGACTTACCTTCTAATAGTTACCCTTGGGGTAAAATGTTGGCACCCTTCGGGGGCATTTATGTGAATGGTCAATGGACCACCTACGTGATCATGACATCTGTGAGTAATCCGTCGTGACTAGCCGGTATGGGACGGTTGGTGACGATTGGGTTACTCGACTTCGTACTTTGCATGTTTCTTTTCCTTGAACTCTCATTTGTGAAACACTAATCCGTTCGCACTATTTCGTTTCGTTATAAAGTATCGCATGAACCGTAAACCACCTTTTATAACATTGTTTCATTTTCGAATATTCTCTTTGTGCGTCCACCCTTCCTTAGAAACCGGAAGGGCGGCGAAACTTACGGGCATTGTTCGCTCACCCTTCACTTTATTCTTCTCCTCGGTCATAAGTGAGACGTTAAAGTTTTTACGTTGAGACACGCATGCAAGGATAAGTTGGAAGATATTCTATTGAGTTCCTTGTAATTAGACTAATTTAAATTTTGATGTTTGAATAATTTAAGTTAGTCTGCGAGACAAAGTATTTTGGGTTTGAATTTTATGTTTGTAACACTTGAGTTATTGTTCATTGATGTCTTTAAGAATAAATTTTGATGTATTGCTAAAATTGATTTGGTTTAGTTGGATTTCGGCGGTGACGTTTTGGGCTTGGGCCGTTTAATTGGGCTCGAGTTTGGGGCGTTACAAAGTTGGTATCAAAGCTTAGGCTTTAGGTCCCGAAGGTTTAGAAACTTAGAAGCCGTTAGAATTAAGAAACGATTATAGAATTAAGATTATGATTGTGCAAGCGGTATTGTTACCATATTACTTTATTGATATTAGCATCACCGTTGGATATTTAGGGAAGTGATACGCTTAATGCATCGTAAGGATGACCCTAGTAATGAAGACTCTTAGGAACATGAGTAGGCCATAATCCTTTTAATTGCCGAAGAAAGAATGAGTTTTTGTTTGAATCTGAAAAAAAAAAAAAAGGAATGGATTTTAATTATAAAATTTGAAAATATATATATATTTTCTTTTCGTATACGCGTCTTTTTGAATATTGTTGATTTAATTTATCGTAGTTGAATTTATATAAGTGTCAAGAAAAAAAAGTTAGATATGCCTTGGTTTGACCTCTTAAGATAGGGTATCTTCTTCGGTAAGTATATTAGGGGTTCGTTTTGGTAGTCTCATTTGATAAATTATATGAGTTGAGTTATACGAATATAAATATATCTTGAACCTGCGTCACGTTCTTGGAATTTAAGAAAATTAGTTGATTGAGTTGAATATTGGGGTCTGGTTCAAATTCTAAGGTTAATGTGCTCATTCGAAAAATTTATTGAAAGTTGAATTTTATGATGATTTTTAGGATGTCGTATCGTAGAATGATGGGTGAAGAGACGTTGATAGACGAGTGGATCAAGAATTGGAGAAGTCAACTAAGCGCTCTCGGAAGTCGAGATTTCTGTTGGAATGGCGAGGAGGCTTAATTTGCAGCTTGATGGACAAGAGGAGCCTTTTCATTCGAGGACCGGTGATATGGAGACAAGAATCACACATGGGTATTGTGGTGGACCTAACCATGTAAGTGGAAGTGGACCAATCGGACAACAAGATATGGTTGAACGCTTAGAAGAACAATTGAATGCAATGAAAGCTGAGCTAGGTGCAACTCGGATGCAAGTTGTAGAGGAAGTTAGAAAGGCTCGTGAAGAACGTAACTATTATATGAAGAAAGTACTTAAAGAAGTTATGAAGGCTAAGAAAAAGAATATTCCTATCCAGGGTCAAGGGGTAACGAAGAAGATGAAGTGTTTCTGGTGTGGCAAGAGTCACCATGCAAAAGACTGTTACCGGATTAGTGGAGCATGTTTCAACTGCGGAAAAATTGGGCATAAGATTAAGGACTGCCAAGAGCCACTTAGAGGCAAGTTTACGCGTGGTCAAGAAAAGGACAAGTCAAATTTTTAAAAATTAATGGAGGATTGATGCCATGACCGCGAAGAATGCTCAACCTGTGGAGTACCAAAAGAATGAATAATTTGGTTCGTAGTTTATCGCGAAGAGTAGCCTCAACATTAGAGTTAGCTTTCCTTATTTCGAGTTAGTTTCTCTTATTTCTTGAAACATCATGACGCGATTTTGGGGTTGTTGTTTTGAATTCAGAAACCAACTAGTTTTAGTTATATTATTCGAAGGAAGTCATTTTCGTACGTTTCACTTTTGAATAATGTTTTAACTCTATATAAGCATGACACATTCATGTTTGTGTCTGAGAACAACTAGAAATTTTTGTCATACCTTCTTATAATATGCGTAATGGATATGTGTCATTCCTATTTAGCAATCGTGAGATAGCAATTCGTTTTCCTTATCCGATCCAAGGTGTTGTGACTTCTCGCTACCTTGTGTGCTCGACAACCATGACATAGTGGCAGTACCGTATAACTTTGTCTTCGCGACGTTTAAGTTTGTATTGATCCTAGTACTTTACACTCGTAACGATGATATAAATTGCACGACTTATAAATTGTCACCTCGTAACATAGGTGTTGATTTTGAGGATGCCTATTGATTGGATTACTCTATACATTAAGAATTTCAATGTAACTTTGGGATGGATAAGTCATTTGCTTTAATGATAAAGTATGGGCACTATGAGTTTTTGGTAATGATGTTTGGACTAACGAATGCCCCAACTGCGTTTAAGGATTTATTGATTGGAGGATATGCTTAGAACTTGTTCTTTGGATTTTCAGGTAATTGGAACGATCATTTACCATTGGTAGAGTTCACGTATAACAACAGTTACCATGCAAGTATTGGTATGGCACCTTACGAAGCATTGTACGGGCGAAAGTGTCGATCACCTACTTGTTGGGATGAAGTGGGTGAGAGGAGGTTAGGACCGAGTTGGTGCAGATTTCGGAGAAGGTACAATCGATAAGGAAGCGACTTCTTATCGCTCGAGTAGACAAGTCTTATGCGATAATCGGCGTCGCGGGCTTGAATTGTAGAGATCATGTATTTCTTAAGATTTCACCCACAAGAGGAGTTATGAGATTTGGTATTCGGGGTAAACTTAGTCCGAGGTTTGTGGGACCATTCGAGATATTGGAGCGAGTTGGGAGGTCGCCTACGACTCGCTTTGCCACTGTATTATCCGGAGTGCACAACGTATTTCATGTGTCGATGCCGAGGATATGTCTCGACCCGAGTCACGTGATAGAGTATGAGCCGTTACGACTCGGGAAGACTTGAGTTATGACGAACAACTGTTCGTATTGTCGATCGAAAAGATCAAGTACTCGAAGGCGAACCATTCCGTATGTGAAGGTGCATGGACTAATCACTCTGGAGAGAGAGCGACTTGGGAGCTTGAGGAAAAATACGAGAAAAGTATCCCGACCTCTTTGCGACTAGGTACGTTAAGTTTAGAGGACTAAACTTCTTTTAAGGGGTGAGAGTGTAATACCCCAAATTTTCGTTAATAATATTAAAATTGTATAAATCAATGTTGCAAATTATTTTGGGCCGATTATATCGGTTAATTGATGATTATCTTTTTGTAATAAAATATAAATTATAATTTGATCCGATACATTTTGTCATTGTTACGTTGGATTTGGCCCGTAAATTAGCCCATTAATTTAGTTCGGGGTAAATAATAATAATAATAATAATAATAATAATAATAATAGTAATAATAATAATAATGATAAAATCAGTAACTGAAAAATTGGAAAAGAGACGTGAGGGCTCACGGTGAAGCTGCCGCAACGGAGAGATAAGGATGAGTTCGTTTTTAAATTTTGAAGTGAGATTTCATGTTATCGTTTTGTATCGCTTCGGGAGAGACTCAAGTTGAAGAATACTTTCTCTACCTAAACTAGAGAGGCGGAAAGACAGAGAAAGATTAAGAAAATTAGGGTGAGAGTGTGTGACGGCGGTGAAGAAGAGCAACCACATCGGATCGTATTCTTGGCGATCGAGCGGGCGAGCTATCGGAGGTAAACAATGTCGTCCTTGATCTCTATTAATCTCCAATTCTAATATACTTTTAAAGTTCACGATCTCTTAGCAACGTGGGTAGTACGAAAGTGATTAGTGTAGTTGAAAAAAAAATAATAAAAACATGGTATTGAACTTGTTGGGTTCTGAAATGGAGGAAAGAATCGACACTGAAAATTTGGATTTGTAGTGTGTGTGTGTGTGGGTAAATAGATGGAAATTGATAGAAATGAGAAAGGGGAAAGGTGGGGCGACATGGGGAGGTATGCTGGAAGGGGCGAGAGAGACTGATTTGATGAAGTGGGTGCGTGGGTATGTGGTTTGTGTGTGGGTCTCTTACTGGAAGAAAAGAAGGGAGAAGAGAAGAAGAAAAGGTGGAGAACTGGAAAAACAAAAAAGAGAGAAAAAGAAAGGGAAGAAAAGAAAGAAGCAGGAGGAGGGAAGGGGTTTTGTTAGAAAAGAGGAGATGTGGGGTAGGCTAGGTAGGGGAGAGAGTGTGTGTGTGTATTGTGTGTGGTGAGTGCGTGCGTGTGTACTGTGTGTGTGTGTTTGGACAGTGTGTGTGTGCGTATCGTGTAGGTGTGTGTGTTAGATGGATGTGTGTGTTTAATATTATATATATATATATATAAAACATAGAATATGTAAGTGAGTTTGTGTGTGTTTGTGTGTGTAGTGTGTGCTGTGCGTGTGGTGCATGAAGGTGATTATTCTGTGTATTTTTGGGTTGAGTATACTGGTGTGCAAGAGGTGTGGATTTTGGTTGTGTGGGATGACTTGGTTAATAATGGAAGTTGGTGTGTATATTTTGGGGTGTGTTGTAATAAAAAAATAATAATAAATAAAATAAAGTAAAATAATAATAATAATAATAATAATAATAATAATAATAATAAATAAATAAATAAATAAAATAAAATGTAAAGTAATAAAATAGTTACTATACAATACTAAATTATGTTAGTAATTAGAGTATATTTTATTGAGAGAGATTTTATTAGTAATTAGTATTTTTCGTGTTGGAATTAGATTTGAACGAGCGCGCGTGACGGACATTATTCACGTACGAGTTAATTATCTCCGCAAAATTAGCCGGTAAGGGATTTCGCTTCTTTTAAGTTATTTTGCGAATATATTTTTTCGGCGTTAGGTTACTCGTTTACTTTTTTGAAATTATCGTTTTGACTACCATACCCGACCTCGTGTCGGAATTTGTTTTGACTCCGTCGTTTCGCATTTCGTTGTATTATATTCTTCAAACCTCATGTCATATCTTTGGTATTTGATGAAATGCTTATACTTCAAAGTAAATTTCGTATGTATCGTTTGATAATGTTGTTTTATTTCGAACTCCGTTATGATCACTAGTTGAAAACCCGTCACCGGGTATAGAGTGAACCTTAATTAGTTCGTGAATTACGAACAACCCGTCACTGGGTATAGAGTGAACCTTAATTAGTTCGTGATTACGAACAACCCGCCACTGGGTATAGAGTGGACCTTATATTTTTGCACCACTTGGCCTCTGGTGCGGTAGTCATGACTTACCTTCTAATAGTTACCCTTGGGGTAAAATGTTGGCACCCTTCGGGGGCATTTATGTGAATGGTCAATGGACCACCTACGTGATCATGACATCTGTGAGTAATCCGTCGTGACTAGCCGGTATGGGACGGTTGGTGACGATTGGGTTACTCGACTTCGTACTTTGCATGTTTCTTTTCCTTGAACTCTCATTTGTGAAACACTAATCCGTTCGCACTATTTCGTTTCGTTATAAAGTATCGCATGAACTGTAAACCACCTTTTATAACATTGTTTCATTTTCGAATATTCTCTTTGTGCGTCCACCCTTCCTTAGAAACCGGAAGGGCGGCGACTGAACTTACTGGGCATTGTTCGCTCACCCTTCACTTTATTCTTCTCCTCAGGTCATAAGTGAGACGTTAAAGTTTTTACGTTGAGACACGCATGCAAGGATAAGTTGGAAGATATTCTATTGAGTTCCTTGTAATTAGACTAATTTAAATTTTGATGTTTGAATAATTTAAGTTAGTCCTGCGAGACAAAGTATTTTGGGTTTGAATTTTATGTTTGTAACACTTGAGTTATTGTTCCGCTGCAGACTGTCTTTAAGAATAAATTTTGATGTATTGCTAAAATTGATTTGGTTTAGTTGGATTTCGAGCAGTGACGTTTTGGGCTTGGGCTGTTTAATTGGGCTCGAGTTTGGGGCGTTAGCTTCCTTAGCGGCGAAAGCCTCAACCATCATCTCCCCGTGACAAGCGTTCTTTGCATCCCCAATGGTAATCGTTAGGTTGTAGAACTTGTTAGGTACGGTACGTATGATTTGTGCAATTGCACTTTCTCTCCCACCGACCAATTCGATTGCAGCTAGTCCCGACGGAACGTGAAAGTGCCTCGAGTCTACATACTTTACGGGTTTGAGGGATTCAACTATCCACCCGGGTAGCGGCGAAATTCGGTCTTGCCGTTTCGGTAGGAGAAGAACTCCAGTTGAGAAATTCTTGAATACATGTGGACCGATCTCAAAGCCACCATTCTTCACCAAGTTTCCTGCATTAAGCCAAAATTATGCTTACAATTTCACTATACTATTTATGAATGTTTTTCTTAAAAATTTTACTTTAAAAAATTATACTTACAATTTTCATAACTTCTTATATTTACCTTCCACTCGTGTTGTACGCATCTAGGTTGTGCTTAAGCATTTTTGTAATTATGACGAACTCCAACTACACTATTGTATTCCTTAATTATTAGACTTTTCAAATATGACTCTTTAGATAGAACGGGGGGAGTACTATTTTGATAGCTACCATACTTCCATTCACCCATGAGTACGTTATATCTATTATAAAAGTAAAAAGATAAAAATAAATTGGCTGAAATACCAATTTGATCACTCTACTTTCAACTAAAATTTATTAAGCTCAGTTTATTTTTGTTTTACACTTTAATTACTCTATTTGAATTGAAAAATTAATAAACTCACTCAATCAATGAACTTATGATTAAAAAAGTCCAAGTAGAGTGATTAAAATATTAAAAAAAATGTAAAGTGAGGTTTATAAATTTTGAGTAAGTGCCCGTTTAGTGCAGCGTTTACAAATCGCAGTGTTTTAAAAACGTTGCGTTTTAAAAAAACGCAGTGTTTTAAAAACGCATGTCTTTCCTTATACATACATTTGGATATCACTTCAATATACAGTTTTTTTTTTCCTAGCAGAGTTTTGAGAAAAAGCTAAGAATTCCAGCGTTTTGAAAAAGCTGATTTTTCTGTTGCAGTATTGAAATACAATTTTTGCAAATAAGCTGCGTTTTATCACTGCGTTTTAACCAAAACGCTCGACCAAACGGGCTCTAAAAGTAGATTGCCCAAATTAGTATTTAGAAAAAAATAAAATTTTGCCCATCGTACAAATTAGGGGTAACCGATTTGACCAATAAACTATTAATATTTAAAATGTGAGCAACGTATTGAGTGCAATGTGGTCCTTATCGTTGATTGGACATCCAAATTAATAATGGAACTAATGACGTAGACTATATAGATATTGAAAGTTTTGTTATTAATTTGAATATTCAATTAACTACAGAGACCACATTGCACTCAATAAAAATTATGTTAATAACATTTTAGATATAAAAATCAGTTGGTCAAATCGATTATCCCATTTTGTACTGTGATAAAAAAAACTATTTTCCTCTTAGTATTTAATCAAGCTAAATAAATTTGATAACTATTGCATTAGTACGATGTTGTACTTTTAATAAAGATGTTATTAGTCAAAACTGTCAAAAAAAAAATCGTTTGTCGTCTCACATGCTCCATGTGGACTTCATTACTGCTCCGTCTATTTATTACCAATGTTTCCATTCACTCCCACCCTTCGAGATAAATGTTACTCTGTCCGTTCCTAAATTATTTTTTTTCTTTTTTTATTTATTTTAAAATAATTATTTTGTTTAAAAAAATTTTTTAGGATAAAATTTTTATTATTTTATTTTTATTTTTTTTCATATTTTAATTATGAGTTACATACACATGGGTATTAAATAAAATTATACATTATATTAATATTAATAATCAAATTAATTATTTTTTATTAATCTGTGTACCATGTCAAACAAGATAATAATTAAGGGACGGAGGGAGCACTAGTTAACAAAATATACAAATTAAGAAGCGTAATTAATGATGTATTTTAAAATATCTTCTGACGATAATACTTACGAACATTAATTAAGTTTTATTATTCTAAATAAATGAATTTTTCTAAAATGAGCTATATTAAATGAAATTTTAAGGGTATATTTGGAAGAATTGTCGAGAATATGTACATCAAAAGTCATTAGAAATATTAATTGAGATATTTTAAAATAAAAAATAAAAATATTTATCCGAAACGGAAGGAGTATAAGTTATATTGGGGTTGATAAGAGTGCAAGGACTCTATTCGCTTAAACAAGAAACAAACACACTCTAGACTCTGTATCTAGCTAGTTCTTGCGCCTGAGTTTTTTAGAAAGGAATGTTACCCTGCTTTTCTTATTTCGATCTGTTTAATAGATACATAAAGTCTAATATAAGCTAGTTATCCTTCATCTTTGACAACCTTACTTTCTACGTATCTTTTGGACAGAACATGCAACATAAAATAATGGACTGTTTGGTTACAATTAAGGAAGTTTTTTCTTTTCCAACATACACGAAAAATATTGAAAAGGATGGCTGAAACTTTTGTTAATAAATTAGTATACCTCTTCCAAATTTTTTATTTTATTTTGAATTTTTAAAGTCCATTGATGATGCACAAAATGGCACGGTCAGGAACTCTCTAGGAATCTTGGTGAAGTTAGGATATCTGCGCTTGAGCTAAGGACCTGAAAATGACAGAAAACACGCTAGGGTGAATGCAGGGGCTTGCCCTGCTAAAGCACTCCGGCGTGAGAGTAAGAACTTGCTTATCAATTTGACAGAGCCTTAGCTTGTGAATAGTGAACGTACCTTGGACCAAGTACTGGCTTGGCTTTTATAATGAAATGGAGTAATTTACGGGCTGATTTTGAGGGATGTCAATCCCCGTAATTAAGGAGGAGTAACTGCCGGGCGTGATTGGAGTTAATCCCTGATTTCCAGCCTATGATCTCGGGAGCGAATAAACGTGGCCCGTGATTCTTGGAGACAGTTACTGGCCTTCTTTGGCATGCTCGCGTGGTGCTATGCTCGTGTGGATCTTGCTCGTGTGTTCGCTGCCTTCTAGGCTAAAGTCCCTGCCCGATTATGTCCTGACCGGCATATCCGGGCATCAAGATATTTCTGGTGTCATCAATGGCCCCCTGCTCCTTGTCCAGGATGTATTTATGCTCGTGGCGAGGAGCAATCATGGCCTTGGGAGTTTAGTTGGGTGACGTGACCTATGAAGTGACTGAAAGAACAAAAACTTCCGCTTGTGAAACCGTGCCTGTTTGGTTTTGAGGCGCATTAAATGCGGAGGGTAGGCCCAGGCCTAGGCCTGTAGGCGCCCGTTGGAGGCCCAGTAGCCTTGGAGGGAAAATGAAACCCTTAAATAACCTTGAGCGCCTCCCTCTGCCATTTTTACAGATTATTCTCTCCTTCTAACATCGTCACTGCTAAAATTTCTTCGTGGAGCTTCGATCCTTCCAGAATTCTTGCTGCCCCAGTTGCTGTCCTAGCGAGTTCGTCTTTCTTCTGCACTACAACTCCAGGTATTTACTCGCATCCCTCTCTCAATTTCTCTGTCTTGCCTTTGAGTTTTCCTTTTGGGGGTATCATCAATAGCCATGAATCGGCAATGGAGGGGCGTTGTTCTGGGAGCGTTGTTCCTCATATGAGGAGGATTTTGTGTTGCGAACCCTCTGAGAGGGTTTAAGCTGCATATTGCGGTAGATCTTGGATTTAGGGTTTCTTCCCCTTTTTACCCCTTTTAGCTAATGCCGTACTTAGCTAGCCTTCTTTTTTTCTTTGTAGTGATGTCGTCCTCCGTTAGTCTTCGTGGTGCATCTGATTCAGACGCCACCCATTCGGAGGAAGTTTTTGACTATGACCGTGAGCAAGGCTTGAGCGAGCCGAGCTCTACGTCCACCCCTCCAACTTCTCCAGTGAGCGATTCTTCTAGCGGGGTCCAGGTTACCTGAGTAGTTGAAGCCTCAAGCACAGATGACAATTCAGCGAGCTCGAGCTTGCCGAGACTTGCTCGGGCCCGAGCTCGTGTTGTCCGATCAAAGCCTGCTTCTCTTTCAGGGACCTCAGATGACTTGTGGAGGTCTTTTGATGGAGATAGAGATGTTCAAAATTGGTTTTCCACTCTAGGAATAGATGAACAAGTGTATCGTGTCCGAGTGTTCGATCCTCGGAGTGAAAATGTTGAGTTCCGCGATCACACTGATCGGGTGGTATTCTTCTATGAATTCTTTCATGTGGGATGGCGTCTGCCCTTGGATCCCTTCATAGTTGAGTTTCTGATGGCTTCCCATGCCGTTCCGTCGAACCTCATGCTGAACACGGCCCGAGTTTTGAGCTCGTTCGTCGTTTTGTGTCGTTTACTCGATTTTGAACCCTCCCTGTCGCTGTTGAAGAAGTATTTTGTGTTTAGCACGGACAAGCGAACGCAGCGTATTTCTGCCCGCTCGAAGCCAAAATGTCCTCGCCTTTTCAGCGACTTTCCCAACAAGACGGAGAAGTGGGACGAGAAGGTTCTACTTGTTGAATCGCGACTTGGGTGGCCTTTCCCACCGGCTACTGCTAAAGCTGTGCCTCCCAAAGGAAGTGTCGACGTTTCCTCGTCGTGGGATCGTGAGCTAAATGCTGCTATCGAGGCGGCTCTAGAAATTGATGGCCAGGTCCAAGCTTGGACGTTTGATTGGAAAGCTTTGACCGGTGACGTCGAGCTATTACGTCTGGTCGGCGTCAATCGCCTGCCCGTTGGGGGAGTTCCTGCTAGGGTAGTGATGGCCAATGAGTTGCCTCACCCCGCTTGGGGCCCTCATCAGGATATAGCTTTCCCAGGCGATTGTTTAGCTTGCAAGGAGATTGACACCCGTTGTGTTGCCCCTTTGGATCCTTCTGGTTTAACTCTATTTTTTTTTTTTTTTGTATTTTAGCTTAACGCTCTTCTTGTTTATCGGCCTGATGTCGCTTTTTGGTCGCAGAAATGAAGAGGATAAATGTTGACGCTGCCAAGAAGGCTAAGAAGGATGCTGGCGAGCGTCGATCTACGCTTTCCACTTTGCCTCCGGCGGTCGTGCCCAGAGTACCCACCGGTGATCCCAAAGTGGGTTCATCTGGGACGGTCTCGGGCAAATCAAAGGCTCCGGCGGCCGCTACTCCGTCTTCTCGATCCTCTCCTCGGCGCTCCTCGGCTGCTCGCTCGGAGGATGCCTCTGACCCCAGTGCTCAACAGGACCCGGCTGCTCTCACACTTCGAAAGAGGAAGAGTGGCGAGGAGGCCACCGAGCGCTCTGTTCGCCCGAAGGGGCCGAAAAAAGCAGCGGGGACTTCTGGTGCCGAGGCTCCCCTCGTGAGCAGGCCCTCATGGATGGAGCCGGGCTTCAAGATGCCGGCTTCGCGGGAAGCTTCGATGGCCCTCTCCGCAGAACTAGCCAATGTTCCGGTGATTGATAATATTGATCTCCGCGTTCGTGGAGCTGCTGCCATGTGCGGCCAGGGCATCGTTCAGAGGGCTATCCAGGCCGGCTTGGTGCGTCGCAATTCCCGCGAGTCGAATGGGGTCTTGTTTGGCCAAGCTGGCATGGCTACTTGTGAGGTAAATTCAGTCGTTCTTTTTTTCTCGCGCTTGCTTTTCATCCCCATTCGTTCTGACTGACCATGCGCTTCTCAGATGCTGACCAATTTCAATATGCTCGCTGCTCGGGCGTCTGAATCTTCGGCTAGAATTGCCAATCTGAAGGGAGAGCTCAAGGGAATGGAGACGCTGCTGGCCAAGCGGAATGAGCAACTCATAGCCAAGGACAAGGAGGTTCTTGCTAAAACTGAGGAGGTGGCTAAGCTTGAGGCCGAGCTAAAAGCCCTGAAAGATCAGCATGAGCTCCTGAAGGGCACTGAGAAGTCCCTCCGCTCCCGAAACACCGAGCTCGAGCAGATGGTCCCCCAGTTGGAGATGGAGAAGCTTGAGTTGGGCCGCGATTTGGAGAGGTCGGTGGCTTATGTGGCGCAGGTTAAGGCGGCTAGCGAGGAGGAGGTCATCACTCGCTACCGGGCATCCGAAGCCTATCAAGAAGATTTGACCAATGCGGTCTCCCCCTACTACGACCAGGGGGTTCAGCATGCTCTTTGGGTGCTCGGGGGTTTTGGCCTGAATGGGGTCACCGTCGACATTCTCGCTGATATCTCCTCGGCTTCTTATTATGGGGCTGAAGCTCGCCGTGGGCATGCTTGGTATCCCTTCGATGAGGAGGACTTGGCCCTTCTGAAGGAAAACGACCAACTAGAAGGTCGCGAGGAGTGGGCTCCTCCTACTCCTTTGGTGGTCAACGTCCGAACAGTGCTCGAGGCCCGTCGTCTCGCGGAGGAGGCTATACCTGCTACTCCGGCCGCTGAAGCTCCCGATGGGAATAAGGCTGAGGTCGAGGTGACGACTGTTGAGGCGGCTACTACCGAAGGAAATGTTGCGGCTCCTTAATCTTTCTTGCTATAGATGTTTTTTTTGGCCTGCGCGCCCTCTTCTTTTTTCTCTGTTTGTAAAGACTTCGTGTTTTCTTTAATGAAATTTTGCTTTTGATTGTAACCTGCATCCTTCTAATCTTGCTCGAACTTGCGAGCATATCTGATCATGGTTAATCACTGAAATAATTTTATTCGAAACTTGAAATTTTTAACAAGTCTCATATCCTGCCCGAGCTTGCGGGCATTTGAGCCACTGAAAGATTGTAAGTTGCTTAGTTCGTTCCTGCAACTACAACTTATCGTGACCCATCACAACTTGAAATTAAACAAGTTTTGTGTCTTTACTCGGTCTTGCGAGCGTTGGGACAACTTGAAATCTAACAAGCTGTTAAGCCCGATCTTGCGAGCATCATGAAAAAGCAAGTGATAAGTACAATCACATTAAATAACAGGAATGATAATAAAACATTGAGCCAAGTTTTATTTCGTTCCTTACTTGGGACAACCTGAAATATAGCAAGCTGTTTAGCTCGATCTTGCGAGCGTCATAAAAACTAGTGATAAGTTTAATCACAATAACTTGAAGTTTAACAAGTTTTATTCTTTGCTCGTTCTTGCGAGCACAATTGAATAACAGGAATGATAATAAAACATTGAGCCAAATTTTATTTCATTCATTACCATGCTTCGATTTACAAATCAACTTTTCGTAAGGAATAGATCTTACCTATTGATAGTATCTCCTAAGATGATCCGCCTGCCATGGGTGTTTTAGGTCAACTCCTTCCTTTGTTCGTAACATGTAGGTTCCTTCTTTGACAACCTTTGTGACCTGGAAAGGGCCTTCCCAATTTGGTGAGAGTTTGCCCATTTCTGCTCGTTGTCCGGTAGCCTCGATTTTTCGAAGAACCCAGTCGCCGACCATAAAGGATTTTTTGTGGACTCTTTTGTCGTGATGACCCTTGGCCCTCTGCTTGTAATTGATCATTCTCATCTTCGACTCCAGTCTTTTTTCTTCGATTAGATCTATATCAATTAGCCGCTCATGGTCGTTTGTATGCTCGTTGAATCTTGAGACTCTGATCGTTGGTAGGGCCATCTCAACCGGAGCCATGGCTTCGGAACCGTAAGTTAAGGCGAAAGGAGTTTCTCCTGTTGGCCCCCTGACCGTAGTTCTAACAACCCAGAGGGCGGCGGGAAACTCATCTAACCATCTCCCTGCTCTTCCTTCAAGATTCCTTTTGAGGGCGTGCAACACTCGTTTATTCCCGGCCTCTGCCTGTCCGTTGCCCTGCGGGTATGTAACCGAAGACTGCCAGTGTTTGATGTGTAGATTTTCGCAAGCCCTCGTAAATCTTTCAGAGAATTGGGTTCCATGATCAGAGACGATTGCTCGAGGTACTCCAAAACGGCACCAGTCACCAGATGAAATCGTGCACAAAGTTGATGGCGTTTTCTTCTGTTATGCTCGCTAAAGGTTTGGCTTCAATCCATTTGGTGAAGTAATCAATTGCCACGATCACGTGTTTGCAATTTCCCCGGGCAGTGGGGAAAGGTCCAATTAAATCTATTCCCCACATGTCGAACGGCCACGACGCAACAACCAATGACTGCTCGGTAGATGGTAGCCGAGGTATGTCCGCGTATCGTTGGCATTTGTCGCACCTTCTGACGTAGTTTTCAGCCTCTCTTCTCAGGTTCATCCAGTAATAGCCTGCTGAGATTACCTTATCTGATAAAGTTCTGGCCCCTGGGTGACCCCCGCATACTCCTTCATGAACCTCGGCGAGAAGGCGTTCGGTCATTTTGGGTCGTACACATCTTAACAAGGGCCTTGAGAATGATCGCCTGTATAAAATTCCATCTATAACCGTGTATCGGGCTGCGCGCTTCTGTATTGTCCGAGCTTGATCTTTATCCTCGGGTAAAGTACCTTGCTCGATGTAATCCTGCAGCTCGTCGATCCAACACCTCTCGGTGATCTCTATATCCAGGATTTTTGCTCGCTCGATTGCTGGCGTCTCGATATGCTCGATCATGACGGCGGGATGGAGACGTGAGATTTCTGTTGTTGCGATCTTGGATAAATAGTCTGCTCGTACATTCTCTGTCCGATCAATTCTGATTAATTCCCAAAATTGCATTCTGGCTAGCAACTGCCTTGCCAGTTCGCAGTATTTCTCCAAGGTGGGGTTATTTACCCCATACTCCCCCTTAACTTGATTCACAATGAGTTGTGAATCACTGTAAATGACAATGTCCTGAATTCCCATATCCAAGGCTAATTCTGTGCCTGATATCAGTGCTTCATATTCGGCTTGATTGTTGGACATTGGGAATGCAAAGCGTAACGCTTTTTCGAAGGGATCTTCCTGCTCGGGGGGAATGAGTATGATGCCCGCGCCGCTTCCAGACTTGCTGGAAGCTCCGTCGACAAATAGTTCCCAATAGACACTTGGTCTACTTTGCTGCTTGGGTAGGACTCTCATCTCTGTCTCCTCGCTTTTTCGGTCAGAAAAACTTGTTTCGACCAGGAAATCTGCTAGTGCTTGTGCCCTGATTGCTCTTTTGGGGCTATAATCGATGTCGAATTCTGTAAGCTCGATCTACCATTTTAGCAGTCTGCCTGAAGAGTCCGGCTTGTGTAGAATTTTCCTTAGTGGATAATCTGTGTATACAGTTATGGGATGTGCAGAAAAATAAGCTCGTAATTTGCGAGCTGATACAACAAGCGAGTAAGCCAATTTTTCTGCATTAAAATAACGGGCTTCAACCTGGGTCAGAGCCTTGGATACATAATAAACAGGTTTTTGTACATTTGAATCTTCCCTAACCAAGACCACAGCCACTGCCTGCTCGGTGGCTGCGAGATACACAAATAGCTTTTTCCCAAGAACGGGGCTGCTCAACATGAACCCGCTACAAGTGTGACACCACATGAACCACACTGCCAGGAGCGGGGAGACCCCTGTGAGCGTAAGATTTCCGGCTCCCGTTAAGAGCATGTCTCCGGGCAAGCCCCCCGGAAAAATTATGTCTCATCAGAAAAAGGTTAAATACATAGGTTGTGGGGAATGAGTACCACTTGAGCTAGCTAGAATTTTTTGACGTTGACCTAAATAGTTATGGTACAATCCGAATGTGTCTCACAATCACGTGCATTGCATGTGTTAACAATTGCAAAACACGAGGGGTTCTTAATGACTGCAATTAGTGATATGGTTGATGGAAAGATGAAAGGTTGTAGAGTAGATGGAAAATGCCTTATAGGACTTATCATGATAGAATATATAATAAAGTATGTAAAATATTTAATATAAACTAAATAAAACATCGATTAAGTTTTGCAGTTCAAAATAGAATACTAAAAACAATGCAAATCTATATATATATAAAACCTAATAAGTTTATATGAGGAAAAATCTCGTCAAAATATTACTTACCAAAAATAGAAAGTCAATTTCATATAGATAAAACTGATTATACATTTAAAAATTTTTCCGAAAATACAAAATTGTAAATATAAAATAATAATACAATCTTTAATCACATCCAAACCACGAGTTGAAAAAAGTGGCATTGAAAAAAGTGATAAACCCACTCACTCTCTCCCTCCTTTACTCTCTCTCTCTCTCTCTCTCTCTCTCTCTCTCTCTCTCTCTCTCTCTCTCTCCGGCCTCCTTCCCTTCCCTTCCGTATTGTTTTTCATTTGACAATATTTTCAATTGAACCACTGTCAATAAAAACAATATTTTTTAATTATTTTTTTCCAATTTATGTAATTTTTAATTGAAATATTAAATACTAATTATGTAAATTTTGAATATAAAAAATATTAATCATTAATTTTTGAAACAAAGAGGAAAAACAAAATAAAAAGAATAAACTAAGGAAAATTAAATTATACTCTATAAAGATGTTATAGAGTATTACATTAATAAAAAAAATTCTATAATTTAAAAAAAATTGCATTTAAAATAGAACATTTTTTCTTTTTTTTCAATTTATGTAATTACCTGAAATTATACAATGACAATCAAGTCTTATAATTATTTTGTAAATTTCACTATAATTATTTTTCTTTCTTTTTTTCAATTTATGCAATATAATTTAAGGAAAAGTAAATTATTCTACTCATAAATAATTTAATTAAAAAATATGTGATAAAGAGGGAAAACCAAGAAATAAAACAACAAATTTTGTGTATAAGAAATTTTTTCAGAAACTATAATATTACCAATATATCATTGTATTTCTATTTAATTAGTTGCCTCCAACATTTCTTTACCTCCATTTATTCTTTTTATTTTGATTTTCCTCTTTATTTTGCTCGAGTGTTATTTAGTTGAAAAAGATATATGTCCGTGCGTTAAACGCACGAATGTAAAACTAGTTAACATTATAGTTGAAGAGTATTGAGAATAAGGAAAGTCATATCCCATGCACATTGAATAAAAAAGGTGAGTAAGTGCAATTTATTAAACGGTCCACTCCAGGAGGAAGCATTCAAGTGTTCTCCTCCAAGGAGCAACCTAGTGGTGTCTATCTCTTAGGCTAGACTAACACAAGCAGCTGCGAGGATGGTGCAAAGCACCATCTGAGCCCAAGCCCGATCGCGCACACACAGATCACATTGGGGGCTTTAGAGGCACACTTTGCAATCTACTGATCAACCAATTGGGTGGCTCAGTTAGCTCGGGGACAACCTAGGTACGGGTGTGAATCGAAGCAAACGGATGCGTGGACTCTACTATAACAATAACAAATCACCTTAACAACATGAATAACATCAGATGAATTATAGGCCGGGACACAACCTCAAGTTGTAAAGCTCGAAATAACTGTAAACAAAAGGCCAAAAGCCTAACTGACATACAACCATACAACTAGAGTTATATACAACTCTGTACAAGCTTGACAACACGTGCCGGCACCAAAAGAATAAACAAACCCAACATCAAAGGTGATATACACAGCTACCCAAGTTTAAGTAACTCGTTCAACCAACATCCTCACAAACATAAAATATATACAAGCTCCATACAGCTACTACCCAAAAGAAGTCTTCACCATATAGCAATCCTTGCTAGCCCGGACCTCACTGTGTGGAACCACCCGGCTGCATGGGATCTAAGGAAAACCAACATACGAAAACGGGGTGAGTCGAAACTCAGTAAGTTACTAATACATCTACATGGCATGCTTTTATGCCTGTACCAATATATTAACAGTAAAGCATTCTCAACAAGTAATGCTATAATCAGTAAACACGTAGCACATCACATGAGAGGCTCAACTGCCGTCAATCGTCCCATACTAGTTGGAGAACGCGACCAACTGATCATGCAACACATAATAGCGGAAGTAAATAATCGAGATACTTCCCTGACCATCACAATTATATCCAACCATATCACTCCATATCATATATCAGTCCTGTTGTTGATGTCTGTGTTGCTGTCACAATACATATACTGAGTCAAGTGTCGTGCGATACACAATGATGAACCGGTATTCGGATCTAAGGGTCAACACAACTACAAGCTCACGACCCAGTTGAGTGGACTCCAGTCCCTACAACCTGGAATCGCTCGATACAACTAGCCAATGTTACGCGTACTGCTACAACAGTGAGAGCTATTCCCCTACTATAGCCACTAGTGAGGGGCAACCGGACACAGGTATGAAGGCTCACAACTATTACATGGCCCCACCCCACAAAATTACCATACGTCAGCATATCCCCAAAATTATACATATGTGTAGCTGAATTCGATGTAATACACAAACAAATATTTACTTGTCATGCAAATCAAATATAATATGCTCATATTGAATCACATATATAATACCAAAAGTAGGCCAATAGTACCTACTCATATTCACGCACATATTTGCGAAAAACAACCGGACATTACGTATCATATATTGAGTTAGTAAATATTCACGTTAACTCAATTAAATTTATTACAACCCTTAAGGAATTATAATTATAATTATAATTATATAGTCCCTCAATTATCGTAAGAACTCAAATCACAACTCGGGGTAATATTATTACATGATATACGACTCCGCTCAAGTCATTACTAATTTTCGGATAATAATTACTAATCGTAGTATTGCCTAATAATATGTTCACTTTTACATAATTAACATATATACTAATTACACGTTAACACAAATAACAAGTAGCATAACTACTATCCATACATACCGTAGATTAAATTTATATAGATGTATGAACATTACTATAAATAAAAGGAAAACAATAACTTATTACAGAAATTATAACAATTAAACTCAATTTTATCCGGCTAGAAAAGATCCCCTCAACTCACTGTATAGAAATTATAACGATTAAACTCAATTTTATTCAGTTAGAAAAGATCCCCTCGGCTCACTCAACGTCGTGGTGAAATCGGTTCGTCGATTGGCCCAATACTTTGAATTATAGCAATTTTCTCCCACTACTCTCTCTCCTCACATCTCGTCTCTCTCTCTCTAGCCTGTTACGGGAGGAAATGAAGAAGAAATGTGAATTCTTCTCAATTTAGCCTAGGAGGGAGTCTTCCAGGCCAAGATTTGTTCAATGGGTCCAATAGGGGAAAAGCTAGTAACTCACTTGGTCAACAATAAAGAAAACGGTCAAACATTGTGGCTGAGAGGCATAGTCTCTCGTTTTCTCTTGCTACGGAAGTGAAGAAATCTCTTGGTTTGTTTGTAAAGCGGAGAACTAAGAGTCTGTTTGGTATAATATTTATAAAATATAATATTTTAAAAATATATATATATATATATTTTTATAAATATATTTAGGATATCACTTTATTACGCAGTTTTTTTTTAGCAGTGTTTTAAAACTTGCATTATGGAAAAAAGTTAAAAATTTTAGCATTTTAAAATGTAGATGCATTTTGAAAATGCTGTTTTTTTCTGCCGCAATATTAAAACACACAATTTTTGTAAATAAGCTGCATTTGATCCCTGTATTTTAGTCAAAACGTTTGACCAAACGAGCTCTAAGAGTAGCAAAACAAATCAGACCTACCTTGGTCCAAAGTCAACGTGCTTGGTGTATCATGAAGACTAGTTCATTTTTGAGGTGTAAACATTTCATTGGTCCATTCCTAATTGTATATTTAGGGCTAATTACTCATGTTTAGGATAATTAATCAATTTTAATACTAACTATACATAATTAGGTCCAATTATACTTTTTACAGCTAACCAAAATTAATTAATAAGTCTAAAAATATCAATTTTGACTATCAAAATGAAAAGTAGTAAATACAATACAACATTCGCAGAATTTTGGATCAACTTTAACAGCTTGTCTGGAACATTCTATGAACCCAAATTTAACAAATAAAGTATGGTTAGAAAACCTTAGATGTCTAGTTTACACAGCATCAAACGAATTTAAATTCTGAGTTTTCTACACAAAGTTATGGCAAATTTACTACAAGGTGTTTGTACAGGCCAAAAATCTGAGTTTTAACATATTTTTATATTTTTGTGTGTAACTTTTTCTATCTCAAGGTCAAAACAATGTGTTTGTAAGTGTAAACAGCACCTGGAATCACCCACGTAAGGGTATAGAACCAACGCGATACGAGTCCACCTCTCAAGGCTTGACTCAACGCAATGAATCCAAGCTCAAACCAAACACATATAACATGCAAAATGCTATGTCATTCACATGATAAGAGTTGAAAACTCTCAAATGTTATAGCTGGCCCGAATCATCACAAGGGGTTGGGGCAGTTGGATCCGCTCCCATACAAGTGGAGTGGTTACGGGCAGTTGGTGGGCGGACCGGTCCACTGGATCGCTCTCACGCGATCAGGTGTGATCCGACGGTCCAGATTTGCCAGATTTGAAAAGTGTCTATTCACAGAAAGACACCACAACTCTTCAGAAACTATATATACCCTCCCTCCCCCCGGATTGACAATCTGTTACAATTCACAAACGTCAGTTAAAGAGAATGTAGTCATATTGCTACATATTGTCCTAATTCTGTCTGAGACTTGGAAGTTCTGAAAACACCGATTAGTTCGTTGTAATCAGCATTTTGAAGTGCTGCTAACGTGGATTGAAGAGTCGTTGCATCTTAGGAACGATTACCAAAGAACCGAGAGCACTGATACGGGGCAATTTTGTCTTGCGGAGATTGTATCCAATACAAGCCTCAACTTCAATTTGTAAATTGTAATTCTGTTTCATCTCCTTCTTCTTCTGTTCTGTAATTTTAATTTTCAAGAAAACCAATAATTTTTCCCTACAATTTTTCCCATTTGAAATTTAAAAAAATCTGCTTAGGCTCGGTTGCTATTTTATACAAATACACGATAATAATCAAAGTAGAGATAATAAATGAGAACACTACAATTTACGTGGAAATCTCCTCGTAACAAGAGAAGTGAAAAACAACAAGCAACAGAAAAATTGTTAACTCAACAATGTCTAGCTAGGGAAGCGGTAAAACCCTAACATCATCCAGGACAGGTCCACAAAAGTGACCATAGTCATGAACCTTTGTATGATAAAATGCACTATAGAATGTCAGCCTTGTTCTAGATGAAATTGCTTGGAATTTGAGACTTGAAGTCATAAAATATCCCTTTCCTTGAGAAGTAAACCGGGCTTTTAGGGTTTCCTTAGCGGCGAAAGCCTCAACCATCATCTCCCCCTGACAAGCGTTCTTTGCATCCCCAATGGTAATCGTTAAGTTGTAGAACTTGTTAGGTACGGTACGTATGATTTGTGCAATTGCACTTTCTCTCCCACCTACCAATTCGATTGCAGCTAGTCCCAACGGAACGTGGAAGTGCCTCGAGTCTACATACTTTATGGGTTTGAGGGATTCAACTATCCACCCGGGTAGCGGCGAAATTCGGTCTTGGCGTTTCGGTAGGAGAAGAACTCCGGTTGAGAAATTCTTGAATACATGTGGACCGATCTCAAACCCACCATTCTTCACCAAGTTTCCTGCATTAAGCCAAAATTATGCTTACAATTTCACTATACTATTTATGAATGTTTTTCTTAAAAATTCTATTTTCAAAAATTATGCTTACAATTTACATAACCTTTTATATTTACCCTCTACTCGTGTGGCAAGCATTTAGGTTGTGATTAAGTTTTTTTGTAATTATGACGAACTTCAACTATACTATTGTATTCCTTAATTATTAGACTTTTCAAACGCGAACTGTTTGGATAGAACGGAGGGAGTACTATGTTGATAGCTACCATACTTTCGTTCACCCATGAGTACGTTAGATTTATTATAAAAGTAAAAAAGATAAAACTAAATTGGCTTAAATATCAATATGATCATCACTCTACTTTCACCTAAAATTTATTAAGCTCGGTTTATTTATTTTTTTTACACTTTAATTACTCTATTTGAATTGAAAAATTAATAAACTCACTTAATCAATGAACTTATGATTAAAAAAGTCCAAGTAGAGTGATTAAAATGTGAAAAAATAATAACAATAATAATAATGTAAAGTGAGGTTTATAAATTTTGAGTAAAAAAGATTGCCCAAATTAGTATCTAGAAAAAAAAAAAAGATTTTGCCCATCGTACAAATTAGGGGTAACCGATTTGACCAACAAACTTTCAATATCTAAAATGTGATTAACGTATTCATAATTTGAGTATAATGTAGTCATTGCCGTTGATTGGACATCCAAATTAATAACTGAACCGCTCACGTGGACTATGTGGATATTGAAAGTTTAGTTATCAATTTGAATATTCAATTAACTGCAGAGATCACATTGCACTCAAATAGTAAGTACGTTGATCACATTTTAGATATAGAAATCATTTGGTCAAATCGTTTACCCCATTTTGTACAATGATCAAAAAAAACTATTTTCCTCTTAGTATTTAATCAAGCTAAATAAATTTGATAACTATTGCATTGGTACGATATTGTACTTTTAATAAGGAAGTTATTAGTCAAACTGTCAAACAATAATCGTTTGTCGTCCCACATGCTGCATGTGGACTTCATTACTGCTCCGTCTCTTTATTACCAATGTTTCCGTTCACTCCTTTGGTATCAGATAAAGTTACTAGTTGACAAAAAATACAAATTAAGAAACATAATAATTAATAATGTGTTATAAAATATTTTTTTTATGATAATACTAATGAAGTTTTAAGGGTGTAATGAAAAGAATGATAGGAAATACGTACATCAAAAGTTATTAAAAATATTAATTGGAACATCTCAAAATAATAAATAAGAACATTTATCTAAAATAAATGGAGTATAAGTTATAATATTGGGGTCATTAAGGGGTCGCCCAGTGGTAGAGCTGGGACTTCACAAAGTGTGAGATCTCAGGTTCGATCCCTTCCCACGCCCCCTTACGACATCATAAAAAATAATAATAATAATAATAATAAATTTAAAAAAATTTTAAAAAGTTATAATATTGGGGTTGATAAGAGTGCAATGACTCTATTTGCTTAAACAATAAACAAACACACTCTAGACTCTATATCTAGATAGTTCTTGCGCCGGAGTTTTTTTTAGCAAGGAATGTTACCATGCTTTTCTTATTTCAATCTGTTTAATATATACATAAAGTCTAATATAAGCTAGATATCCTACATCTTTGACAACCTTAATTACTTTCTACGTATCTTTTGGACAGAACATGAAACATAAAATAATGGACTATTTGGTTAAAATAAAGGAAGTATTTTCTCTTCCAACATACACGAAAAATATTGAAAAGGATGACTGAAACTTTTGCTAATAAATTACTACACCTCTTCCAAATTTTTTATTTTATTTTGAATTTTTAAAGTCCATTTAGTCAACTTTCTATTTATATTTTTATATTTTATTTAATTAGAAAAAAGAGAACTTTAATAGATCTTCATCAACTACGCTCTTAATATTTGAAAGAGCATATCCTTGCAAATTAAAGTACATTTGACAGGAAATTTACCTTTGGTGTAGATTAGAGGAGACATTTCCTTGATTGCAATGGCATCCAAAAGGGGCCCACAAGTGGGGTCCTCTTGAAGACCAGGGTTATGAAATGTGACCATGACCCTAGCAGAAGTGGCATTGAAAGCATAAGCATAAGTATCCCCTCCATCGCTGCTATACAATGTCTGAATGGGAAGATCACTAGCGTGACCAGAAGCTGAGACCCTTAGCACCTCATCTTGAGCACAAGTCCTTGTGGCCGCAAACGTTAGGGAGTATACCGAGCCAGCCTTGACTGCTACAAGTTGTGATATGGAAGCCTCGTTCCCGAGCCGCACCGCGTGGGTCCCACGAGGTACGGCGAAGTAGAACCCGCCGGGCTGTGGCCCACCCGAGACGTATTCTACAATACCACGGATTGCCCATTTGGGTAATGAATTCTTACCAATGATCACTGTTTTTTTGAGGTTCGATGGCTTAGGTCCAAGCTCAAAGTTGCCATTTGCAAGTAACCCTGGCGGGGGAGCAGCAAACAAAACCGAGTTACTAAAATGTATAAAAACTAACAAGAAATACTTACGAAAGAGTTAGACTAAATTAAAATTAGATCGACTCAACTCAACGTTTATATCTCAAAATCTGATTGTCGAAAGGAATTCGTGTTTTCTTTCGTTTCGTACTAAAACAAAGAAAGATATGATCAACTTAAAAATTCTTACCATCGAGATGAGGGGCAGTAGCTTCACTGTTATTAGATAGAGAGAAAATGAAAAGAAAGAGAAGAGGGTGAAACAAAGCCATTTGTGTTTGTTTAGCAATGAGTAGTTAAGACGAAAATATTTGTAGTCAAATACACAAGAAAGTCGGGGAAATTAAGAAATGAGCCACGACATGCATGTTAAAGTGCGCCACTAAATTAGCCGATTGTGTCTTCTCATTGGTTGGCGTGATTTACTTCGATGCAGCTGCTGCTTCTTTTTTTTTTTTCTTTTTCTTTATTCAATAAACTAGTTATAGATCCGGTGCTCCTCACGAGTTTAATTTAATTTTGAGATTGATTGTTACATTTTAAAAATATTTTTGGAAATAAATTATCACTATTGAATATAGACGTTTGTTGACTTAATGTCTGACAAAAGTTAAATGTTGTCAATATATGCAAATTGGTGATCGTTTATTATAATTCTTTCGTTTCAAAATAAGTATTTTTTTTTGGTGGTCAATATATGTATTTTTATTTTTAAAGATTTTTTTATTTTTTAAATATCCTTTAATGATATCAAATTATTTGGTTTCTTTTTTTTTTCATCTTTCACTTAATAAAGATATTTAAGACATATATTTAAATAATTTTTACAAAATTAAAAATAAAATATTTACTTTGGGACATATAGAAGAAAGATAACATTTTTCAGAACAAAGAGTTGTTTTAGGATTGATTATAATTATATTCTTAAAATAATTTTTGGAGATCATTGAATGATTAGAAAATATTTTGTTTGATATTATATTTACATATTATTAATACAGTGTCAGTGTGAAAAAGAATTTACACAAATATCAACAACAACAAAAAAGCATCAATTTTGGATGAAATGATTTAAAATTTTGTTGATATGTATCACATATTATAGACGTTATTTTAGGAATTTTTAAATAAGAATATGGCACCCATAATTTGACATAAAGAGAGTAACATTTATAAAAACTAGAATTTAGTTGGTTTATATTATAAAATAATTTATTGTTCTTTTAAAATATTTACATTTGCTATAATTGGTTGAGTTGGTTTAAAGTGAATATTTATATTTAAAATGGTTTGGGTTCAAATCCCACTGAAAATATTATTTTGTTTTGTTTTCCATGCTTTTAATTTCCTTGTCCATACCTAAAGTTTTTCTCCTATTATAATTAGAAGACGGTATTACTATTGTCAAACCTATTATTATTAGGTATAGTTATTAGCTAATGAATTAGAAATGAAAAGTTATCTCACTCCAAAAGTCAAGCTTACTTGCAAACTTGAGAATTGAAAAAAAATCCAAGAAAATGTGATTTGGAACAATCATAGGTCTCCTCACCAACTTTAATATATATGCTTTAATGGATCAATTTGATCTGGATTAATGGGAGTACTTTTGTAAAATTCAAGAACAATAAATCTTAACGAATCAATTTGATCCGGATTATTGGGGGCATTTTTATAAAATCCAAAAAAATAAAAGAATGTTTTACCTAAAGTACTCTTTCCATAAAATAAAATAAAAAACATATATATATATATAAAGGATGAAAATATCTTTTTCAATTGGTTTAGAAAGGAATAAATATTTTTGAATGAAAATGTCTTTTTCAATTGGTTTAGAAAGTAATAAATGTTTTTAATCCAACTCATATTGATCCATTTAGCACTACTTATCGAAGAAAATAAAAAGTGTTTTACCCAAAGTACTATATATTGAAAATTACACCCTTTTTTATGAACAAAAAATATAGAAAGGGTGAAAATGTTATTTTCAATTGGTTTAGAGAGCAATACATATTCTTTTCAATTAATTTAGAAAGCAACAAATGCTTTTGATCGGGATCAAATTAATTCATTTAACACTATTCTTCTTTATTTATTTATTAATTTTTCCAATTTCTTCACTTTCTTCTTGTCTTTATGGTGGAATCAGCATGTCTCCCGATCACGTGCATTGCATGTGTTAACAATTACAAAACATATGGGGTCGTTAATGACAGCAATTATTGGTGTTAGTGGTTATTTCCTTTGTTGATGGAAGATGATCAAAGAATCACTTGTTATTCTTGCTTAGTTGCTTTGTTGATGGAAGATGATCAAATATTATAGTGAACTTTTTGTCTGAAACGGAAGGAGTATTCATCAAGCTACATAATTTATTAATATATGTGCATAACTCTAAAATAATATTTATAATAAAAAATGAAAAATATATATAAATCATATTGACGTTTGAGAAAAGATATCAAAGAGCCTTGCCCTGTCTATTTTTCATCCAAAAAGTCAATGAGATGCTAAATTCCGCACCGATCTAAAATTATCTTCTTCTTTTAAAAAAAAAACTTTTTTTTGTTTTTTTGTTTTGTTTTTTTTTTTTTTTGTGTACGTTATCATAAGGGGGCGTGTCGAACTCAAGTTATCAAGACTTGGGCAGAATCATTCAATTCACCCTTTATGCACAAATCTTTCACATCATCAATATCAATGGCATCTTTAGAAGTGCATTATGAATCAAGTTACTAGCATCCCCTTAAATTTTTGAATGAAAACATAATGAGACGAGGCTTTTTGATACTTGCACCAATTACCAAATTAGCCGTTTAAATGTGTATCCCAATGGGGACAGAGTGATGTTGTAATCTAGCTACAGCAAGAAGAAATGAATAAGGAGCAAGGAGTATTCAGCAAGAAAAATACAGAAGAAAAATGGAGGGGAAACTCTCTTTATTATTACTTTGCAATGAAAAACTCACACCCAGAACACATTACAGACCACCTATTTATACTTAGAGAGAACTAACAACTTAGCTACTTTGAAACCACAATTAACAAACTCCCTAGAATCCCTACTGCATACTAGCTACTTTCCACAATAATAGCTAACAACTAAAGACTAGGACTTAGCTAACTTACTTGAAAGACTAAGTCAAACACTAATAAAAGAATCTGGATTATTTCTAACATTCCCCCTTAATCCTGATTTGATGAGATGATCATTCCCAACATATTTTTCAGCCTTTGAAATGCATCATACTTCAATGGTTTGGTGAAGATGTCTGCAACTTGGTCTTCAGACTTGCAATACTGCAACTCAATCACTTTGTTGATCACTTGGTCTCTAAGGAAATGATATCGGGTGTTGATATGCTTGCTTCTTCCATGAGTGACGGGATTTTTTGCCAAATTTATTGCTGAAACATTATCAACGAAAATCTTTGTTGGACCCTCGATTGGAACACGAATTTGACTCAGCACATACCTTAGCCAAATTGCTTGACAGGCACTAGAAGCTGCAGCTACATACTCCGCTTCACAAGTCGAAAGTGCTACAATAGACTGCTTCTTTGAAGACCATGAAAAAGCAGTTGTACCAAGGCTGAATACATACCCCAACGTGCTTTTGCGATCATCTAGATCTCCGCCCCAATCACTATCAGAGTAGCCAACTATAGCAGGCTCCTTAGATGAAGAATAAAGTAGACCATGATCATATGTACCCTTTATGTAGCGTATAATCCGCTTAGCAACTTGCATATGACTTTGACGAGGAGCTTCCATAAACTTACTGATCAGTCCAACTCCATAAGATATATCAGGCCTAGTGCATGAAAGATATCTTAAGCTTCCGACAATCTTCTTGAAATGGGTAGAGTCAACAGGAAGATCATTACCTTCCTTGAGCAATTTTGTACCAACCTCCACAGGAGTTCTAACAGGATTACAATCATACATCCTAAACTTTTTTAAGAGTTCAGTTGTATATCTCTTCTGACAAATAAATATCCCATCTTTCCTTTGATCTACTTCTATCCCAAGGAAATATGACATTAAACCGAGATCCGTCATCTCAAATTCAAGCATCATAGACCTTTTAAACTCTTCGGTCATTCTGTTATTATTGCCAATGAACACTAAGTCATCAACGTAGAGACACAATAATAACACATCACCTGAGTTATTTACCTTCATATACAAAGCATGTTCGGAGGGGCATTTTTGAAATCCATTCTAAAGAAAGAATGAATCAATCCTTTTGTTCCATGATCGTGGCGCTTGTTTTAGGCCATAAAGTGCTTTCTTCAGCAAAAACACTTTACTTTCACACCCATCCTTCTCGAATCCAGGTGGTTGCTTGACGTAAACTTCTTCTTCAAGTGGCCCATTAAGAAACGCCGACTTCACGTCCATTTGATGGATCTTCCAATTATTCTGTGCAGCCAAAGCAATTATAAGCCTAACTGTTTCAATGCGAGCAACCGGAGAGAAAACCTCCTGGTAATCCCAACCAGGCCGCTGCTCAAATCCCTACGCTACCAATCTTGCTTTGTATCTCTCTATCTCACCGTTCGACTTCACCTTTGTCTTGAACACCCATTTAACGTCAATAGCCTTATGCCCTTATGGTAAGTCACTGAGCTGCCATGTTCCATTCTTTTCAATCGCCTTGATTTCATCCATTTAGGGTCTTGTGTTGCTTCCTCAAAGGTTAATGGTTCACAATCTGCAAACATTGCATAATGCAACAATTCACCATCATCATTAATAGCATTATCAAGCACTACCTCAAAATCTCGCAGAAGGACTGATTGTTGACGATTTTTTCTTGGCCTTTCGGTTTCTACAGAGGCTTGTGGAACATTATTCTCTTCAGGAGCTGCTGGAACCTCATTATTTGCTATAAATACATCACCTTCTTCATCAAAAATTGAAATAGGCTGCCTTCGAGAGTCATTTTGTATATTCACGTTCCATTTCCAGGTTTCATCTTCAGCAAATATAACATCTCTACTCACAGTTACCTTCTTCGTCAACGGGTTGAACAACTTGTAACCACTATGTCGATAGCCAACAAAGATAGTCTTTTCCCCACGATCATCAAGCTTTGTTCTTCTTTCTGCTGGAACATGTACATATGCTATTGATCCAAACACCTTCAAAAGCTTTACACTTGGCTTAGAACCGCTCCAAGCTTCTTCCGGGGTGATCGATTGAAGACTCCTTGTTGGTGATCGATTCAGCAAATACACGGTACAGGATATAGCTTCAGCCCAAAAGGAATTGGGAACTCCTTTGGCCTTTAGCATGCTCCTTGTCATGTCAAGAATGGTTCGATTCTTTCGCTCAGCGACTCCATTATGTTGTGGAATGTAAGGAAAGGTTACCTCATGATCTACTCCCTGTTCTTCACAAAACTTAGTGAACTCATTAGAAGTATATTCACCACCTCCGTCAGTCCGTAACATCTTAATGAAACTTCCACTTTGTTTTTCGACATGAGCTTTAAATTTTCTAAAATAACCAAAAACTTCAGACTTTCTTTGTAGAAAATACACCCAGATTTTTCTAGTAAAATCATCAATAAAGGTAAGGAAGTACCTATTCCCACCATTAGAGACGATATTCATCGGGCCGCATACATCGGAGTGAATGAGTTCAAGTGGCCCGTTAGCACGCCAACAACCTTCTGTGGTAAAAGGGAAACGATGTTGTTTTCCAAGTATACAAGCTTCACACACTTGTTCAGGATGGTGTATACTAGGTAAGCCTTTCACCATATTTTTCTGAGTAATCAACTTCAAGCTGTGAAAATTAAGATGCCCAAAACGAAGATGCCACAACCACGACTCGTCTTTTATAATCGCATTGAAACAAGGGTAAACATCATTTGCAATATCAACTCGAAACATACGATTCTTTGACAAAGGGGACTTAAGAATGAGTGTACTTTTTTTGTCAAAAATGGAGAGTTGATTATCACTAAGATGCATAACGTACCCTTTTTCCATCAATTGCCCCTTGCTTAACAAATTACTCTTCATATCTGGCACGTAAAATACATCTGAGATGTATTGGTGATCTCCGTTCTTCAACTTGATAAGAACTCTCCCTTTTCCTTTTACCAGAATAGTACTATCATCTGCAAACTTTACAGTGGAGCGGACTGATTCATCAAGCTCACTAAAGAACTCCTTCTTGCCACGCATATGATTGGTACACCCTGTGTCAAGGAACCAAGTGTGATATTCTGGCACTTCATTAGCTGTGGTAACCATCAGGAGAGCATGGTTTTCACCGTCATCTTCTTCTCGTGCACAATGGGCTTGCTCATTATTTTCCTTATATCTACATTCATTGGAATAGTGACCAAATCCATGACAAGAGTAACATTCAACATTAAACTTATCATACCTTCCTCTACCACGTCCACGACCTCGGCCCCGACCTCGACCTCTATTATTTGAGTTGTGTTTATGGTTTGAGTCTGATCTCTCTTGGTCCATGCGTTGATTAGTTCCAGCTCCACGACTTTGACCACCACGACCTCTATTGTTGTGACCACCACGACCTCGTCCTCTACCACGAAGTCCACCTTGATTTTGACTTGTTCCACCAACCTGCTCAACGTTGCTGAAAACTTGACTTTGAAAAGCTTGCTCAATCGGCTTGACAATGTGCTTCTCGTTCATCCGTTGCTCATGGGCTTCCAACGAACCCGATAATTCATCAACGGTCATTGTAGACAGATCATTGGATTCTTCAATTGCTACCACAATATGTTCAAACCTGGGAATGAGTGAACGTAAAATCTTCTCAACCTTTGCCAGTACTTCCGTGTGTCCCTCTCCATATGTTTTCATTTTGTTCGTCAACGTGAGAACTCGACTCACATAACTAGAAATCGTTTCATCAAACTCCATTTGCAGAAGCTCAAATTGGTGTCTCAAGGTCTGGAGTCTTACCTTCTTAACCTTCTCTACTCCTTTGAACGACGTCATCAAGGTATCCCAAGCTTGCTTTGACGTGGCTGCTCCTTCAATCTTCTCAAATACTTCATCATTCACACCTTGGTGAATGAAATACAACGCCTTCTTATCCTTCTTCTTATTATCACGATGAGCAGTCCGTTGTTCATCATTCGCAGTTGTTGCAAGTTTTGCGAATCCATTCTCCACGATTCCCAGCATCTCGTGGTAATCGAACAACACCCTCATCTGGACGCTCCACCGATTATAATTTTTCCCATCCAAAATGGGAATGGAAGGCTGGATCGAGCCGTTCATGGCTTTGTCTCTGATACCACTATTGTAATCTAGCTACAGCAAGAAGAAATGAATAAGGAGCAAGGAGTATTCAGCAAGAAAAATACAGAAGAAAAATGGAGGGGAAACTCTCTTTATTATTACTTTGCAATGAAAAACTCACACCCAGAACACATTACAAACCACCTATTTATACTTAGAAAGAACTAACAACTTAGCTACTTTGAAACCACAATTAACAAAATCCCTAGGATCCCTACTGCATACTAGCTACTTTCCACAATGATAGCTAACAACTAAAGACTAGGACTTAGCTAACTTACTTGAAAGACTAAGTCAAACACTAATAAAAGAATCTGGATTATTTCTAACAAGTGATGGTCAAATTAATCAAAACTAAAAAGAGATAACAATTGAAAAAATCCAAAGTCATAAGAGGATAATATCACAAAGCTGAATTGTAATGTAATTAATGTAGAATCTAAATCTAAATCTAAATCTAAATATATATATATATATATATATATATATAAACATAATAGTCTCCATATTAGGAAAGTTCCTGCCAAAAGTGCAATTTCTAAATATGGAAACTATCCTGTTAACTTGTAACCACGGTTTTCAGTAAAAACAGGCTTTGCTTCCACAGTTTTGATGCACATGCTTTTTCAGGAACACGGTATTGATTTAACTTTTGTACTGAACATGGTATTGTTTAAATCAAAGTTGTTTTGTCTATTTTCAATAAAGTTTAGCTTTAATATTTTTTAAAATAATTTCAAATCTCAAACAGTGAACAAATAATAATTTATATTAAAACAAAACAGATTATGTATTTGTCTGCGTTACAGAAAATATTTAAACTGATTAAAAATAATAATTAACAGTTTTCACTAATTAATCACGTCTGACAGCACGCCTTGCTTGGGGAGAAGAAAATATTGCACGCCTTGGGCCTTGGAAATGCAAATGATTCCCAAGCTGAAGGCCACTATAAATATCCTTTCCTTGCTTGTGTTGCAACAACATCTGAATTTTTATAGTTTTTTATTTTTGATCATCACAAATATCCCAGCAAAATGCCTCCCCTTTTCAACTTATTGAAAGATATCAATCCAAGAAAATTGCAATGGACAGTGAAGGAACAGTTGATAAGAGTTTACGTTGAACTGGTGTATGGTGATAGCTCCAAAATGTATTCATTGGAATGTATTTTCCATGACTCGGAGGTAATGTTTAAATTTTAATAAAAAAATTTGTTAGTGCTTTGCAAAAATATCTTCAGTTTATGAAAATCAATGAATCTAATAACAATTTGATAATCTTTTCGGTTTATCTAATAATAATAGTGTTTTTATTTTTTTAGGGAACAAAAGTACATGCTACCATCAAACAAAATTAATCTAATTGAAAAGTTTTAACCATTGTTGAAAGAGACACATTTTTATATCATGAAAAATTTTATTGGCGCTGACAATCGGATGAAATACAAGACTACATCTGCAAAGTATAAGATCATTTTTGTTGGTATACCACATGAATCCAGCACAATGGCACATTAATAGGACAATTGCATTAAAAAGTGTGATACACAATGTTAGGCACATTAACAACACTTTTGAAATGATTATGATAATTGCATTAAAAAATGTGATAATCTTTTCAGTTTATCTAATAATAATAGTGTTTTTATTTTTTTAGGGAACAAAAGTACATGCTACCATCAAACAAAATTAATCTGATTGAAAAGTTTCAACCATTGTTGAAAGAGACACATTTTTATATCATGAAAAACTTTATTGGCGCTGACAACCGGATGAAATACAAGACTACATCTGCAAAGTATAAGATCATTTTTGTTGTTATACCACATGAATCCAGCACAATGGCACGTTAATAGGATAATTGCATTAAAAAGTGTGATACACAATGTTAGGCACATTGACAATACTTTTGAAATGATTATGATAATTGCATTAAAATATGTGATACACAATGTCAGCTACAATGAAGAACTTTTGAAATAATTATGGCGCATGAGTTCAATTTCCAATAAATTAAAGGCATAAAAATCTTCCCAAAATACTAATTAACAGCTATCTGACTTTTTATTTTATCAATGACTGCAAATTTGGTGTACAAAAATATATTTTTTTAAGCTGAAGAATTCAAGGGGTCGTTAAGAATGTCCTTTATATAAGGACATTGGCTTGCATCTCCTCACTATTCTTAATGCTGCATAGAAATTACTTACATTCGAATTCTTAAACTCAAATCAAATCCATCAAATTAATAGCTTTCATTTCAAAGAGAGTACGAATTAGAACAGTTCCAGCAAGATGTTAGAGATTTACAAATCAAGGAAGGAAATGAAGAGCACAAAATCTTTGGTTATATCTAACAATCGCAATAGGAAAGGGGGATAAAGGTAAGTTTTTGCGTTACATTTTCTCAGTATTTTTTTGTGTTCATAATGATATTTAAATCGCCATGTATATACTTTTAAACAAACAATATAATTGCTGCAGTTTTATGTGAATTTGTTATGTATTTTAACTTCTTTAAAAAAAAGCATGTAAATTTTGTTTTCTTTTTTAACTTTAGTTCACATAAAAAATGTGTATACATATATATATATATATATATATATATTAGTTATTTAACATATAAATCAAAGAAAATTATAATTTTGTACAGAATATCAAAAGTTCCAGTTATACAATTAAACACACGATTAATAATTTCTTTGAATTTTTCAATGTAAATAAATTTTTTTATAGCTATACACTATGCTCATAACAATAATACATTGTCTGCTCGCACAAAAAATAACTGAAATGATAACAAAATTCTATGCATAAATAACTTGCTAATTCAGTAATTTCACATATCAAATTATTTAAATTTGTAAGGAATACCAATAAATATCTATTCGAATCAAACATAATGAAAAAAAAATATAAAGTAAGTATGATATTATTGTTATTTAATCAACATGACGGTTTTTTATATCAACATATCTCTTTTTTTTATTCCCAGGCATACATATATAAAAACATATTAATCATATTATTATGATAAACAAAGGATATTTAAATTTTTATAGAATATTAATACTTCCAGTTATACTACAATAAATAAAGTGTTTACAAATACTTCTTTATTTTTCAATGTAAATTAAAAAATGTTACGATTTAACCTTTAAATGCTTACACCCGGCAAGCCAATTAATCTCAAAAAGGGCATCATGGCCGGCCAAGGGTGAAGCTAGGGAACCAAGGGCTTTAGGTCTCAAGACAATTTAGGCCTAAAAAAAAAAAAAGAAATGTACTATTTATTTTCATTTTTTTTTAAATGTTAAGAGTAATTTTTAATTTTTTTCACTCACTCATTAATAGTCAACGTTACTAACTTAATGTTTCTCAATAGAACAATTTGACAAAATTCTTGGCAATGAAGTTATAAAATCTCTTAAAGAATCATTTAAAAGTTGATCACTTTTTGTACATACTACATCCGTTCTAAAATAATTGTTATTTTAGCAAAGTTTTTTGTTCCAAAATAATTGTTGTTATAGGATTTCAAGAAACATTTGCCCATATTTTATCACAATTGCTATTAATTATTACTCTCATTAAAGAGAGTTGATAAGAAGAAATTAATAAAAAAAGTACTCTTACAACTTACCTACAATAATTGAACTTAAATAAGGGCATATCAATCTTTTGAAAGCTTACTTAATCTGTATGCAAATTGCTAAAACGATAATTATTTTGGGACGAAAATAGTAATAGATTAGACAATCACTTCATTTCAAAGTAGATTTGAACAATTTAAAATATATCAAAATATTTTTAGTTTTCTATTTAGCATTAAGAAATTAAGGTCTTTGGATAATGACAATTTAAAAGAAAATTTTCTTCACCTTGAAAGTTCATTAAAACATAATGACAATTCTAATATTGATGGATTAGAGTTATTTACTGAACTAAATTTTTTTAAAGAAATTATAAAAGTGAAGACATACTTAATCATATACTTAATAAGGCTTAATTCTTTTCCAAATGCAAATATCACTTATAAGATAATGTTAACGATTCACGTAACTATTGCTTTGGCAGAAAGAAGTTTCTCAAAACTAAAATTAATAAAATCTTATCTAAAATCAACGATGTATCAACAATGGTTAAATACAATTTTGTTATCGATTGAAAAAAATTGTAAAATGAAATCGATTATAATAATTTAATAAATGATTTTGCATCCCAAAAAATAGGAAAATAAACTTTAAATAAAATAAAATTTTAATATTTTATTCTTTACTTTAAAAAGGCCTCAATTTAGAATTCGCTTTAGGCCTCTATAAGTATTGGGCCGACCCTGAAGGGCATAACAGGTAGCTACAACTTATATTCTGGAGTCACATATTTACAAGAAATTTAAATTAAATAAATTACACACACACATTTATATATATACTATATCAAATATGGCAGCGGCAGAAATAGGGTTTGGGGTAGGGTTGGGGAAAAATCTGGATACAGCTTAGGGTTCACAAAATGAGAGAGAAAAGCTGATATTTGGTTTTTATATCAGCCGAGTTGTGAGTTAAAAAAAAAAAAGAAAAAAAAAAGAAGAAGGTCGGGTTGTGTTTAAGTAATGGGCTCATATGTTGGGCTTGCTAAACTAGGTATAGTTTTAGTAGTGGGCTATACGTTTAGTAATGCCCTTTCCAATTTATTTGCATAGCCCAAAATTGATTAAAAAAATGGTGAATTACAGGCCGGTTCTTTTTTCAACATTTGTAATTGTTCCAATCCATTTATTTATTTTTTTAAATCGAAAAAAGGTATTTTTGGGGCGAAAAGACGATTATGCCATTAATGAAAGAAAAACACGCGCGCATCAGTAATCCAAGGCATCGCGATGAGTAATCCAAGTTATCGCGTGGGTTAATCATCGTGATGAGCAACCAAGGCATCGCGATGAGCAACCAAGGCATCGTGATGAACAACAAAGGCATCGCAATGAGCAACCAAGGCATCGTGATGAGCAACAAAAGCACCGCGATGAGCAACAAAGGCATCGCGATGAGCAGCCAAGGCATTGCGATGAGCAGCCAAGGCATCGCAATGAGTAACCAAGACACCACGATGAGCAGCCAAGGCATCGGGATGAGCACCTCAAGGCTAGGAGAATTTCAACCACTGTAGGGGACTCGATTTTCGTTTACCTTTTGGGGGCGTTGCCCCCGAACCCCCACGAGGGACGCTGTCCCCTCGACCCCTGCGACCTGACCGGGCAGGTCGATCACCGTTGCGTTGCCCAGCATACTACGATTGGCAAAATTAAAGGCATCCCGAAGCCCAATTTAAGGTATCCCGATGCCCAATTTAAGACATCGCGATGCCCAATTTAATATAATATCAAAATCGATCAAAATAGTTATTTTTGGTTGGAAAATTTACATACAAACATAGTATTGACTCCATATGACCGTATGGTATTGATATTATACAAAATCCAAACTCAAATCATTGATTAAAGTCCTAAAATCAGTCCAAGAACATGTCCCTCTGTTTTCGAACACCACACTGCCAAGCTCGATTTGGATCTCGAAAATAGTTTTTTTTTTTTGGTATAAAAATTGTACACAAATGTAGTACTAAGTTAGGATAACAATATGAGATTGATTTTAAACAAATTCGAAGCTTAAAACATAGATTAATGTTTCAAAAAATTCGAATTTGATCAAACTGTGATCAAATTTGTATTCTATGCATCAAAATTGATCCCCGAACATGAAAGAAGATTATATTAACAACATGAAATCATTTATACATCAATTCGAACCTCAAATCTGAAGCAACGATGTTTTTGAGGGCATTTTAGGAAGAAAATTCTCAAAGTGCCTTTTAGCTGTTTAAAAAAAATGGTGGACTGGAGAGAAAAAAAAGTTTCAGAAAGTAGACCAGCCAGCAATTTCCTGTAAAAAAAATGAATGGTGCTTTTCCCACATATTGGCATAGCCCAAAATTGACTAAAAAAGAGGAAAAATTGCTGGCCGATTCACTTTCATAATAATTTTTTCTCACCAGTCCACCATTTTTTTTTTAACCGTTAAAAGACAGTTTCATAAAATTGTTTCTAAAATGTCTTTATGCAACGTGAACATATCCTACAAATATTATTGGATTCGAGTTTTTCGCGCTAAATTCATTATTGAAGTTTGAAGTAAATATTTCATCTATTATGGCATTTATGCAGAAAAAATACACACTTGGCTTTGTTTGAGTTTCACTCTATTCTTGTTCTGATGTTTTTCTTCGTGTTGTAGTAGGTTTTTTTGTCGCTTTGGTCATTCTCGTGTCTGCTGCTTGTTTCGAAGAAACTATACTCTTTTCAGTTGTCATTTTCCTCTCGTAATTCTTCCTTAGTTTTCTTGTGTAGAAATGGCGGTGAAGTGAAATGAGAAAGATTTTTTTATTTTCTGTGAAATGAGAGTGAAATGGTTTTGTTTTTTTTTTTCACGCCTATGATCTTATTCAGCCTTAAACTGCTTTGGTTCATCGCAATATAATATTTGGGCATCACGATGATGGAATTAGGCATCGCAATGCTTTGATTATGCATATCGATGCCTGAATATTAAGGCCATATTAATTAGTATTTTTGTCAAAAAAAAAACAAAAGATAAATGCATCCTGTGATATGCCTTTTACTTGGGCATTGAGATGTCAATATGATTGAATTCGATGCACATATCAGGCATTACAATGCATAAAATTAAGTTTGAATTTAGGTTACACGTATTAGGCATCGCCTCGCCAAATTAGTTGCATATATTAGGCACCGCCTCGGCCTTTTATCCCGATGCTTGAATATATTTTGGTTGCTATCTTTGGTATAAGTCGATGATGGAATTAGGCATCGCAATCTAATATTTGTGCATCATGATAAGGTTCTGCATCGTAAGCCTTAAATTGAGTATCGAGATGCCTTAGGCTATTAATGCACGCGTGGTTTTCTTTCATTAATGACATAATCGTCTTTTTGCCCCAAAAGTGCATTTTTTCGATTATAAAAAAAGTATGGTGGACTGAAGCGATTACAAATGTCTAAAAAGGGACCGGACTGTAATTCACCCCTAAAAAAATGATTTAGTTGCAAAATAAGATGGTCTGTTTATAAAATATAGGCCCCAATCTATTTATGTATAGAAAAATGGGCCTTATTAATATAATGAACTAATATTGTAATATATATGTTAAAAAATGTATTATCCTTTTTTTTTTTACTAACTAATATATATATGTAAAAGATATTCATATTTATAAAATTATTTTATTAGATCTGGAAAAAATATACATATGAAATTTAAACGTTATTTTTTTTTTACAGTTGTTGTGTCTATAGATTTCGATTTATATAAATATAGTCCGTGCAAAATAAGATGGTTTGTTTATAAAATATAGGCCCCAATCTATTTATGTATAGAAAAATGGGCCTTATTAATATAATGAACTAATATTGTAATATATATGTTAAAAAATGTATTATCTTTTTTTTTACTAACTAATATATATATGTAAAAGATATTCATATTTATAAAATTATTTTATTAGATCTGGAAAAAATATACATATGAAATTTAAATGTTATATTTTTTTTACAGTTGTTGTTTCTATAGATTTCGATTTATATAAATATAGTCCGTGCATTTTCACGTATAATTCAAAATTTTCTATTGCAGAAAATGTTTCGTCGCAACAATATAGCGTTGGAAGTTTTGTTAAAAATCTTTTGTATCTGACTTGCATTCCTCCTCTTTCGAATATCACAATTGGTAACATTTACATTCTTTTGATACATAGTGTGGTTCATTTTTGTATTTATGTATGTTATCATTAATTAATATTTTATTTTTACAGCTTATACGTCAATACGGAATGTTGGAAGCAATTATTCCTATCTAACTTCATTATTAACCGGTGAAAGTAGCTCAACAATTATTGATTTGACAAATGATGAAGATGGATCCAATTATAATATTTGTGGCATATTCCGGATTAAAAAAAATCCATTTAGATCAATCTCAGATTATTAGTCAATGTAAGGTTTTATTTTTGATTTTTTGTTTTATTAAGTATGATATTATTTATTTAGTACACAAATCCGTTAACAAATTAGTTATTTTTACAGTGTACATTTCTTCAGCTAAATAAATAAAATAATATTGAGCCCATGTATACAAAAAATGATGTATTATTTTTTATATCTCTATTATCGGCATGCTTTTACATTGTATATTTATTAAATTTTCTTACTATGCAGCTAGCATTCATCATCCAAGGAAGGAAATAATACCACAAAATTTGGACAAAGGTGTCATATGTAGTAGTGAGAATGAAAGTGTATCTTTTTCATCTATCGGTGTGTTCAAATTTGTTTACATTTATAACGTATTTAATTTGTAATAGTTTTACACCTTTGATATTGTAATAGTAATAATATATTTATGTTTGTATTTTTTAGGTTATTGAGATATTGACGATCCAACTTTTATTGTGATGTTTTATTTTGGTATGAAGAGAGATTATCTCGCCATTACAAGACCCGCAATCCAAAATATAATGTATGTTGCATACAAGGAAAAATACAACTTCCTACTATAAAAGCACCCCCTCTAGAGTTACAAGAATTATTACATGGTAACAATGATAAATGCAAGCTTTTTCGGCATAATATAAGCTCATATAACATGTTTTGCTTCACTTCAATGGGAGGAAAGATATCGATTCATGTGTAAATCAAGGGGGCTCTCTTCCTGTTTTCAAACTTCAGGGTCAAAATTATCATTTAATTGGAAACCTACTTCCATCGCTAGGTGCAAATCCTAAATTTGCACAATTGTATATTTACTATACCAAAAATGAAATTACAAATGATTTATAAACATGTTATCTTTCATGAATTGTAACCAACCGTTGACAAAATATTGCTTCCGACCAATTCGTTCAATCTTGACGGTCCATGTTCCTCACAGTCAATTTCAATTATAATAGGGTTCTTAGGAAATTTCCCTTCCAAGAACTTTTTAAAAAATGCTAGGAAAATCGGCTGCAAATTAATATCCGTGCTTTCATTCCAATTAGATAGAGAGACTTACAAGACAATTGACGAGTCATCAACCCAAAACCTAGAAAAGTATGTACTGTCTTTTTGTTCTACATCATTATTCATTTTTGGATCTTATATTCCAATGAATTAGTTTCTTTTTCAATTTACTATTAGGTAGATATACCTAAATTTGGTTTGGTTCCGGTTTTGTCCCGTTGATTTATAAATAAAAAATAATAATATGTTTTTCACTCCATCCATCTCATGCATCGCACAGGTTAATGACTAGTGAAGGTAATACTCGTTCCGTTTCTAAATTTTTATTTTATTTGATTTTTTTGAGTAATTAAAAACACTATTTTTTAATGAAAATTTAACTAATAAAATAAATCACAAAACACGTAATTCGTAGTCAAATACACTTTTCATAAAACCAAAGCACAAAACAATACTCCCTCTGTCCTGGATAAATGTTCCTAGTGAATAAAACACAGGAATTAAGAAACATAATTAATGATGTGCTGTAAAATGTGTTCTGACAATAATTCTCATAAATATTAATTGAGTTCAACTATTTTAAATAATTGAGTTTCTTTGGAATGTGTTATATTAAATGAAGCTTTAAGGGTATATTAGGAAGAATGATAGAAAATTAGATGGGACATCTCCAAATAGAAAGTAGGAACATTATTTAGAACGGAGGGAGTAATAGAAACTTAAAACAAATTTGAGGCGAATTCGGTTCTGTTCTTTGGACGATCTTTAAATACATAAATTTGTCTTTTTTACTCTTCACAGCCAAGTCCTAGAGTGAACAAAAACATTAAGCTTTCCATGTCCAACATCCACAACAACATGTACCTAGTAAAATACTTCTGTGTTGCTACCTCTGATTGCGTAAATTATATCCTAAAGAAAACACAATTATGCCAACAAAACTCTAACATCATCCAACACAGGGCCACAAAAGTGACCATAGTCATTTACCTTTGTATGATAATAAGCACTATAGAATGTTAGCCTTGTTCTATCTGAAATTGCTTCAAATTTGAGACTTGATGTCTTGAAACCTCCCTTTCCTTTGGATGTGTAGGAAGCTTTTAGGGTTTGTTTAGCCGCGAAAGCTTCGACCATCATTGATCCGTGGCAGCCGTTCTTTGCATCCCCGATGGTGAACGACAGGATGTAAGACTTGTTAGGCTCGGTCCGTATGATCTGTGCAATGGCACTTTCTCTCCCTCCGACCAATTCAATCGCAGCTTCCCCCGACGGAACCGAGAAATGCTTCGAGTCGATGTACTTTACGGGCTTGAGGGATTCGACTATCCATCCGGGGAGTGGAGAGATTTGGTCTTGTGGTTTGGGAAGGATGAGGACCCCGGTCGAGAAGTTCTTGAACACATGTGGACCGATCTCAAAACCACCATTTTTCACCAAGTTACCTGTATTGAACCAAAATTTGAAACTTACAATTTTGAAACATAAATTTAATTTAGCATTAAATATGACAAATGACAAACGCTCGTATCAACCACCCTATCCATCAATAACTTTACGAAATAGTACGGTACAATCTGATGAACGTGAACGTTAAATGTTAAATGTAGCATCTCTTAAACATGCTCGTACCAATTGCCCTATCCACCTATGATTTAACGAAATTGTATTGAACAATCCCATGATCATGAACAGTAAATTTAGCATCTCTTTAAGAATATGCTCATATCAATCTCCCTATCCACCAATGGCTTTCTAAATTGTATTGTACAACCCGTAAACATCAACTATCCACCATCTAAATTGTACCGTACAACCCATAAACATCACCGTTAAATATAACTTTTTAAAAGTATTTTATACTCCTCGGTCCTAAATTATTGTCATATTTGACTTTTTTAGACATATTATTTTTAAATAAAAATTTAACGTATATTTTTAAAAAAATTATAAAATGCATAATTTATACTCCCTCGTTCAGGCAAAGAGTCCACTTTTGATTTTTTTTTGGTCAACTAAGCTAAAGTTTGACCAATAATTAACATAAATTTAGTGGTTTTTACAAAGTTATTAAAGTTGTAATCCATAGTATTATTAAGATAGTTTTTAATTAATGAAATTTTATTTCTTAAAATATAAGTAAAGTATATAAATTTTTATTTGATTTAGTTTTATGTTAACTTCTATAAAAGGAAAGTGGACTCTTTGCCTGAAACGGAGGGAGTAGTATTTTTTAAGTGCAACAAATTACATGTCTTGTATTTTGAAAAAATATATAAATCAAATTTTTATTTTAAAAATATTATTTGACTCAAAAAAATCAAACAAATAAATAATTTAGAATAGGAGGGAATACAAGTTTGTACCTTAGGGCCGTTTGGTTATAAAAGTGTTTTAAAACGGCGTTTAAAAACGCAGTGTTTTAAAAACGGAGGTCTTTCCTTATAAATACGTTTGGGATATCACTTCAATAAGCTTTTTTTTTTAGGAGCGTTTTAAAACCCGTTTTGGGAAAAAGGGAATTCCAGCGTTTTAAAACGCAGCTGTTTTGAAAACGCTGCGTTTGCCGCAGATTGAAACACATTTTTTGTAAATAAGCTGCGTTTTATCGGCCAAAACGCCGACCAAACGGCTTTACGGAACTCATTAGTCAAACTAATGGCACTAGTGTCAGATTCAGGTAGTGCGGTGCACGTGGATTCCACTCGTGCTCGAAACGAAAACTAAAGTGCTCTAATCAATTTGAATGTCCTACAGCTACTCCTACTTTGTCACAAAAGGTAAAGTCGAACGTACTTTGAGTCTGTTTGGTGTCACGTTTATAAAATACAGTGTTTTAAAAATAAAAGTCTTTTTTTATAAATACATTTGGAATATTACTTCAATAAGCAACTTTTTTTCCTAGCACCGTTTTAAAATCAATATTTTGAGAAAAAACTGAGAATTCCTGCGTTTTAAAACGCAACTGCGATTTGAAAACGTTGTTTTTTTACACAGTATTGAAACACAATTTTTGCAAATAAGCTGCGTTTTGGCCAAAACGCTCGACCAAACGGGCTATAAAGGTGGTTATTTTAAATGATTAATGACTTTGTTAAGATATTTTATTATTTAATTTGATTTCGTTTTCTTATTATATTTCTTATTTATTGAAAATGAAAAAGTAATGCTATGGTTTATAAGCAGAAAATGAAAAATACACAAATAGAATTGATTGAGAGTTTACCTTTGGTGTAGATTAGAGGAGACATTTCCTTGATTGCAATGGCATCCAAAAGGGGCCCACAAGTGGGGTCCTCTTGAAGACCAGGATTATGAAATGTGACCATGACCCTAGCAGAAGTGGCATTGAAAGCATAAGCATAAGTATCCCCTCCATCACTGCTATACAATGTCTGAATGGGAAGATCACTAGCGTGTCCAGAAGCTGAGACCCTTAGCACCTCATCTTGACCACAAGTCCTTGTGGCCGCAAACGTTAGGGAGTATACCGAGCCAGCCTTGACTGCTACAAGTTGTGATATGGAAGCCTCGTTCCCGAGCCGCACCGCGTGGGTCCCACGAGGTATGGCGAAGTAGAACCCACCCGTGTAAGCAATATAAAATTGCTTAATTAATTATTAACTCCGATACCAATACCAACGTGTAGGAATAGATAATTCCTAACACCCAATAATCACGCAAGAATAACAATAACCAATACACCAAATCAATTACTCAATAATAGAGGAGGATAATACTTTAACTATCAATATGTATTAAAAACCCATATACTCACACAATCACTATGTAGGCTCGCGGCACCTTAGAGCACTTGTAAAAGGCTGACCAACTCTCTTTCAATATTTTAATCTTCTTCTTACAATAAGGCTTCATAACCCATCTATTTATAATAGATCTAAATAAATCATATTCCTAATAGGAAAGTTCTATTTAACAAACATATTCCTGAATTAATTAGGAGACACAATAGAACTTGACAACTAATTAATAAATAACAATCCTAATTTGATTAGGCTTAGTTTAATATCCAACATTGCCTCCCTTAAACCAAGCACGTAAAAGTATTAGGTTCATTGCCTTCTCGAGCAATAATCTTTAACGCGATCTCTGCACTGTCAAAAACTCGTACACTTGTATTTGATCTTTGATCTTTATCTTCACTCGCGATTGAGGACGAACTTTATACTTGACATACAACTTCTTGACTTGTTCTTCACGATCAAAATAATTTTCCATGTTGACCCATTCATCTTCAAAGTTCATAAAGCAAGCGTCCAATCCAACATATCCACTATTGCATGATCTTGAGAATTCATGAATCTTCAAATAATCTTCACTATCCACTTGAATAAAATACACATCTTCGGTACTAATCAAATCTTGAAACTCATTAATTGAAGAACCAAAACAATACTTCAACAACTCAACTTTGGTAGCACTTGAATTAGGAGTAAGAAATTTTTCAATACCAAGAAAATCAATGAGAGTAGAATTTTCAACCTTCTCAACGTATTGATTGACAACCTTCAAATCAACAAACTCAAAATCTTGAGCAACATCAAACGCATTCTCAAATTTCATATTCTCCTCATTCACACTATCATCTAACATATTAATGCAAATTTTCTCACCCAATTTATCATCTTCAACAAACAAATTCTCAACACCACTTACTTGAGGAAATAATTCTTCAACATCTCTCATATCACCAAATACAACTTCCAATAAATTAAAATTTTCTTCACCAATTTATGTCTCAACAAACTTAACTTTTTTTCTTCTTCATAACTATTTTCTTTCTCACAACAATTTTCTTTTTCAAATCATTCTCCTAAACATGTACTATTAGTTTCAACTAAATTAGAAGTCATACCGAATCTTCAATCGATTCTTCCTCCTTTGTGTCACCACATATATCTTTGATTACCAACTTTATCTCCTTTGTATCACAACCAAATTCAAAACTTTCTTTTTCTTCCTCTTTCTCTTCCAATTCCTTTTCCTTTTCATGTAATACTTCTTTTCTCTTTCTTTGCTTTGCTTTTCCTCATCCATCTTCCTCAAAATTTCTATCATTTTATTTATTTTCTTCACATGTTCTCGTTGTTGCTCAAACGTAAATCTATCCTCGAATAATTTGTTGCCCAATATTCGGTAGGTACAACCGAATATCCACATATTTAAAATCACGTTCAAGTTTTTTCCACTCCTCATAATTTTTGAAAGTATGTTCAAGTTTTTCCCAAACCACCTTTAGAGATTCTCGGTTCCTAAACGCAATAACCCCAAATTCCTTCATGTATTGAATCTTGTAAAATTCGCCAAATACGAAGGTCTTTTGCTATTGAAAGTGTCTTTGACTCCATTATCAAATTGGTCAAACACATCATACCACAAGTAGCAATTCTTAAGATATTTACTAATATTAATGATCCAAGAATCATAATTAGAAATAACTAACTTAGGAAAACGCATCTTTTTAATCAAACAAACAATTAATTAACTCGTCTTTGATTGTAGCCTCTTCTCCTTGCAAAAATCACGCTCCAACTATCCTTGACAAATTTTTCGATGACATCTTATCAAACAAATCTGCACCAACACCCCGTTGACCTCTTGTTCAACGGGCCTTCACCAAATACTTTAAAATCACAACCTTGAGTAACAATATATTCAACACAACCAACTAGGATCGAGCCTAAAGCTCTGATACCAAATGTAAGCAATATAAAATTGTCTAATTAATTATTAACTCCGATACCAATACCAACGTGTAGGAATAGATAATTCCTAACACCCAATAATCACGCAGCGGAATAACAATAACCAATACACCAAATCAATTACCCAATAATAGAGGAGGATAATACTTTAACTATCAATATGTATTAAAAACCCATATACTCACACAATCACTATGTAGGCTCGCGGAACCTTAGAGCACTTGTAAAAGGCTGACCAACTCTCTTTCAATATTTTAATCTTCTTCTTACAATAAGGCTTCATAACCCATCTATTTATAATAGATCTAAATAAATCCTATTCCTAATAGGAAAGTTCTATTTAACAAACATATTCTGAATTAATTAGGAGACACAATAGAACTTGACAACTAATTAATAAATAACAATCCAAATTTGATTAGGCTTAGTTTAATATCCAACAGCCCGGCTGTGGCCCACCCGAGACATACTCCACCACACCACGGATTATCCATTTTGGCAACGAGTATTTCCCTATGATCACCTTCTTTTGAAGGTTTGATGGCTTGGGCCCTTCTTCAAAGTTGCCATTTGCAAGAAATCCTGGACAGGAAAGAATGGTAAGGTGAGTAGAGGTAATTAGAACAAGTGGTTTGGATCGGTTTTCAGAAATGTATGTAAGACATGTAGATTCTAAATAACTATAGGCAAAAATTTAGAAAATATTATTTTACTAGTATTTTCCGTAATACGGATCTCATTAACCCGACCCACCGTGTGTTGATGGGAGGCAAGAGAGCGAAGCTCTATCTTACAATTAGAATCTTGTGAGACCGACCGTGTATTGGTGGGGTGAGTATGAGAGAGTGAGGCCCGTTTACGAATTAGAATCCGTAAGACGGTATCAAAGGAGACTTATTCATTATCGTGAACATATATTTCTATTAGTGTGAATATGTGTTCATTCAGTGGCGAAGCTAGGATTCGAACCTAAGGGAGGCCGAATTAACTTAACTAATAGTGTCACACCTAAAATTCAAGGGGCCAAAATATAATAAAAATGATAATAATTAAATTTTAAAAAATTACATATTGCTCAAAACCTAGGGGTCATGGCCACCCTCGTCCCTAAATTTTTTTTTGGTCCCTATTGTGGCTTTCACCACTATATACATTTTAATCCGAAGTTTTGAAAAAATAAAAAATGAGTGGAAAAAGGAATTTAAACTTCAACCATTGAATATCTTTCATACGTGAGCGTCATTTATTGAACTATCAACTTTTTAAATAAACGGTTAGGTATCAAATCCAATAAATAGTACGTGTCAAAAGAAAGATATATAAATGGATAGAGAATAAGTTCATCAACAATTTTGTCAATATGCATAAAGACGACGCATAAGTTCATTAACAATTTTGTCAAATATGCATAAGACGACGTTTGTATTAACGAAAAATTTAAAACATAAAGAGAGGATTGACAATGTGTAATGACCAGTTCAAACCCATCCACGCATACCACGACCTACTACTAAGACCCAACCTGCCACCACAGCCATCCAAAATCCATGGATAGGTTGGTCAAATGATAGTGGTGACCACTTATAAAGACACACAAGTTCCACATCTACGATGTGAAATATCACACAATGTATCTATCAAGTTGAGAAAAGAAACATATAAAACAAAGTGATGAGTTGCTTACCATCTGGAGTTGTAGCTTGAGAGAGAGAGTTGTTGGAGAGAGAAAAGATGAGAAGAAAGCATAGAGAGAGAAACCAAGCCATTATTTATGAAATGGATGAAGGAAAATAGAGCTCAAGGAGCTAATATAATGGAGGAAAGCCTTTATATAGGCTCAAGTCAAGAAAGAAGATCCATTATGATTATGGGGGCCATGTTAAAGTGGCACTAAATCAGCCGTGGGTTGTGTGGGATTGTCTCATGAGTGTTTGTGTGTGTGTGTGTGTGTTGGGTCCCACTAAAACAAAGTAAGTCTTCATTGGTTACCGTGATTTGCTCCAAGTTGGTGTCTGAATTCTTGGTTTCAATGAAGGTTCGTTCTTGCTTTCTTTTTTGGGAACATCATGAAGCTTCTTCACTCAATATGAACAATTATGGTTGTGACCGTTGTTGTCTAGAGTTACGTGTATTGCATGTGATAAGGAATGCGAGATGTTGTTAATGACAATTATCGTTCTAGCCGGTGGGGAATCAATATAATCGATTACTACATTCGTTCCAAAATAATTATCGTTTTAACAATTTACATACGAATTAAAAAACCTTTTAAAAAATTGATGTCCCCTTATTTAAGTTCAATTATTATTAGCAAGTTGTAGGAATGTTTTTCTCTTTCTTCCATTAACCAACCCTCTTTAATGAGAGTAATAAATAAGAACAATTTTGGTAATATGGGTAAATATTTTTTGAAATCCTATAACAACAATTATTCTTCTTCTAATCAACTCTCTTTAATGAGAGTAATAAATAAGGGCAATTTTGACAATATGGGTAAATATTTTTTGAAATCCTATAACGATAATTATTCTGAGGCAAAAAACTACTTTAAAAGAAATAGAAAAAGTACTCCTACAACTTACCTACAATAATTGAACTTAAATAAGGGCATATCAATCTTTTGAAAGCTTACTTAATCTGTGTGCAAATTGCTAAAACGATAATTATTTTGGGACGAAAATAGTAATAGATTAGACAATCACTTCATTTCAAAGTAGATTTGAACAATTTAAAATATATCAAAATATTTTTAGTTTTCTATTTAGCATTAAGAAATTAAGGTCTTTGGATAATGACAATTTAAAAGAAAATTTTCTTCACCTTGAAAGTTCATTAAAACATAATGACAATTCTAATATTGATGGATTAGAGTTATTTACTGAACTAAATTTTTTAAAAGAAATTATAAAAGTGAAGACATACTTAATCATATACTTAATAAGGATTAATTCTTTTCCAAATGCGAATATCACTTATAAGATAATGTTAACGATTCCTGTAACTATTGCTTTGGCAGAAAGAAGTTTCTCAAAACTAAAATTAATAAAATCTTATCTAAGATCAACGATGTATCAACAATGGTTAAATACAATTTTGTTATCGATTGAAAAAAAATTGTAAAATGAAATCGATTATAATAATTTAATAAATGAATTTGCATCCCAAAAATAGGAAAATAAACTTTAAATAAAATAAAATTTTAATATTTTATTCTTTACTTTAAAAAGGCCTCAATTTAGAATTCGCTTTAGGCCTCTATAAGTATTGGGCCGACCCTGAAGGGCATAACAGGTATCATAGCTACAACTTATATTCTGGAGTCACATATTTACAAGAAATTTAAATTAAATAAATTACACACACGTACATTTATATATATATACTATATCAAATATGGCGTGCGAAATAGGGTTTGGGGTAGGGTTGGGGAAAAATCGGATACGACTTAGGGTTCACAAAATGAGAGAGAAAAGGCGATATTTGGTTTTTATATCACCGAGTTGTGAGTTAAAAAAGAAAAAAAAAAGAAGAAGGTCGGGTTGTGTTTAAGTAATGGGCTCATATGTTGGGCTTGCTAAACTAGGTATAGTTTTAGTAGTGGGCTATACGTTTAGTAATGCCCTTTCCAATTTATTTGCATAGCCCAGAATTGATTAAAAAATGGTGAATTACAGTAGGTTCCTTTTCAACATTTGTAATTGCTTAAATTCACATTTTTTTAAATCGAAAAAGGCATTTTGGGGTTAAAAGACGATTATGCCATTAATGAAAGAAAAACACGCGCGCATCGGTAATCCAAGGCATCGCGATGAGTAATCCAAGGTATCGCGTGTGTTAATCATCGTGATGAGCAACCAAGGCATCGCGATGAGCAACCAAGGCAACAAAGGCATCGTAATGAGCAACCAAGGCATCGTGATGAGCAACAAAAGCATCGCGATGAGCAACAAAGGCATCACGATGAGCAGCCAAGGCATTGCGATGAGTAGCCAAGGCATCGCGATGAGTAACCAAGACACCGCGATGAGCGGCCAAGGCATCGCGATGAGCACCTCAAGGCTAGGAGAATTTCAACCACTGGAGGGGACTCGATTTTCGTTTACCTTTTGGGGGCGTTGCCCCCGAACCCCCACGAGAGACGCTGTCCGCTCGACCCGCGACTGACCGGCGGTCAATCCCGCGTTGCCCATCATACGTGATTGAAAAAATTAAAGGCATCCCAAAGCCCAATTTAAGGTATCCCGATGCCCAATTTAAGACATCGCGATGCCCAATTTAATATAATATCAAAATCAATCAAAATAGTTATTTTTGGTTGAAAAATTTACATACAAACATAGTATTGACTTCATATAACCGTATGGTATTGATATTATACAAAATCCAAGCTCAAATCATTGATTAAAGTCTCAAAATCAGTCCAAGAACATGTCCATCTGTTTTCGAACACCACACTGCCAAGCTCGATTTGGATCACGAAAATAGTATTTTTTTTTTGGTATAAAAATTGTACACAAATATAGTACTAAGTTAGGATAACAATATGAGATTGATTTTAAACAAATTCGAAGCTTAAAACATAGATTAATGTTTCAAAAAATTCAAATTTGATCAAATTGTGATCAAATTTGTATTCTATGCATCAAAATTGATCCCCGAACATGAAAGAAGATAATATTAACAACATGAAATCATTTATACATCAATTCGAACCTCAAATCTAAAGCAACAATGTTTTTTAGGGCATTTTAAGAAGAAAATTCTCAAAGTGCCTTTTAGCGGTTTAAAAAAAATGGTGGACTGGACAGAAAAAAAAGTTTCAGAAAGTAGACCAGCCTACAATTTCCTGTAAAAAAAAAATGAATGGTGTTTTTCCCACATATTGGCATAGCCCAAAATTGACTAAAAAAGAGAAAAAATTGCTGGCCGATTCACTTTCATAATAATTTTTTCTCACCAGTCCACCATTTTATTTTTAACCGTTAAAAGGCGGTTTCATAAAATTGTTTCTAAAATGTCTTTATGCAACGTGAACGTATCCTACAAATATTATTGGATTCGAGTTTTTCGCGCTAAATTCATTATTGAAGTTTGAAGTAAATATTTCATCTATTATGGCATTTATGCAGAAAAAATACACACTTGGCTTTGTTTGAGTTTCACTCTATTCTTGTTCTGATGTTTTTCTTCGTGTTGTAGTAGGTTTTTTTGTCGCTTTGGCCATTCTCGTGTCTGCTGCTTGTTTCGAAGAAACTATACTCTTTTCAGTTGTCATTTTCCTCTCGTAATTCTTCCTTAGTTTTCTTGTGTAGAAATGGCGGTGAAGTGAAATGAGAGAGATTTTTTTATTATTATTTTCTGTGAAATGAGAGTGAAATGGTTTTTATTTTTTTCGCGCCTATGATCTTATTCAGCCTTAAACTGCTTTGGTTCATCACAATATAATATTTGGACATCACGATGATGGAATTAGGCATCGCAATGCTTTGATTATGCATATCGATGCCTGAATATTAAGGTCATATTAATTAGTATTTTTGTCAAAAAAAATAAAAGATAAATGCATCATGTGATATGCCTTTTACTTGGACATTGGGATGTCAATATGATTGAATTCGATGCACATATCAGGCATTACAATGCATAAAATTAAGTTTGAATTTAGGTTACACATATTAGGCATCGCCTCGCCAAATTAGTTGCACATATCAGGCACCGCCTCGGCCTTTTATCCCGATGCTTGAATATATTTTGGTTGCTATCTTTGGTATAAGTCGATGATGGAATTAGGCATCACAATCTAATATTTGTGCATCATGATAAGGTTCTGCATCGTAAGCCTTAAATTGGGTGTCGAGATGCCTTAGGTTACTAATGCACGCGTGGTTTTCTTTCATTAATGGCATAATCGTCTTTTTGCCCCAAAAGTGCATTTTTCGATTATAAAAAAGTATGGTGGATTGAAGCAATTACAAATGTCTAAAAAGGGACTGGACTGTAATTCACCCCTAAAAAAATGATTTAGTTGCAAAATAAGATGGTCTGTTTATAAAATATAGGCCCCAATCTATTTATGTATAGAAAAATGGGCCTTATTAATATAATGAACTAATATTGTAATATATATGTTAAAAAATGTATTATCTTTTTTTTTTTTTACTAACTAATATATATATGTAAAAGATATTCATATTTATAAAATTATTTTATTAGATCTGGAAAAAATATACATATGAAATTTAAAAGTTATATTTTTTTTTACAGTTGTTGTTTCTATAGATTTCGATTTATATAAATATAGTCCGTGCAAAATAAGATGGTTTGTTTATAGGAGAAATTGCTGGCCGGTCCACTTTTCCAAAAAAAATTTTCTCTCCAGTACACCCTTTTTTTTTTTTTTAACCGCTAAAAGGCATTTTGAAAATTTTCTTCCTAAAATACCCTCAACAACATCGTTGCTTCAGATTTGAGATTCAAATTGATGTATAAATGATTTCATGTTGTTAATATAGTCTTTTCCTCATGTTTGGGTATCAATTTTCATGCATAAAACACGAATTTGATCAAATTCAAATTTTTTGAGTTCATCCCGTTTTTCTTTGTTCTTAAGCTGTTTTGGCCACTTAAATCTCTGTTTTAAGCTTCGAATTTGTTTAAAATCAATTTCATATTATTATCCTAACTTAGTACTATATTTATACATAATTTTTCTACCAAAAAAACACTATTTTTGAGCTTCAAATCAAGCTTGACAGTGTTCTGTCCGAAAACAGAGGAAGATGTTCTTGGACTGATTTAATTCGTCAATCGCAGTATGCTGGGCAACGCAACGGGGTTCGACCTGCCCGGTCAGGTCGCAGGGGTTGAGGGGACAGCGTCCCTCGTGGGGGTTCGGGGGCAACACCCCCGAAAGGTAAACGAAAATCAAGTTTCTTAAAGTGTGCTGCGATGATCGCGATGCACCAATTGTTGCATCGCGATGAATGATGTCTATATCGCGATGCATGATTTCTGAATCGCGATGCATGGTTTCTAAATCGCGATGCATGATGTCTGCATCACGATGAATGATATCTGTATCGCGATGAATGATGTCTGCATCGCGATGATCGATGATGATGGACATGTAATTTTGTAAAGAATCGCGATGCATGATTTCTGAATCGCGATGCATGGTTTCTGAATCGCGATGCATGATGTCTGTATCGCGATGAATGATGTCTGCATCGCGATGATCGATGATGATGGACATTGCGATGATCTTTTGGGACATCACGATGCAAAGAGTTACTGATTTGCGTGTGTTTTGTTTCATTAATGGTATAATTGTCCTTTCGCCCTAAAAATGCATTTTTCGATTTTAAAAAAGGATGACTGGATTAGAGCGATTACAAACTTTTAAAAAGGGATCAGCCCGTAATTCACCCTTGTTTATAAAATATAGGCCCCAATCTATTTATGTATAGAAAAATGGGCCTTATTAATATAATGAACTAATATTGTAATATATATGTTAAAAAATGTATTATCTTTTTTTTTACTAACTAATATATATATGTAAAAGATATTCATATTTATAAAATTATTTTATTAGATCTGGAAAAAATATACATATGAAATTTAAATGTTATATTTTTTTACAGTTGTTGTTTCTATAGATTTCAATTTATATAAATATAATCCGTGCATTTTCACGTATAATTCAAAATTTTCTATTGCAGAAAATATTTCGTCGCAACAATATAGCGTTGGAAGTTTTGTTAAAAATCTTTTGTATCCGACTTGCATTTCTCCTCTTTCGAATATCACAACTGGTAACATTTACATTCTTTTGATACATAATGTGGTTTATTTTTGTATTTGTGTATGTTATCATTAATTAATATTTTATTTTTACAGCTTATACGCCAATACAGAATGTTGGAAGCAATTATTCCTATCGAACTTCATTATTAACCGGTGAAAGTAGCTCAACAATTATTGATTTGACAAATGATGAAGATGGATCCAATTATAATATTTGTGGCATATTCCGGATTAAAAAAAATCCATTTAGATCCTCAGATTATTAGTCAATGTAAGGTTTTATTTTTGATTTTTTGTTTTATTAAGTATGATATTATTTATTTAGTACACAAATCCGTTAACAAATTAGTTAATTTTACAGTGTACATTTCTTCAGCTAAATAAATAAAATAATATTGAGCCCATGTATACAAAAAATGATGTATTATTTTTATATCTCTATTATCAGCATGCTTTTACATTGTATATTTATTAAATTTTCTTACTATGCAGCTAGAATTCATCATCCAAGGAAAGAAATTATACCAAAAATTTGGACAAAGATGTCATATGTATTAGTGAGAATGAAAGTGTATCTTTTTCATCTATCGGTACGTTCACATTTGTTTACATTTATAACGAATGATATTGTAATAGTAATAATATATTTATGTTTGTATTTTTAGGTTATTGGGATATTGACGGTCCAACTGTTAAATGTAGTTTCTGTGATTCTTTATTTTGGTATGAAGAGAGATTATCTCGTCATTACAAGGCCCGCAATCCAAAATATAGTGTATGTTGCATACAAGGAAAAATACAACTTCCTACTATAAAAGCACCCCCACTAGAGTTACGAGAATTATTACATGGTAACAATGATAAATGCAAGCATTTTCGGCATAATATACGTTCATATAACAACATGTTTTACTTTACTTCAATGGGAGGAAAGATCGATTCACGTGTAAATCAAGGGGGCTCTCCTCCTGTTTTCAAACTTCGGAATCAAAATTATCATTTAATTGGAAGCCTACTTCCATCGATAGGTGCAAATCCTAAATTTGCACAATTGTATATTTACGATACCGAAAATGAAATTACAAATGATTTATAAACATGTTATCTTTCATGAATTGTAACCAACCGTTGACAAAATATTGCTTCCGACCAATTCATTCAAATCTCAACGGTCCATGTTCCTCACAGTCAATTTCAATTATAATCGGGTTTAGGAAATTTCCCTTCCAAGAACTTTTTAAAAAATGCAAGGAAAATCGGCTGCAAATTAATATCCATGCTTTCATTCCAATTAGATAGAAAGACTTACATGACAGTTGACCGAGTCATCGACCAAAAACCTGAGAAAGTATGTACTGTCTTTTTGTTCTACATCACTATTCATTTTTGGATCTTCTATTCCAATGAATTAGTTTCTTTTTCAATTTACTATTATGTAGATATACCTGAATTTGGTTTGGTTCCGATTTTGACCCGTTGATTTTCTAATTTTAAAAAAATAATATGTTTTTCACTCCATCCATCTAATGCATCGCACGGGTTAATGACTAGTGAAGGTAATGCTGGTTTCGTTTCTAAATTTTTATTTTGTTTGATTTTTTGAGTTAAACGACTATTTTTTTAATAAAATTTAACTAATAAAATAAATCACAAAACACGTAATTCGTAGTCAAATACACTTTTCATAAAACCAAAGAACAAAACAATAATAGAAACTTAAAACAAATTTGAGACGAATTCGGTTCTGTTCTTTGGACAATCTTTAAATAAATAAATTTGTCTTTTTACTCTTCACAACCAAGTCCTAGAGTGAACAAAAACATTAAGCTTTCCATGTCCAACATCGACAACAACATGTACCTAGTAAAATACTTATGTGTCACTACATCTGATTGCGTAAATTATATCCTAAAGAAAACACAATTATGCCAACAAAACTCTAACATCATCCAACACAGGGCCACAAAAGTGACCATAGTCATTTACCTTTGTATGATAATTAGCACTATAGAATGTTAGCCTTGTTCTATCTGAAATTGCTTCAAATTTGAGACTTGATGTCTTGAAACCTCCCTTTCCTTTGGATGTGTAGGAAGCTTTTAGGGTTTCTTTAGCCGCGAAAGCTTCGACCATCATTGATCCGTGGCAGCCGTTCTTTGCATCCCCGATGGTGAACGACAGGATGTAAGACTTGTTAGGCTCGGTCCGTATGATCTGTGCAATGGCACTTTCTCTCCCTCCGACCAATTCAATCGCAGCTTCCCCGACGAACCGAGAAATGCTTCGAGTCGATGTACTTTACGGGCTTGAGGGATTCGACTATCCATCCGGGAGTGGAGAGATTTGGTCTTGTGGTTTGGGAAGGATGAGGACCCCGGTCGAGAAGTTCTTGAACACATGTGGACCGATCTCAAAACCACCATTTTTCACCAAGTTACCTGTATTGAACCAAAATTTGAAACTTACAATTTTGAAACATAAATTTAATTTAGCATTAAATATGACAAATGACAAACGCTCGTATCAACCACCCTATCCATCAATAACTTTACGAAATAGTACGGTACAATCTGATGAACGTGAACGTTAAATGTTAAATGTAGCATCTCTTAAACATGCTCGTACCAATTGCCCTATCCACCTATGATTTAACGAAATTGTATTGAACAATCCCATGATCATGAACAGTAAATTTAGCATCTCTTTAAGAATATGCTCATATCAATCTCCCTATCCACCAATGGCTTTCTAAATTGTATTGTACAACCCGTAAACATCAACTATCCACCATCTAAATTGTACCGTACAACCCATAAACATCACCGTTAAATATAACTTTTTAAAAGTATTTTATACTCCCTCGGTTCCTAAATTATTGTCATATTTGACTTTTTTTAGTCAGACATATTATTTTTTAAATAAAAATTTAACGTATATTTTTAAAAAAAATTATAAAATGCATAATTTATACTCCCTCCGTTCCAGGCAAAGAGTCCACTTTTGATTTTTTTTTGGTCAACTAAGCTAAAGTTTGACCAATAATTAACATAAATTTAGTGGTTTTTACAAAGTTATTAAAGTTGTAATCCATAGTATTATTAAGATAGTTTTTAATTAATGAAATTTTATTTCTTAAAACATAAGTAAAGTATATAAATTTTTATTTGATTTAGTTTTATGTTAACTTCTATAAAAGGAAAGTGGACTCTTTGCACGAAACGGAGGGAGTAGTATTTTTAAGTGCAACAAATTACATGTCTTGTATTTTGAAAAATATATAAATCAAATTTTTATTTTAAAAATATTATTTGACTCAAAAAAATCAAACAAATAAATAATTTAGAATAGGAGGGAATACAAGTTTGTACCTTAGGGCCGTTTGGTTACAAAAAACGCAGTGTTTTAAAACGCAGCGTTTTAAAAACGCAGTGTTTAAAAACGGAGGTCTTTCCTTATAAATACGTTTGGGATATCACTTCAATATATTTTTTTTCCTAGGAGCGTTTTAAAACCGCGTTTTGGGAAAAAGGGAATTCCAGCGTTTTAAAACGCAGCTGCGTTTTGAAAACGCTGTTTTCGCAGATTGAAACACATTTTTGTAAATAAGCGTTTTATCCCCGCATTTTGGCCAAAACGCCGACCAAACGCTTTTAATTACGGAACTCATTAGTCAAACTAATGGCACTAGTGTCAGATTCAGGTAGTGCGGTGCACGTGGATTCCACTCGTGCTCGAAACGAAAACTAAAGTGCTCTAATCAATTTGAATGTCCTACAGCTACTCCTACTTTGTCACAAAAAGGTAAAGTCGAACGTACTAAGAGTCTATTCGGTGTTACGTTTATAAAATGTAGTGTTTTAAAAATAAAGGTATTTTTTTATAAATATATTTAGAATATCACTTCAATAAGTAATTTTTTTTTTCCTAGCACCGTTTTAAAATCAACATTTTGAGAAAAAAGCTGAGAATTCTTGCGTTTTAAAACGTAACTGCGATTTGAAAACGTTGTTTTTTTTACACAGTATTGAAACACAATTTTTGCAAATAAGTTGCGTTTTATCCCTGCGTTTTAACCAAAACGCTCTACCAAATGGGCTATAAAGATGGTTATTTTAAATGATTAATGACTTTGTTAAGATATTTTATTATTTAATTTGATTTTGTTTTCTTATTTATTGAAAATGAAAAAGTAATGCTATGGTTTATAAGCAGAAAATGAAAAATACACAAATAGAATTGATTGAGAGTTTACCTTTGGTGTAGATTAGAGGAGACATTTCCTTGATTGCAATGGCATCCAAAAGGGGCCCACAAGTGGGGTCCTCTTGAAGACCAGGATTATGAAATGTGACCATGACCCTAGCAGAAGTGGCATTGAAAGCATAAGCATAAGTATCCCCTCCATCGTAGAGCAGTCAAAACGGGATGGAGGGGCGGGCTAGCCCGCAACCCCTCAAAACCCGTCACCAGACGGGCTGACCCGCCAAATAAGCAGGACTGAAACTCCTCAACCCAACCTAACCCACCACGGGTTACGGGCTGGAACGGGCCAACCCGCCAAAAATGATGATTTACTGATTTAAAACATAAAATGAACAAAATATTTTTAGTAAACAAGTTCACTGCTATTAATTCCAATTTTCAAACACAATCACAAATAAAGTTTTTCATTGTCATTTCTGCTATTCTGCCAAGGACTCAAGCAAATAGAAGTCAACATAAAATTACTATCCAAAATGGCAAAATCCATTAGCTATTACACAAATTGATATAGCTAAAATAAATCTTCTAGAATGTCATCTTCATCAATAACCTCCAAAACAAACACAAAAATTGAAATGAAAATTACAAACACAAAAAATATGAAAAGAAACAAACACAAAATTGAAATGAAAATTACAGAGCTAAAGATTGAAATGAAAATTGAAATTATCGAGCAGGTGAGATACTGATATTACCAACTATAATAGGTTGAAACAAACACAAAAATTTGTGGAAAGAAAATTAGGGCTCAAATCGATTTACCTTGAAATGATGAAATCAATGGTCCAAATGAGAGCTGGGAACTTGAGAAAAGAAGAAGCTGGTCACTGACGGCGACGGCGGTAGTTGGTACGGGGACTGATGGTGAGAAAGAAGGACTGAAGGAACACTGCGGAGTCTGGAGTGACGAAGCTGGTGATTGACGGCGAGTGACGAAGCTGGTGATTGACGGCGACGGTGGTTGTGGCATGTCGATTGTCGAAGAATCATGAAGTCGGCCTGTTGTGGCCTGTCGACTGGAACTCTGGAAGGGTCTCCGAGTAGGGAGTGAGAGTCTTAGAGAGAGAGAGAGAGAGAGATGTGTTTGTTTGATTATAGTCGTCGCCGCATGAGTCATGACTTATTTTAGGCAGCCTAGGGTTTCTTTAAAGTAGCGGGTTGGCCCGGCCCAACCCGCCCCGCCCCGCCTCAACCCGTGACCCGTACGGGTTTAACCCGTTTGACCCGCCCCTTAAACGGTACTGACTTTCCTCAACCCAACCCGCCACTTTTAGGTGGCGGGACGGGCTGGCCCGGCGGGTTCAGCCCATTTTGACAGCTCTACTCCATCACTGCTATACAATGTCTAAATGGGAAGATCACTAGCGTGTCCAGAAGCTGAGACCCTTAGCACCTCATCTTGAGCACAAGTCCTTGTGGCCGCAAACGTTAGGGAGTATACCGAGCCAGCCTTGACTGCTACAAGTTGTGATATGGAAGCCTCGTTCCCGAGCCGCACCGCGTGGGTCCCACGAGGTACGGCGAAGTGAACCCGCCCGTGTAAGCAATATAAAATTGCCTAATTAATTATTAACTCCGATACCAATACCAACGTGTAGGAATAGATAATTCCTAACACCCAATAATCACGCAGCGGAATAACAATAACCAATACACCAAATCAATTACCCAATAATAGAGGAGGATAATACTTTAACTATCAATATGTATTAAAAACTCATATACTCACACAATCACTATGTAGGCTCGCGGCACCTTAGAGCACTTGTAAAAGGCTGACCAACTCTCTTTCAATATTTTAATCTTCTTCTTACAATAAGGCTTCATAACCCATCTATTTATAATAGATCTAAATAAATCCTATTCCTAATAGGAAAGTTCTATTTAACAAACATATTCCTGAATTAATTAGGAGACACAATAGAACTTGACAACTAATTAATAAATAACAATCCTAATTTAATTAGGCTTAGTTTAATATCCAACATTGCCTCCCTTAAACCAAGCACGTAAAAGTATTAGGTTCATTGCCATCTCGAGCAATAATCTTTAACGCGATCTCTGCAGCTGTCAAAAACTCGTACACTTGTATTTGATCTTTGGTCTTCATCTTCACTCGCGATTGAGGACGAACTTTATACTTGACATACAACTTCTTGACTTGTTCTTCACGATCAAAATAATTTTCCATGTTGACCCATTCATCTTCAAAGTTCATAAAGCAACTGTCCAATCCAACATATCCACTATTGCATGATCTTGAGAATTCATGAATCTTCAAATAATCTTCACTATCCACTTGAATAAAATACACATCTTCGGTACTAATCAAATCTTGAAACTCATTAATTGAAGAACCAAAACAATACTTCAACAACTCAACTTTGGTAGCACTTGAATTAGGAGTAAGAAATTTTTCAATACCAAGAAAATCAATGAGAGTAGAATTTTCAACCTTCTCAACGTATTGATTGACAACCTTTAAATCAACAAACTCAAAATCTTGAGCAATATCAAACGCATTCTCAAATTTCATATTCTCCTCATTCACACTATCATCTAACATATTCATGCAAATTTTCTCACCCAATTTATCATCTTCAACAAACAAATTCTCAACACCACTTACTTGAGGAAATAATTTTTCAACATCTCTCATATCACCAAATACAACTTCCAATAAATTAAAATTTTCTTCACCAATTTATGTCTCAACAAACTTAACTTTTTTTTCTTCTTCATAACTATTTTCTTTCTCACAACAATTTTCTTTTTCAAATCCTTCTCCTAAACATGTACTATTAGTTTCAACTAAATTAGAAGTCATACCTGAATCTTCAATCGATTCTTCCTCCTTTGTGTCACCACATATATCTTTGATTACCAACTTTATCTCCTTTGTATCACCACCAAATTCAAAACTTTCTTTTTCTTCCTCTTTCTCTTCCAATTCCTTTTCCTTTTCATGTAATACTTCTTTTTCTCTTTCTTTGCTTTGCTTTTCCTCATCCATCTTCCTCAAAATTTCTATCATTTTATTTATTTTCTTCACATGTTCTCGTTGTTGCTCAAACGTAAATCTATCCTCAGAATAATTTGTTGCCCAATATTCAGTAGGTACAACCGAATATCCACGATATTTAAAATCACGTTCAAGTTTTTTCCACTCCTCATAATTTTTGAAAGTATGTTCAAGTTTTTCCCAAACCACCTTTAGAGATTCTGCAGTTCCTAAACGCAACAACCCTCAAATTTTTTCATGTATTGAATCTTGTAAAATTCGCCAAATACGAAGGTCTTTTGCTATTGAAAGTGTCTTTGACTCCAGATTATCAAATTGGTCAAACACATCATACCACAAGTAGCAATTCTTAAGATATTTACTAATATTAATGATCCAAGAATCATAATTAGAAATAACTAACTTAGGAAAACGCATCTTTTTAATCAAACAAACAATTAATTAACTCGTCTTTGATTGTAGCCTCTTCTCCTTGCAAAAATCACGCTCCAACTATCCTTGACAAATTTTTCGATGACATCTTATCAAACAAATCTGCACCAACACCCCGTTGACCTCTTGTTCAACGGGCCTTCACCAAATACTTTAAAATCACAACCTTGAGTAACAATATTTTCAACACAACCAACTAGGATCGAGCCTAAAGCTCTGATACCAAATGTAAGCAATATAAAATTGTCTAATTAATTATTAACTCCGATACCAATACCAACGTGTAGGAATAGATAATTCCTAACACCCAATAATCACGCAATGAATAACAATAACCAATACACCAAATTAATTACCCAATAATAGAGGAGGATAATACTTTAACTATCAATATGTATTAAAAACACATATACTCACACAATCACTATGTAGGCTCGCGGAACCTTAGAGCACTTGTAAAAGGCTGACCAACTCTCTTTCAATATTTTAATCTTCTTCTTACAATAAGGCTTCATAACCCATCTATTTATAATAGATCTAAATAAATCCTATTCTTAATAGGAAAGTTCTATTTAACAAACATATTCCTGAATTAATTAGGAGACACAATAGAACTTGACAACTAATTAATAAATAACAATCTTAATTTGATTAGGCTTAGTTTAATATCCAACAGCCCGGCTGTGGCCCACCCGAGACATACTCCACCACACCACGGATTATCCATTTTGGCAACGAGTATTTCCCTATGATCACCTTCTTTTGAAGGTTTGATGGCTTGGGCCCTTCTTCAAAGTTGCCATTTGCAAGAAATCCTGGACAGGAAAGAATGGTAAGGTGAGTAGAGGTAATTAGAACAAGTGGTTTGGATCGGTTTTTAGAAATGTGTGTAAGACATGTAGATTCTAAATAACTATAGGCAAAAATTTAGAAAATATTATTTTACTAATATTTTCTGTAATACGGATCTCATTAACCTGACCCACCGTGTGTTGATGGGGTGAGCTGCAAGAGAGCGAAGCTCTATCATACGAATTAGAATCTTGTGAGACCGACCGTGTATTGGTGGGGTGAGCTATGAGAGAGTGAGACTCCGTTTTACGAATTAGAATCCGTAAGACGGTATCACAGGAGACTTACTCATTATCGTGAACATATATTTCTATTAATGTGAATATGTGTTCATTCAGTGGCGAAGCTACGATTCGAACCTAAGGGAGGCCGAATTAACTTAACTAATAGTGTCACATCTAAAATTCAAGGGGCCAAAATATAATAAAAATGATAATAATTAAATTTTAAAAAATTACATATTGCTCAAAACCTAGGGGTCATGGCCACCCTCGTCCCTAAATTTTTTTTTTTGGTCCCTATTGTGGCTTTCACCACTATATACATTTTAATCCGAAGTTTTGAAAGAATAAAAAATGAGTGGAAAAAGGAATTTAAACTTCAACCATTGAATATCTTTCATCCGTGAGCGTCATTTATTGAACTATCAACTTTTTTAAATAAATGGTTAGGTATCAAATCCAAAAAATAGTACGTGTCAAAAAGAAAGATATATAAATGGATAGAGAATAAGTTCATTAACAATTTAGTCAATATGCATAAAGACGACGCATAAGTTCATTAACAATTTTGTCAAATATGCATAAAGACGACGTTTGTATTAACGAAAAATTTAAAACATAAAGAGAGGATTGACAATGTGTAACGACGAGTTCAAGTCCGGCGTACGCATCGGCCATTAAGACTGGGCCCACCACAAGCCACCCAAAAATCCATGGATAGGTTGGTGCCCAGTGATAGTGGGTGACCACTTATAAAGCACACACAAGTCTCACATCTACCTGATGTGGGATATCACACAATGTATCTATCAAGTTGAGAAAAGAAACATATAAAACAAAGTGATGAGTTGCTTACCATCTGGAGTTGTAGCTTGAGAGAGAGAGTTGTTGGAGAGAGAAAAGATGAGAAGAAAGCATAGAGAAAGAAACCAAGCCATTATTTATGAAATGGATGAAGGAAAATAGAGCTCAAGGAGCTAATATAATGGAGGAAAGCCTTTATATAGGCTCAAGTCAAGAAAGAAGATCCATTATGATTATGGGAGGCCATGTTAAAGTGGCACTAAATCAGCCGTGGGTTGTGTGGGATTGTCTCATGAGTGTTTGTGTGTGTGTGTGTTGGGTCCCACTAAAACAAAGTAAGTCTTCATTGGTTACCGTGATTTGCTCCTACTTGGTGTCTGAATTCTTGGTTTCAATGAAGGTTCGTTCTTGCTTTCTTTTTTTGGGAACATCATGAAGCTTCTTCACTCAATATGAACAATTATGGTTGTGACCGTTGTTGTCTAGAGTTACGTGTATTGCATGTGATAAGGAATGCGAGATGTTGTTAATGACAATTATCGTTCTAGCCGGTGGGGAATCAATATAATCAATTACTACATTCGTTCCAAAATAATTATCGTTTTAACAATTCACATACGAATTAAGAAACATTTTAAAAAAACTGATGTACCCTTATTTAAGTTCAATTATTATTAGCAAGTTGTAGGAATGTTTTTCTCTTTCTTCCATTAACCAACCCTCTTTAATGAGAGTAATAAATAAGAACAATTTTGGTAATATGGATAAATATTTCTTAAAATCCTATAACGGCAATTATTCTTCTTCTAATCAACTCTCTTTAATGAGAGTAATAAATAAGGGCAATTTTGACAATATGGGTAAATATTTTTTGAAATCCTATAACGATAATTATTCTGAGGCAAAAAACTACTTTAAAAGAAATAGAAAAAGTACTCCTACAACTTACCTACAATAATTGAACTTAAATAAGGGCATATCAATCTTTTGAAAGCTTACTTAATCTGTGTGCAAATTGCTAAAACGATAATTATTTTGGGACGAAAATAGTAATAGATTAGACAATCACTTCATTTCAAAGTAGATTTGAACAATTTAAAATATATCAAAATATTTTTAGTTTTCTATTTAGCATTAAGAAATTAAGGTCTTTGGATAATGACAATTTAAAAGAAAATTTTCTTCACCTTGAAAGTTCATTAAAACATAATGACAATTCTAATATTGATGGATTAGAGTTATTTACTGAACTAAATTTTTTAAAAGAAATTATAAAAGTGAAGACATACTTAATCATATACTTAATAAGGCTTAATTCTTTTCCAAATGCAAATATCACTTATAAGATAATGTTAACGATTCCCGTAACTATTGCTTTGCGTAAAGAAGTTTCTCAAAACTAAAATTAATAAAATCTTATCTAAGATCAACGATGTATCAACAATGGTTAAATACAATTTTGTTATCGATTGAAAAAAAATTGTAAAATGAAATCGATTATAATAATTTAATAAATGATTTTGCATCCCAAAAAATAGGAAAATAAACTTTAAATAAAATAAAATTTTAATATTTTATTCTTTACTTTAAAAAGACCTCAATTTAGAATTCGCTTTAAGCCTCTATAAGTATTGGGCCGACCCTGAAGGGCATAACAGGTATCATAGCTACAACTTATATTCTGGAGTCACATATTTACAAGAAATTTAAATTAAATAAATTACACACACGTACATTTATATATATACTATATCAAATATGGCAGCGGCAGAAATAGGGTTTGGGGTAGGGTTGGGGAAAAATCTGGATACAGCTTAGGGTTCACAAAATGAGAGAGAAAAGCTGATATTTGGTTTTTATATCAGCCAAGTTGTGAGTTAAAAAAAAAAGAAAAAAAAAGAAGAAGGTCGGGTTGTGTTTAAGTAATGGACTCATATGTTGGGCTTGCTAAACTAGGTATAGTTTTAGTAGTGGGCTATACGTTTAGTAATGCCCTTTCCAATTTATTTGCATAGCCCAGAATTGATTAAAAAAATGGTGAATTGCAGGCCAGTTCCTTTTTCAACATTTGTAATTGCTCAAATCCACTTATTTTTTTTTAAATCGAAAAAAGGCATTTTGGGGTTAAAAGACGATTATGCCATTAATGAAAGAAAAACACGCGCGCATCAGTAATCCAAGGCATCGCGATGAGTAATTCAAGGTATCGCGTGGGTTAATCATCGTGATGAGCAACCAAGGCATCGCGATGAGCAACCAAGGCATCGTGATGAACAACAATGGCATCGTAATGAGCAACCAAGGCATCGTGATGAGCAACAAAAGCATCGCGATGAGCAACAAAGGCATCGCGATGAGCAGCCAAGGCATTGCGATGAGTAGCCAAAGCATCACGATGAGTAACCAAGACACCGCGATGAGCAGTCAAGGCATCGCGATGAGCACCTCAAGGCTATGAGAATTTCAACCACTGGAGGGGACTCGATTTTCGTTTACCTTTTGGGGGCGTTGCCCCCGAACCCCCACGAGAGACGCTGTCCGCTCGACCTTTGCGACCTGACCGGGCCGGTCAATCCCGTTGCGTTGCCCATCATACTGCGATTGGAAAAATTAAAGGCATCCTAAAGCCCAATTTAAGGTATCCCGATGCCCAATTTAAGACATCGCGATCCCCAATTTAATATAATATCAAAATCGATCAAAATAGTTATTTTTGGTTGAAAAATTTACATACAAACATAGTATTGACTTCATATAACCGTATGGTATTGATATTATACAAAATCCAAGCTCAAATCATTGATTAAAGTCTCAAAATCAGTCCAAGAACATGTCCTTCTGTTTTCGAACACCACACTGCCAAGCTCGATTTGGATCACGAAAATAGTATTTTTTTTTTGGTATAAAAATTGTACACAAATATAGTACTAAGTTAGGATAACAATATGAGATTGATTTTAAACAAATTCGAAGCTTAAAACATAGATTAATGTTTCAAAAAATTCAAATTTGATCAAATTGTGATCAAATTTGTATTCTATGCATCAAAATTGATCCCTGAACATGAAAGAAGATAATATTAACAACATGAAATCATTTATACATCAATTCGAACCTCAAATCTGAAGCAACAATGTTTTTTAGGGCATTTTAAGAAGAAAATTCTCAAAGTGCCTTTTAGCGGTTTAAAAAAATGGTGGATGGAGAGAAAAAAGTTTGAGAGTAGACCACCAAGCAATTTCCTGTAAAAAAAAATGAATGGTGTTTTTCCCACATATTGGCATAGCCCAAAATTGACTAAAAAAGAGAAAAAATTGCTGGCCGATTCACTTTCATAATAATTTTTTCTCACCGGTCCACCATTTTTTTTTAACCGTTAAAAGGCAGTTTGTGACGACCCAACCCCGACCCCGAGATGGGAACGCGGGTCGAGCCGTCCAAATGAGGACTACAATCATGCAAGGACTCAATTATTAAAACAAACGTGACGCAACATTGGACACGTAGTAAAACTCGGCATTAAAAAGCCGAAACATTTTTTTAAAACTTCAAAACCTGATATAACAATTAATAACAGTAAACCAAGTCATCGGCGAAATTACAGCCGGAACCCAACACTAACAAGTCATGCTAATATATAAACACCTCGACGGCTAAACATGCCGGAGAAACCACATCAATAAACAAGAGCTAAAGGGATGCTCAGCGGAAGTCTTAACAAGTGAACCATATACATGTAAACAAGGCTCGGCCAACAAGTGCCGGCAAATAACAAGAGACATAAGTAGAATATTCATTTAGTCTACAACAAGTACAAGTTACTACGATTACACATTCCAAAGCTAAGTCTAAATGACTTGCTTAAACCCAACGTCCTTGCAAAAGAAGAAACCAAAAGCCAACGCTACCACCTCTAGGTGAACGGTCGCGAGCACGAGAAGACGATCAACCTCGAGAAGACGGACCTGGACGACTAGGATCTAAAACAGTAAAAGGGAGGGGGTAAGTCATAAAGACTTTGTAAGTAACCAATATGCATGACAGGATATAATGCAAGGCATACATAGCACGTATCAAGCAAGATCATGTTAGCGTAGTTCTCATGTCGCGATGCACATTGTTTTCACATAAGTGCTTAAGTAAATCACATTGGATAAGGATATGTTATAGAACCGGTGCCGCCGTAGCCCCGAAATAGACAAGGTTATCACGATTGTATTTGTCGGATGCACGTGTATGATACATCGACCACGATTAGTATTATTCCAAGCGCCCTTTGGTTACGACATGGTACTCTTCTCCACCGTGATCGTAGTGAAGGGTGTGTGCAAGTTATGGTATGGCGACCCATCATCATCATGAACCTCATGATTCATGACTATGATGCATCGTTAACCATCGATACAATTCACGTAATGCCACTGGACTAATGGTATGTCAAGTAGGTATTTACTTGTCATACAAATCAAGTAAGGAGCAAGTTCGACAAGAGCGAACTTGTCCGAGTCAAGTAGATGTTTACTCACGTAATAAATCAAGTAATGGAGCGAGGTCGACAAGAGCGACTCGTCCGATCAAGTAGGCATGTTATTCTATAATGTACCAGTCGAGCAATAGATCAATCATGTCAAGAATTCCCAAGAACTAATTTACAATTCAATTGAACTCTAAACGTCGTAGGGATTTATTTGTAGAGTCGGTATTGTTCAATAACTCTCTAAAGCAACTCCGATGAGTTATTGCTAAAATATTCCTAAGTAGCGAATGAATGCTATGTGCAATTCATGGCTCTTTTCTAAGTTCTCGATTCATGTATAATTAGACTATTAAGTCTTTCATGACTTTTAGTCCATCAAGATGCAAGTTCCCAATTGTGAACCTTAACATGTTCATCATTTTTGGAGTTGTGAAATTTCAACAAGTCCAAGAACAAAAGTCATTCCAAGTTCATCCTAGAACATTATTCATACTTGACACAAGTCCAAATTATCAATTATGAGTCATTAACCCAAAATTTACAGAAATTTAACTTAAGGAATTTCAAGTTTTTAACATGATGCATGTCTTCTTAAACATGTAGGCTAAAACTATCATGAAGGGAGCATACTTGATATTGAGCATACAAAACAAGGGATTGGGTACTTACCTCAAATACACAAATCAAACCAACAAAAGAAGAATCAAAGCCTCCCAAGTTGTTTCTCTAGTCTCAAGGAACACAAATATGGCTTTGCATGCAAGAATCTATGGTTGGATGAGGAGGAAAGTGAAAACACACACTAATCTCACACTATTTCTCTCACACAAGCTTTCTCTCACACCATGGATGAAGAAAGTAGAGAAATGGTGTTAATGTGGATGGTTCTCAGGTGTTTTAGGTGTAAAAGGACGAGTCAAACAGCCAAGGTACGTCTAATTTGGTCAAGGGGCAAATGTCACGTTTTACAAAGCAGGAAAAATAGGGCACTGGATGTTGCGGCCGCCTAGGCGCGCCAGCGCCAGCCTAAGCGCCCGCTCACCACCGGTCTAAACTCGACTTTCGTCAAATGAGCGCTCGCCCGGGCGCTCGCCCATCCTCCAGCACTCTAAAAACATGAAATGTGGTCTAGAAAAGTCCCAAAAAGTTGCCCAAAGGTTCCATGATGGTTCTAACACTTAAGTGAAGCTAGAACACTAAGCAAAGGCCTCCGAAAAGTCTCAAAACCAAAGTAAAAGAATAACATACCAAATCAAGTGCAATAATGTTGAAACTTCTAACACATATTCATACACTTAAAAAGCGTATAACCATCTCAATTGCAAGTACATATGAAAGATATTTGCACATGAAATGACGATGTTAAAACATAAGACGTAATATAGAACGAATGCAAATGATGCAATAAAGAGAACTAGGGTGTCACATCCTCCCTTAAAGGAATTTAGTCCCTAAATTCACTCACCATCTAATCAAACAGTATGGATACTTCTCACGCATCTCACTCGAGTTTCCCAAGTGGCTTCTTCCAACAAGTGGTTCTTCCACAAAACTTTCACTAACGGTATTCTCTTAGTCCTCAAGACTTGCTCTTTGGTATCGAGAATCTTCAGGCTTCTCAACATAGGAAAGATCGGGTTCAAAGGTAATCTCTTCATAGGCAAGAACATGTGATTCATCCTTCATATATTTGCGGAGCATAGAAACGTGAAACACATCATGAATACCCGAAATAGACGGTGGCAATGCAATCCGGTAAGCTAAAGAACCAACCCTCTCAAGAATTTCGAACGGGCCAATATACCTTGGTGAAAGTTTCCCTTTCTTACCAAATCTCTTAGTACCCCGGCGCGGCGATATTTTCAAGAACACAAAATCTCCAACTTGAAACTCAAGATCGCGTCTCCGGTTATCCGCATAGCTTTTCTGCCTACTCTGAGCCGTACGCAATCTCTCTCTAATCAACTTGACACCATCGGCCGATTGTTGCACCATTTCGGAACCCCATAACTTAGCTTCTCCAACTTCGTCCCAACAAATTGGTGAACGACACTTACGCCCATACAAAGCCTCATAAGGAGCCATCTCAATGCTAGATTGGTAACTGTTATTATATGCAAACTCTGCCAACGGTAGATGTGAATCCCAACTGCCCTTGAAATCCACGGCACAAGCACGAAGCATGTCCTCTAATATCTGTATCAATCTCTCCGACTGTCCATCTGACTGGGGATGAAAAGCTGTACTCAAGTTAAGTTTGGTACCCAAGGCCTCCTGTAATGAATGCCAAAATCTCGAGGTGAATCTAGGATCTCTGTCCGACACAATACTAACGGGGACACCATGTAGCCCGATAATCTCACGGATATACAATGCCGCTAACCGACTCAAACGTAAGTCATCGCAATAGGAATAAAATGGGACGACTTCGTCAACCTATCAACAATAACCCAAACAAAGATCGAAGCCTCTACGAGTACGCGGCAACCCCGTGACAAAATCCATCGTGATATGTTCCCATTTCCACTCCGAAATCTCAAGTGGTGAAGTAGACCGCGGGTCTACGGTGCTCCGCCTTAACCTGCCGACATGTCAAACATCTAGAAACATATTCAGCTATCTCCCTCTTCATACCGTTCCACCAAAGCGCCTCTTCAAGTCACGGTACATCTTAGTACTACCTGGATGTATCGTGTACTTGGCTTTGTGAGCCTCGTCAAGGACCATACGTTTCACTTCATCGGAAGAAGGAACATAAACCCTATTCTGAAATGTCAAGATCCCATCGCTGTTCATCGCAAACCCTGGTGTAGCATTCTCTCCCAATCTATCAATAATCTTCTTCAATTCGGGATCGGTAACTTGAGCCTCCTTAATCAACCCAAATAAAGCGGCGTAGCACGGACATTAGCAAATAGAACACTACGCCCACTTATAATAGGACTCCATTCCGGACATCCTCTAGCATCTTCCATTCCCTCATCATCATACAAGACATATAAGCCTTCCTACTCAAGGCATCCGCAACAACATTCGCTTTTCCGGGATGATAAAGAATAGTAAAATTGTGATCCTTAAGCTTCTCCATCCAATGCCTCTGTCTCATATTCAACTCCTTCTGCGAGAAGAGGTATTTCAAACTCTTATGATCCGTATACACTTCAAACTTCGCTCCATAAAGGTAATGTTTCCACTTGTGAAGCGAAAACAATTGCCGCCAACTCAAGGTCGTGAGTCGGGTAATTGTTCATATGGTGACAACTTCTTCGAAGCATAGGCAATCACCTTCCCGTTTTGCATAAGCACGCAACCCAAGCCTTCTAACGAAGCGTCGCTATATATCCCAAAGTTATCACATCCACTAGGCAATGCTAAAACAGAGCTATGGTCAATCTCTTCTTCAATTCTGAAAACGGCCTCGCACTTATCACTCCAAATGAAAGTAGACTTTTCGAGTCAAATTAGTCATGGGAGTAGCAATCTTGGAGAATCCTCAATGAACCTACGGTAGTAACCCGCCAAGCCCAAGAAACTACGAACTTCGGTTACCGTTCTAGGAGTCTTCCATTTAGTAATGACCTCCACCTTAGAAGGATCCACCGCAATACCCTCACTAGAAACAACGTGCCCAAGAAAAGATACTTGTTCGAGCCAAAATGCACACTTGCTAAATTTCGCATAAAGTTTCTTTTCTCGCAACAAGGAAAGAACCACTCTCAAATGGTTAGCATGTTCCTCTCGTGACTTTGAGTACACTAAAATATCATCGATAAAACCACAACAAAGCAATCTAAATAATCATGAAACACCCGATTCATCAAGTCCATGAAAACCGGCAGCGTTTGTCAACCCAAACGGCATCACCACAAACTCATAGTGACCATAACGTGTCCGAAAAGCTGTCTTTGGGACATCCTCCGCCCGAACTCTCAACGGTGATAACCACTCCTCAAGTCTAGCTTGGAATACACCACGGATCCTGAAGTTGATCGAAGAGATCATCAATGTGAGGTAAAGGGTACCTATTCTTGATAGTAACTGATTCAACGACGATAGTCAATGCACAACCGCAAACTACCATCCTTCTTCTTCACAAATAACACCGCACCCCACGGAGACACTCGGTTTAATGAACTCCTTATCGAGGAGTTCCCGCAATTGGTCTTTCAACTCTCTCAACTCAGTGGGGCCATTCTATAAGGTGCTCTAGAAATTGGTGAAGTTCCGGCAATAGCTCAATGCAAAACTCTAACTCTCGGTCGGGAGGTAATGCAAAATCATTTGAAAAGACATCCGGAAATTCATTAACTACCGGTACATCTTCTATATTAACAGTGACATGCTAGTATCAAGCACACAAGCAATATACCCCGTGCACCCCCGAGATAGAAGTTTCCTAGCCCGCAAAGCAGAAATGATATGTATACTATTCATGGCATGATCACCCGTAAACACAAATTCGGAATACCGGGCATGGCAAAAGTAACTCTTTACGACGACAATCAACTAGAGCATGATAAGTGCACAACCAATCCATGCCCAAGATCAAATCAAAATCCCGAATAGGCAAAACTACTAGATCCGCATGCAAGACCCGATCACATACAAGCACATCACAAGCTTTATAAACTTCGACGCCAACAATTGATCACCCAACGGTGTAGACACTTCAAGCACATAAGGCAACCGAGAAGGTAACACGCACAAATGCTCAATGAAATGCGATGCAACATAGGAATGAGAAGACCCGGATCTATAAGAACTCGAGCCCTATGGCCGAAGGCGAGAGAATACCTCCAATAGCCGAGGTCGACTCCGGAACACCACGGCGGTCAAGCGCAAAACACGAGCTTGGGCCTTAGGACGCCCATCACCATCCCTCTTGGTGCCCGATCGCTGAACCGAACCCACGGATGAGTAGTCTTAAACTTGGGACAATCTTTCACTCGGTGATTTGTATCTCCACAACCCAAACACGCCCAAGTCTGCCCTACACTCATTGTACGAATGCCCCGGTTGACAAAGGAACACTCAACAAGCTCACTCCGCCGGCCTTGCCGCCCTTGCGAAGGCCGGAGTACGATTATCACGACTATCGAAAGTACGCCTAGGCTGTCCATCCGATCGCGCCTAGATTGGCCACCGTTACGACGGTTGCCCCGATGACCACCGATTACCCGAAAACCGACCTTCCGAATGCCGCGAGGTCACCCGAGATGGCTAGCTGCGATGGCGATGCGAGGATCGCACGGGCCGCTTGTGCTCCTCTATATCTCTCTCGATCTCATAGGCGCGATCAACGCACCCCTATAGTCTGTCAACCGCAATGACAAGAGCTGCCTTCTATACTCGGTCTTTAGACCCTTAACGAACTTGAGCACCCTCATGGGCTCATCGGGTACAAGATGTGCACAATAACGAGACAGCCGGTGAACTTGGTGAATCGAGCCTTGTCATAGAACCCTGTTCTAGATCCCGGAACTCTTTCTCCCTCTTTCTCCTCACCACCATAGGTACATAGGAAGCCTTGAACTCCTCTCGAAATTAGACCAAATCTTTGGAACCCTTAAGATCCCACTTGCCAACAACACTCTCTACCAATGATTCTGCCTCTTAGCTTATACACGCTAAGACAACTTTCTCTTCCTCCGTGCGGTCTAGAGCTGCAAAGATTTTCTCCAAGTCCTCCACCATAACTCGCTTTACTAGCATCGGACTCTCCTCGAAAGATGGAGGTTTCATCTTCAAGAACCTCTCCAAAGTAGCATTATTTCTAGCTCTAGGTTCGGTGCCTCGTTACGAGGTGGTGAAACTCTCGCCTCCGGTTCAGTTCCGTGGTGGTGGTGGAGGTGGTACACCTCTGCTTGACCCTCTTGTGCCAACTCGGTCATAAGTCATCATTCTACGAAACAAGCCCGCCATACGGGCATTCTCATCACCACGATTCGAGGTGGGGTACCTCAACTTCGTGTTCTGGAGCTCTAGCCTCGGCTCGGAGAACCCTCCTAGGCACGCTCTACCTCGACCAATACCGGCTCCACGCTACTAGCCCTGGTCTAGGTCGCACCATGATACACCTATAAGAAATCACTCGACGTTAGAACATCACACAAGAACTAACCCAACTAGGCCATGGAACCTATCCGGCCGATAGCTAACCTATAAAGCTCGATACCAATCTGACGACCCAACCCCGACCCGAGATGGGAACGCGGGTCGAGCCGTCCAAATAAGGACTACAATCATGCAAGGACTCAATTATCAAAACTAACGTGACGCAACATTGGACACGTAGTAAAACTCGGCATTAAAAAGAAACATTTTTAAAACTTCAAAACTGATATAACAATTAATAACAAGTAAACCAAGTCATCGGCGAAATTACACGGAACCCAACACTAACAAGTCATGCTAATATATAAACACCTCGACGGCTAAACATGCGGAGAAACCACATCAATAAACAAGAGCTAAAGGGATGCTCGGCGAAGTCTTAACAAGTGAACCATATACATGTAAACAAGGCTCGGCCAACAAGTGCCGGCAAATAACAAGAGACATAAGTAGAATATTCATTTAGTCTACAACAAGTACAAGTTACTATGATTACACATTCCCAAGCTAAGTCTAAATGACTTGCTTAAACCCAACGTCCTTGCAAAGAAGAAACCAAAAGCCAACGCTACCACCTCTAGGTGAACGATCACGAGCACGAGAAGACGATCAACCTCGAGAAGACGGACTGGACGACTAGGATCTAAAACAGAAAAGGGAGGGGTAAGTCATAAAGACTTTGTAAGTAACCAATATGCATGACAGGATATAATGCAAGGCATACATAGCACGTATCAAGCAAGATCATGTTAGCACGTAGTTCTCATGTCGCGATGCACATTGTTTTCACATAAGTGCTTAATTAAATCACATAGGATAAGGATATGTTATAGAACCGGTGCCGCTTCGTAGTCCCCGAAATAGACAAGGTTATCACGATTGTATTTGTCGGATGCACGTGTATGATACATCGACCACGATTAGTATTATTCCAAGCGCCCTTTGGTTACGACATGGTACTCTTCTCCACCGTGATCGGTAGTGAAGGGTGTGTGCAAGTTATGGTATGGCGACCCATCATCATCATGAACCTCATGATTCATGACTATGATGCATCGTTAACCATCGATACAATTCACGTAATGCCACTGGACTAATGGTATGTCAAGTAGGTATTTACTTGTCATACAAATCAAGTAAGGAGCAAGTTCGACAAGAGCGAACTTGTCCGAGTCAAGTAGATGTTTACTCACGTAATAAATCAAGTAATGGAGCGAGGTCGACAAGAGCGACTCGTCCGATCAAGTAGGCATGTTATTCTATAATGTACAAGTCGAGCAATAGATCAATCATGTCAAGAATTCCCAAGAACTAATTTACAATTCAATTGAACTCTAAACGTCGTAGGGATTTATTTGTAGAGTCGGTATTGTTCAATGACTCTCTAAAGCAACTCCGATGAGTTATTGCTAAAATATTCCTAAGTAGCGAATGAATGCTATGTGCAATTCATGGCTCTTTTCTAAGTTCTCGATTCATATATAATTAGACTATTAAGTCATTCATGACTTTTAGTCCATCAAGATGCAAGTTCCCACTTGTGAACCTTAACATGTTCATCATTTTGAAGTGATGAATTTCAACAAGTCCAAGAACAAAAGTCATTCCAAGTTCATCCTAGAACATTATTCATACTTGACACAAGTCCAAATTATCAATTATGAGTCATTAACCCAAAATTTACAGAAATTTAACTTAAGGAATTTCAAGTTTTTAACATGATGCATGTCTTCTTAAACATGTAGACTAAAACTATCATGAAGGGAGCATACTTGATATTGAGCATACAAAACAAGGGATTGGGTACTTACCTCAAATACACAAATCAAACCAACAAAAGAAGAATCAAAGCCTCCCAAGTTGTTTCTCTAGTCTCAAGGAACACAAATATGGCTTTGCATGCAAGAATCTATGGTTGGATGAGGAGGAAAGTGAAAACACACACTAATCTCACACTATTTCTCTCACACAAGCTTTCTCTCACACCATGGATGAAGAAAGTAGAGAAATGGTGTTAATGTGGATGGTTCTCAGGTGTTTTAGGTGTAAAAGGACGAGTCAAACAGCCAAGGTACGTCTAATTTGGTCAAGGGGCAAAACTGTCACGTTTTTACAAAGCAGGAAAAACAGGGCAACCATTCTGGATGTTGCGCGGCCGCCTAGGCGCCAGCCTAAGCGCCCGCTCAGCCACCAGTTTCTCCAAACTCGACTTTCTGCCAAATGAGCGCTCGCCCAGGCGCTCGCCCATCCTCCAGTGCACTCTAAAAACATGAAATGTGGTCTAGAAAAGTCCCAAAAAGTTGCCCAAAGGTTCCATGATGGTTCTAACACTTAAGTGAAGCTAGAACACTAAGCAAAGGCCTCCGAAAAGTCTCAAAACCAAAGTAAAAGAATAACATACCAAATCAAGTGCAATAATGTTGAAACTTCTAACACATATTCATACACTTAAAAAGCGTATAACCATCTCAATTGCAAGTACATATGAAAGATATTTGCACATGAAATGACGATGTTAAAACATAAGACGTAATATAGAACGAATGCAAATGATGCAATAAAGAGAACTAGGGTGTCACATCCTCCCTTCCTTAAAGGAATTTAGTCCCTAAATTCACTCACCATCTAATCAAACAGGTATGGATACTTCTCACGCATCTCACTCTGAGTTTCCCAAGTGGCTTCTTCCAACAAGTGGTTCTTCCACAAAACTTTCACTAACGGTATTCTCTTAGTCCTCAAGACTTGCTCTTTGGTATCAAGAATCTTTACCGGCTTCTCAACATAGGAAAGATCGGGTTCAAAGGTAATCTCTTCATAGGCAAGAACATGTGATTCATCCTTCATATATTTGCGGAGCATAGAAACGTGAAACACATCATGAATACCCGAAATAGACGGTGGCAATGCAATCCGGTAAGCTAAAGAACCAACCTCTCAAGAATTTCGAACGGGCCAATATACCTTGGTGAAAGTTTCCTTTCTTACCAAATCTCTTAGTACCGGCGCGGCGATATTTTCAAGAACACAAAATCTCCAACTTGAAACTCAAGATCGCGTCTCCGGTTATCCGCATAGCTTTTCTCGCCTACTCGAGCCGTACGCACTCTCTCTAATCAACTTGACACCTCGGCCGATTGTTGTACCATTTCGAACCCCATAACTTAGCTTCTCCAACTTCGTCCCAACAAATTGGTGAACGACACTTACGCCCATACAAAGCCTCATAAGGAGCCATCTCAATGCTAGATTGGTAATCGTTATTATATGCAAACTCGCACGGTAGATGTGAATCCCAATGCCCTTGAAATCCATACAAGCACGAAGCATGTCCTCTAATATTCAGTATCAATCTCTCCGATCCATCTCGGGATGAAAAGCGTACTCAAGTTAAGTTTGGTACCCAAGGCCTCGTAATGAATGCCAAAATCTCGAGGTGAATCTAGGATCTGTCCGACACAATACTAACGGGGACACCATGTAGCTCGATAATCTCCTGGATATACAATGCTAACCGACTCAAACCTAAGTCATCGCAATAGGAATAAAATGGGACGACTTCGTCAACCTATCAACAATAACCCAAACAAAGATCGAAGCCTCTACGAGTACGCGGCAACCCCGTGACAAAATCCATCGTGATATGTTCCCATTTCCACTCCGGAATCTCAAGTGGTGAAGTAGACCTAGTTCTCCGGTGCTCCGCCTTAATCCGACATGTCAAACATCTAGAAACATATTCACTATCTCCCTCTTCATACCGTTCCACCAAACCGCCTCTTCAAGTCACGTACATCTTAGTACTACCTGGATGTATCGTACTTGGCTTTGTGAGCCTCGTCAAGGACCATACGTTTCACTTCATCGGAAGAAGGAACACAAACCCTATTAAATGTCAAGATCCCATCACTGTTCATCGCAAACCCCGGTGTAGCATTCTCTCCCAATCTATCAATAATCTTCTTCAATTCAGATCGGTAACTTGAGCCTCCTTAATCAACCCAAATAAAACCGGCGTAGCACGGACATTAGCAAATAGAACACTACGCCCACTTACAATAGGACTCCATTCCCGGACATCCTCTAGCATCTTCCATTCCCTCATCATCATACAAGACATATAAGCCTTCCTACTCAAGGCATCCGCACAACATTCGCTTCCTGATGGTAAAGAATAGTAAAGTTGTGATCCTTAAGCTTCTCCATCCAACGCCTCTGTCTCATATTCAACTCCTTCGCGAGAAGAGGTATTTCAAACTCTTATGATCCGTATACATCAAACTTCGCTCCATAAAGGTAATGTTTCCACTTGTGAAGCGCGAAACAATTGCCGCCAACTCAAGGTCGTGAGTGGGTAATTTTCATATGGTGACAACTTCTTCAAGCATAGGCAATCACCTTCCCGTTTTGCATAAGCACGCAACCCAAGCCTTCTAACGAAGCGTCGCTATATATCACAAAGTTATCACATCCACTAGGCAATGCTAAAACAGAGCTGTGGTCAATCTCTTCTTCATTCCTGAAAACCGCCTCGCACTTATCACTCCAAATGAAAGTAGACTTTTTTCGAGTCAAATTAGTCATGGAGTAGCAATCTTGGAGAATCCTCAATGAACCTACGTAGTAACCCGCCAAGCCCAAGAAACTACGAACTTCGGTTACCGTTCTAGGAGTCTTCCATTTAGTAATAGCCTCCACCTAGAAGGATCCACCGCAATACCCTCACTAGAAACAACGTGCCCAAGAAAAGATACTTGTTCGAGCCAAAATGCACACTTGCTAAATTTCGCATAAAGTTTCTTTTCTAACAAGGAAAGAACCACTCTCAAATGGTTAGCATGTTCCTCTCGTGACTTTGAGTACACTAAAATATCATCGATGAAAACCACAACAAAGCAATAAATAATCATGAAACACCCGATTCATCAAGTCCATGAAAACCGCAGCGCGTTTGTCAACCCAAACGGCATCACCACAAACTCATAGGACCATAACGTGTCCGAAAAGCCGTCTTTGGGACATCCTCCGCCCGAACTCTCAACGGTGATAACTCCTCAAGTCTAGCTTGGAATACACCACGGATCCCTGAAGTTGATCGAAGAGATCATCAATGTGAGGTAAAGGGTACCTATTCTTGATAGTAACTCGATTCAATTGACGATAGTCAATGCACAACCGCAAAACCATCCTTCTTCTTCACAAACAATGTGCACCCCACTGGACACACTCGGTTTAATGAACTCCTTATCGAGAGTTCCTGCAATTGGTCTTTCAACTCTCTCAACTCGACTGGGGCCATTCTATAAGGTGCTCTAGAAATTGGTGAAGTTCCCGGCAATAGCTCAATGCAAAACTCTAACTCTCGGTCGGGAGGTAATGCAAAATCATTTGAAAAGACATCCGGAAATTCATTAACTACCGGACATCTTCTATATTAACAAAGACATATAAGCACACAAGCAATATACCCCGTGCACCCTCGAGATAGAAGTTTCCTAGCCCGCAGCGTAAATGATATGTATACTATTCATGGCATGATCACCCGTAAACACAAATTCGGAATACCGGCATGGCAAAAGTAACTCTTTTACGACGACAATCAACTAGAGCATGATAAGTGCACAACCAATCCATACCCAAGATCAAATCAAAATCCCGAATAGGCAAAACTACTAGATCCGCATGCAAGACCCGATCACATACAAGCACATCACAAGCTTTATAAACTTCCGACGCAACAATTGATCACCCAACGGTGTAGACACTTCAAGCACATAAGGCAACCGAGAAGGTAACACGCACAAATGCTCAATGAAATGCGATGCAACATAGGAATGAGAAGACCCGGATCTATAAGAACTCGAGCCCTATGGCCGAAGATCGAGAGAATACCTCCAATAACCGAGGTCGACTTGAACACCACGCGGTCAAGCAAAACACGAGCTTGGGCCTTAGGACGCCCATCACTATCCCTCTTGGTGCCCGATCGCGAACCGAACCCACTGAGTAGTCTTAAACTTGGGACAATCTTTCACTCGGTGATTTGTATCTCCACAACCCAAACACGCCCAAGTCTCGCCCTACACTCATTGTACGAATGCCCTGGCCTTGTGACAAAAGGAACACTCAACAAGCTCACTCCGCCGGCCTGCTGCCTTGCGGGCCGGAGTACGATTATCACGACTATCGAAAGTACGCCTAGGCTGTCCATCCGACTGTCGCTAGATTGGCCACCGTTACACGGTTGCCCCGATGACCGCACCGATTACCCGAAAACCGACCCTTCCGAATGCCGCGAGGTCACCCGAGATGATCGTGCGATGATCAGCGATGCGAGGATCGCACAGCAGGCTTCCGCTTGTGCTCTCTATATCTCTCTCGATCTCATAGGCGCGATCAACCGCACCCCTATAGTCTCGTCAACCGCAATGACAAGAGCTGCCTTCTATACTCGTCTTTAGACCCTTAACGAACTTGAGCACCCTCATGGGCTCATCGGGTACAAGATGTGCACAATAACGAGACAGTTCGGTGAACTTGGGCCGAATACGAGCCACCGTCATAACCCCGTTCTAGATCCCGGAACTCTTTCTCCTCTTTCTCCTCACCACCAGGTACATAGGAAGCCTTGAACTCCTCTCGAAATTAGACCAAATCTTTGGAACCCTAAGATCCCACCCAACAACACTCTCCACCAATGATTCGCGCCTCTCTAGCTTATACATAAGACAACTTTCTTCCTCCGTGCGCCTAGAGCCGCAAAGATTTTCTCCAAGTCCTCCACCATAACTCGCTTTTACTAGCATCGGACTCCCTCGAAAGATGGAGGTTTCATCTTCAAGAACCTCTCCAAAGTAGCATTATTTCTAGCTCTAGGTTCGGCGGTGCCTCGTTACGAGGTGGTGAAACCTCGCCCCGGTTCCGGGTTCTGGTGGGTGGGAGGTGGTACACCTCCGCTTGACCCTCTTGTGCCAACTCGGTCATAACAGTCATCATTCTACGAAACAAGCCCGCCATACGGGCATTCTCATCACCCCGATTCCGAAAGGGGGTACCTCAACTTCAGTTCTTTCGGAGCTCTAGCCTGCTCAAGAGGAACCCCCTAGGCCCGCTCTACCTCGACCAATACCACCCACCGCTACTAGCCCTGGTCTAGGTCGCACCATGATACACCTATAAGAAATCACTGACGTTAACATCACACAAGAACTAACCCAACTAGGCCATGGAACCTATCCGGCCGATAGCTAACCTATAAAGCTCGATACCAATCGTGACGACCCAACCCCACCCCGAGATGGGAACGCGGGTCGAGCCGTCCAAATAAGGACTACAATCATGCAAGGACTCGATTATCAAACTAACGTGACGCAACATTGGACACGTAGTAAAACTCGGCATTAAAAAGCCAAAATTTTTAAAACTTCAAAACTGATATAACAATTAATAACAAGTAAACCAAGTCATCGGCGAAATTACAGCCGAACCCAACACTAACAAGTCATGCTAATATATAAACACCTCGACGGCTAAACATGCCGAGAAACCACATCAATAAACAAGAGCTAAAGGGATGCTCGGCGGAAGTCTTAACAAGTGAACCATATACATGTAAACAAGGCTCGGCCAAAGTGCGGCAAATAACAAGAGACATAAGTAGAATATTCATTTAGTCTACAACAAGTACAAGTTACTATGATTACACATTCCCAAGCTAAGTCTAAATGACTTGCTTAAACCCAACGTCCTTGCAAAAGAAGAAACCAAAAGCCAACGCTACCACCTCTAGGTGAACGATCACGAGCACGAGAAGACGATCAACCTCGAGAAGACGGACTGGACGACTAGGATCTAAAACAAGAAAGGGAGGGGTAAGTCATAAAGACTTTGTAAGTAACCAATATGCATGACAGATATAATGCAAGGCATACATAGCACGTATCAAGCAAGATCATGTTAGCACGTAGTTCTCATGTCGCGATGCACATTGTTTTCACATAGGTGCGTAATTAAATCACATAGGATTAGGATATGTTATAGAACCGGTGCCGCTTCGTAGTCCCCGAAATAGACAAGGTTATCACGATTGTATTTGTCGGATGCACGTGTATGATACATCGACCACGATTAGTATTATTCCAAGCGCCCTTTGGTTACGACATGGTACTCTTCTCCACCTGTGATCGTAGTGAAGGGTGTGTGCAAGTTATGGTATGGCGACCCATCATCATCATGAACCTCATGATTCATGACTATGATGCATCGTTAACCATCGATACAATTCACGTAATGCCACTGGACTAATGGTATGTCAAGTAGGTATTTACTTGTCATACAAATCAAGTAAGGAGCAAGTTCGACAAGAGCGAACTTGTCCGAGTCAAGTAGATGTTTACTCACGTAATAAATCAATGGAGCGAGGTCGACAAGAGCGACTGTCCGATCAAGTAGGCATGTTATTCTATAATGTACAAGTCGAGCAATAGATCAATCATGTCAAGAATTCCCAAGAACTAATTTACAATTCAATTGAACTCTAAACGTCGTAGGGATTTATTTGTAGAGTCGGTATTGTTCAATGACTCTCTAAAGCAACTCCGATGAGTTATTGCTAAAATATTCCTAAGTAGCGAATGAATGCTATGTGCAATTCATGGCTCTTTTCTAAGTTCTCGATTCATATGCAATTAGACTATATGTCATTCATGACTTTTAGTCCATCAAGATTTAAGTTCCCAATTGTGAACCCTAACATGTCCATCATTTTTGAAGTGATGAATTATAACAAGTCCAAGAACAAAAGTTATTCCAAGTTCATCCTAGAACATTATTCATACTTGACACAAGTCCAAATTATCAATTATGAGTCATTAACCCAAAATTTACGTAAATTTAACTTAAGGAATTTCAAGTTTTTAACATGATGCATGTCTTCTTAAACATGTAAACTAAAACTATCATGAAGGGAGCATACTTGATATTGAGCATACAAGACAAGGGATTGGGTACTTACCTCAAATACACAATCAAACCAACAAAAGAAGAATCAAAGCCTCCCAAGTTGTTTCTCTAGTCTCAAGGAACACAAATATGGCTTTGCATGCAAGAATCTATGGTTGGATGAGGAGGAAAGTGAAAACACACACTAATCTCACACTATTTCTCTCACACAAGCTTTCTCTCACACCATGGATGAAGAAAGTAGAGAAATTGTTAATGTGGATGGTTCTGTGTTTTAGGTGTAAAAGGACGAGTCAAACAGCCAAGGTACGTTTAATTTGGTCAAGGGGCAAAATCACACGTTTTTACAGCAAAGAAAAACAGGCAACCATTCGGATGTTGCGCGGCCGCCCAGGCGCCGCCTAGGCGCTCGCCTAAGCGCCCGCCGCCCACTGGGCCCAAACTCGACTCGTCAAATGAGCGCTCGCCTGTGCGCGCCCATCCTCCAACAAGACTCTAAAAACATGAAATGTGGTCTGAAAAGTCCCAAAAAGTTGCCCAAAGGTTCCATGATGGTTCTAACACTTAAGTGAAGCTAGAACATAAGCAAAGGCCTCCGAAAAGTCTCAAAACCAAAGTAAAATATACCAAATCAAGTGCACATGTTGAAACTTTAACACATATTCATACACTTAAAAAGCGTATAACCATCTCAATTGCAAGTACATATGAAAGATATTTGCACATGAAATGACGATGTTAAAACATAAGACGTAATATAGAACGAATGCAAATGATGCAATAAAGAGAACTAGGGTGTCACATCCTCCCTTCTTAAAGGAATTTAGTCCCTAAATTCACTCACCATCTAATCAAAATGGTATGGATACTTCACGCATCTCACTGAAGCCTCAAGTGGCTTCTTCCAACAAGTGGTTCTTCCACAAAACTTTCACTAACGGTATTCTCTTAGTCCTCAAGACTTGCTCTTTGGTATCGAGAATCTTTACCTTTCAACATAGGAAAGATCGGGTTCAAAGGTAATCTCTTCATAAAAAGAACATGTGATTCATCCTTCATATATTTGCGAGCAGAAACGTGAAACACATCATGAATACCCGAAATAGACGGTGGCATGCAATCCGGTAAGCTAAAGAACCAACCCTCTCAAGAATTTAATGCCAATATACTGGTGAAAGTTTCCTTTCTTAATAAATTCTAAGACCCCTGCCACAAGCATATTTTCAAGAACACAAAATCTCCAACTTGAAACTCAAGATCGCGTCCTGTTATCCGCATAGCTTTTCTGGGCTCTACTCGAGCCGTACGCAATCTCTCTCTAATCAACTTGACACCATCAGCGATTGTTGCACCATTTCGGAACCCCATAACTTAGCTTCTCCAACTTCGTCCTAACAAAAGGAACGACACTTACGCCCATACAAAGCCTCATAAGACATCTCAATGCTAGATTGGTAATCGTTATTATATGCAAACCGCCAACGGTAGATGTGAATCCCAACTTCCTTGAAATCCACGGCACAAGCACGAAGCATGTCTCTAATATTCGTATCAATCTCTCCGATGTCCATCTCCGATCGGGATTTAAAGTCTGTACTGTTAAGTTTAGGACTCACTGTAATGAATGCCAAAATCTCGAGGTGAATCTAGGATCTCTGTCCGACACAATACTAACGGGGACACCATGTAGCTCGATAATCTCCTGGATATAATGCCGCCAACCGACTCAAACCGTAAGTCATCGCAATAGGAATAAAATGGGACGACTGGTCAACCTATCAACAATAACCCAAACAAGACGGGCCTCTACGAGTACGCGGCAACCCCGTGACAAAATCCATCGTGATATGTTCCCATTTCCACTCCAAATCTCAAGTGGCTGAAGAGACCTAACAGTCTCCGGTGCTCCGCCTAACCTCGCCGACATGTCAAACATCTAGTAAACATATTCGCCTATTCTCTTCATACCGTTCCACTAAATCGCTTCTTCAAGTCACTTCAGACATCTTAGTACTACCGGATGTATCGTACTTGGCTTTGTGAGCCTCGTCAAGACCATACGTTTCACTTCACGGAAGAAGGAACATAAACCCTATTCTGAATGTCAAGATCCCATCACTGTTCATGCAACTGTGTAGCATTCTCTCCCAATCTATCAATAATCTTCAATTCGGGATCTAGAATTTGAGCCTCCTTAATCAACCCAAATAAACCGGCGTAGCACTGGACATTAGCAAATAGAACACTACGCCCACTTATAATGACTCCATTCCTGACATCCTCAAAGATTCTTCCATTCCCTCATCATCATACAAGACATATAAGCCTTTCCTACTAAGGCATCACAATAACATTCGCTCTTGATGGTAAAGGATAGTAAAGTTGTGGTCCTTAAGCTTCTCCATCCAACGCCTCGGTTCATATTCAACTCCTTCTCGCGAGAAGAGGTATTTCAAACTCTTATGATCCGTATACACTTCAAACTTCGCTCCATAAAGGTAATGTTTCCACTGTGGAAGCGCGAAAACAATTGCCGCCAACTCAAGGTCGTGAGTCGGTAATTTCGTTCATATGGTGACAACTTCTTCGAAGCATAGGCAATCACCTTCCCGTTTTGCATAAAGACGCAACCCAAGCCTCTAACTAAGCGTCGCTATATATCCCAAAGTTATCACATCCACTAGGCAATGCTAAACAGAGCTATGGTCAATCTCTTCAATTCCTAAAACTCGGCCTCGCACTTATCACTCCAAATGAAAGTAGACTTTTCTGAGTCAAATTAGTCGGGAGCAAGAATCTTGGAGAATCCTCAATGAACCTACGGTAGTAACCCGCCAAGCCCAAGAAACTACGAACTTCGGTTACCGTTCTAGGAGTCTTCCATTTAGTAAATGCCTCCACCTTAGAAGGATCCACCGCAATACCTCACTAAACAACGTGCCCAAGAAAAGATACTTGTTCGAGCCAAAATGCACACTTGCTAAATTTCGCATAAAGTTTCTTTTTCAACAAGGAAAAGAACCACTCTCAAATGGAAAGAAGATGTTCCTCTCGTGACTTCGAGTACACTAAAATATCATCGAAAACCACAACAAAGCAATCTAAATAATCATGAAACACCCGATTCATCAAGTCCATGAAAATGCAGCGCGTTTGTCAACCCAAACGGCATCACCACAAACTCAAAGGGACCATAACGTGTCCGAAAGCCGTTCTGGGACATTCGCCCGAACTCAACCGGTGATAACCACTCCTCAAGTCTAGCTTGAATACAATTACGGATCCGGGTTGATCGAAGAGATCATCAATGAGGTAAAGGGTACCTATTCTTGATAGTAACTCGATTTAATCGACGATAGTCAATGCACAACCGCAAACTACCATCCTTCTTCTTCACAAATAACACCGGTGCACCCCACGGAGACACACTCGTTTAATGAACTCCTTATCGAGGAGTTCCCGCAATTGGTCTTTCAACTCTCTCAACTCGGCTGGGGGCCATTCTATAAGGTGCTCTAGAAATTGGTGAAGTTCCCTAAGAATAAATCAATGCAAAACTCTAACTCTATCGGGAGGTAATGCAAATCATTTGAAAAGACATCCGGAAATTCATTAACTACCGGTACATCTTCTATATTAAGAGACATGCTAGTATCAAGCAACAAGCAACATACCCCGTGGCACCCCCGAGATAGAAGTTTCTACCAAGAGCGTAAATGATATGTATACTATTCATGGCATGATCACCAGAACACAAATTCCGAATACCGGCATGGCAAAAGTAACTCTTGCCATCAAAATCAAGTTTCTAAAGTGTGTTATGATGATCGCGATGCACCAATCAAAATCGCGACATGATGTCTATATCGCATGCATGATTTCGAATCAAGAGCGCATGGCTCTAAATCGCGACGCATGATGCTCCGCATCACGATGAAGAAATCTGATCGCGATGAATGATGTCCGCATCGCGATGATCGATGATGACGACATGTAATTTTGTAAAGAACGCGATGCATGATTTCGCGAATCGCGATGCATGGTTTCAATCGCGATGTATGATGTCCGTATCGCGACGAATGATGCCCGCATCGCGATGATCGATGATGACTGGCATCGTGATTTATCTTTTTGGGACATGCAAAGAGTTACCGATTTGCGTGTGTTTTTGTTTCATTAATTTGTATAATTGTCTTTTCGCCCTAAAAATGCATTTTTTCGATTTTAAAAGGATGATCGGATTAGAGCGATTACAAACTTTTAAAAAGGGACCAGACTCGCACCACCCTTGTTTATAAAATATAGGCCCCAATCTATTTATGTATAGAAAAATGGGCCTTATTAATATAATGAACTAATATTGTAATATATATGTTAAAAATGTATTATCTTTTTTTTTTTTTACTAACTAATATATATATGTAAAAGATATTCATATTTATAAAATTATTTTATTAGATCTCGGAAAAAATATACATATGAAATTTAAATGTTATATTTTTTTATTAAGATTGTTTCTATAGATTTCAATTTATATAAATATAATCCGTGCATTTTCACGTATAATTCAAAATTTTCTATTAAAAATATTTCGTCGCAACAATATAGCGAAGTTTTGTTAAAAATCTTTGTATCCGACTTGCATTTCTCCTCTCTTTCGAATATCACAACCGGTAACATTTACATTCTTTTGATACATAATGTGGTTTATTTTTTTATTTGTGTATGTTATCATTAATTAATATTTTATTTTTATAAACTTTATACGCCAACATGAATCAGTTGGAAGTATTATTCCTATCGAGCCATTATTAACCGGTGAAAGTAGAAGCTCAACAATTATTGATTTGACAAATGATGAAGATGGATCCAATTATAATATTTGTGGCATATTCCGGATTAAAAATCCATTTAGATCAATCTCGATTATAGTCAATGTAAGGTTTTATTTTTGATTTTTGTTTTATTAAGTATGATATTATTTATTTAGTACACAAATCCGTTAACAAATTAGTTAATTTACAGTGTACATTTCTTCAGCTAAATAAATAAAAATAATATTGAGCCCATGTATACAAAAAATGATGTATTATTTTTATATCTCTATTATCGGCATGCTTTTACATTGTATATTTATTAAATTTTCTTACTATGCAGCTAGATCATCATCCAAGGAAAGAAATTATACCACAAAATTTGGACAAAGATGTCATATGTATTAGTGAGAATGAAAAGTGTATCTTTTCATCTATCGGTATCGCTCACATTTGTTTACACTAGTAATTTAACCTGCTCCGCACAAAGTTATCATTTAATTGAGTGATTTGAATAATATTGCATGTTTTAAAAATTTTCTTGATTGATTTATAAAAATTGATGTATCATTTTATAAAATTGACCTATGGTTGCGATACCACAATAATATTACTAAAATTCTTCTACTAATGGATTTAATGAGTGTTTTTTTTTACCAAAGTATTTAAAGAATGTTATATACCGTAATATTATACCCATGTATTTAGCTAAGACTATTAGCTAATGACATCCTCCCCGAAATTTAAAAGGTCAAACCATGAAAATAAAGATTTAACAACTATGGAAGTTTTGACAAACTCATTGGTAACATTGCTTTGTTTTATTTTTCTAGCCTTTCATTTCCTTGTTAATTGTTAAAATTCTTCTACTTATATATTTGAATAAAGCTATATATTGACATATTCCTAGAATTCTAAAAGTCTATATATATATTTTTATGAACTTGAAGGAGTCACTTACCTTTTCTTCAAGATCATGAAAGTAAAGATTAAAAGCTTTGTTGTTCTAATCATGAGTGATAGAATCTAAAAATATACAAAAACCAAATATCGAAAAGATAATATGTTGGTTGAATTAAAAGTACACAGAAAATAAAAACTATTGAAGAAGGGCATGTTAACTCAATAAAATGACAGATTCCCTATCGATAGACATATAAGAATAACTCTGAGTGATGAAACTTCAAACACTAATTAGCCATAAACATGATATTCATATGATAATTAACACTACATTGTCGAGCGGCATTATTTAAAAAAATAAATAAAAATACTTATTTGTAGTCATGAACCATTTTGTCCCATTTTTAAATTTATCAAAAAATCACACGTATAATCGAAAAGAATTGTAACACATTCGATATCGCATATTTTGATATTTTACAAAAATATTAATCAAAATAAATGGATAATGTAGCATACGAGTCACGTAACTCACTTAACTATAATATATGTAGTATTTTAAATAAATGCATAAAAATATAAATAGTTGAGTTGATTTAAGTTGAGTGTTTATATTTGAAAGGTTGTAAGTTCAAGTCTCATTATTGAAAATCATTTTGTTTTGTTTTCCCA